>SHCU01000074.1:112068-147954 GCA_004307685.1 Ceratina australensis | reverse complement strand
ATCTCCTTTTAACTATTCTAACGACCGACGCGCAAGACTCGCACTTCGGATGCTTTAAGTCTCTGCCGCTAAGCACGGTCATGCACGCGGCGATATTTTTATTTGAATCTTCTATCACGAGACTCTACGCGGTAAACCGCGAGTCTTGATCGGGCTAATGAACTATCGCAAGCTCGATGCTACTGACAAGCGGAACTATGCTTAAGAATAAATGAAAAAGAAACAGAACTGAAAGAAAATCTTCACTGACCTTACACGTGTGAAGGAACCTAGAGTTAACAGGCACTGATAAATGGTTCTGCAAAATAACAAACACAAACGAACACTACAACAAAAGGCAAAATAAAAATGAAGTCGAACGAAAAGGATAGCAACGCGGTAAACGTACAATTCCCCGTCGGAACTGGTCGCGCACGAATTTTTCTCGACGGCCGGCGCGGTGAGTCACACACGGGAAACGGGGGGAAAGGCTTGGCTTATCGAACGCGTCCGTCGATTTGAAAATTTTCGTAATCCCGTAACGCAATTTAGAACACGCGTCTCGCGAGAGTACCTCGGCTCGTTACGCTTCTTTGCCACGGTGCATTAACGTTTTACGGCCGCGAGATGTAGGATAAAATCGATATTCAGTCGGGTTACGACTAATCCGGACCAGCGATTAACAAACCGTGCCCCGAGATTGCACCATCGGAGAATAATAACGGCGCGGTATCTATCGAAATTCTACGGCGTGCCACGGTAATTGCGTTTCGAACTAAAACGATTCTAATGGCCTGTCGTTTCGTAATCGCGCGTAGGGATCGATTGCAACGGTTCCTTTGCCGATTTTCCTAAGTCTCGTGAGAAAAAAATTGCGCTCGACACAGAGAAGCACAGAACATCCCTTCTTTCCATGCAACGCATTGGCTACGCGTGAAACCGCTAATCTAAACTCCATGCAAAAATCTCTATGCAACTTAAAATATGCCTCTGAACACGATCTCTAATCCTACACGAGGGGGTTTCAACAGCCGCCGTGTCTCTCTGCTCTTCTCGATCCGACGATCTGAGAAATTGCAAGCGATCCTTTGAAAATGTTCAAAGCGGCTCGAGGCGACAGACACCGCGCGTTGGCCAGCTAACAGGTGCAGCGTAACGAACGGAAGTTCAGATCTATCGGGATTCTCGCAATGATATTTACTTGGGCGGCTGCCTGGTCCTGCGAAAAGGACAGCCTACCAGCTTGCGGCAAGCTGGTCGGCGACAGGTTTGCCGGGCTGCTCGTTTCACGGCTCTGGAATATACACCAGGTGAAGAGAACGTTTCAATGGGCAGCCCGCAGCGAGACGACTAAGTGTCTAAGTAGGTACACCTAAGCGCTCGGCTTTCCTGCCACTTATTGTTAGATGTAACTCGACGCGCTCCGCGATACGAGAGGGAAACAACGACGGGCTCGCGGTCAGACAGGAAGAGTGCAGGCGGAACGCGATTACCGGTCTGACATCGAACGCGCCAACATTTTCTCATTGATACCGTATGATACAACGTATCGTGATTGAACTTGTCACACGTTTTACATTTAATATCAAAGCAATACCGAATGACAGAACTTGCGGATCTACTGCGATACTAATCGTATGATAGGGGATCGCTATACCGAATGGTCTAATGTGTAAACGGAAGGATTGATACTAAATGGGCACACTTACGTTGCTGAACGGCGTACTACTCGAGTGATCCTCTTGATCCGGGAAGTGGACCAGGTCCGGCAACGACCGCGTATTGCCTATGGGAATTTGTTGTCCCGGCGGCTGAGAGCTCGGGTCTATACTGCGGGGCAAACACGCGGTCCGATTCAGTATCGATCGGCTTAATCAGAACCGTATTCGTCCCCGAGTCGATAAAAGAACCCGCGTATAAAATTGGAGTTAAAATTTGGGGCGACTGTTTTTTAAATTATATAAACCGTGCACACGGGGGAGCAGGCATGCATCGGTATGCGCGGCGCGATACGCGGGGTGAATACAATGAAACGTCCGTGGAATACCCGCGGCGCATAAATAATACAATACAGCCGTCTGCGACTATAAATCGCGAGAAGATGATCCGCGGGAACTTAGCCACGTCTTTTAACCGAAGTTCAAAGGATGTGTCGCTCACTTGGTTCCAGGCACTCTAGGTATCTCGCAGGACGATTTTGGCCGTTTGATGAAACCGTAATGCAGGTCCCTGGCGTCGCTACCGGATCCACTCATCACGTGTTGATCTGTTACAGAAAATAATCAATGCAACGTCGTACAAATTCTGTTGATACACAGATAATTAATTATTAACTTGAGCGTTGTACCAACGAGGGACTCGGTGAAATTCTGTAATACCGCATCGATGAAACTTCGTAATTTACCACGTACTACGGGAAATCAGGCTAGGGATTTCGTTTCGTCTGATCGATGCTAATGCTAATGGTCATTCTCGCGCTCGGTAACGTACGAGGAGGACGCGATACGTATTTCCAAGGCAGGGGCGTCCGATTTCGTCGTCGAGAGCAACGTAATACCGTGTAATGCTAGTTGCTAACGTTACTACGGGTGTAATGTTTCAGTTCCGATCCCCTCGGTGTCGGTCGGCGCCAGATTAGGAGGGAATCATCGAAGCCGCGGGATAACCCGAGCGAGCGGAATCGGAAAACCTGCTGCTAGGGCCAACGACCCGCTTATTGTCGGCTTCCTCGAATTATTCAACGAGAAGACGATTACCGGCACGACCCGCAAGATCACGTTCTAAATAGGCCCGCCGAGACCATCCAATTTTATTTACGCGCTCATTTCACGAGGGACAGAATTAAAAAAAAAGAAGGAAACGTGACGACTAGGCCTGAGAGCTACGACGAAGGTACGGGAAATAAATTTTGCAAGCGCGCGAGAATTCCATGGGTCGGATGAATCGCGTATACTTATATCGGATCGTGTATCCGACGGATTGACTATTCGCTGCTTGAATGACACGCTTTACCGTATGATAAGAACATTTTGCGACATAATTCAGCCTCCGACCGGGTTAACAAGCGACCGTCTGATTGACTCGCGTTGCTCTTTCCCTCCACTTTTCCTCCCCATTAAAACGCATTGTGTTCGTGGATGTACACGTTTCCTTCGGATCGGTACGAGTCAGACGAGATATAAAGGAGCGTGGAACGGTCGCGAGACACGGTGGACCGGTGGGCAGATCCACTTAGGGTTAATTAGCGTAACGACGTACGTTAGTCTGGTAGGCGCGACGGGACTTTTTATTTTTACTACGAGCCGGCCAATTTTTCGTTCACGCCGTCTACTGCCAGTAGAATCGTGTGAATCTGCTGACTCGACTCGACATGTATCTTTACAATATTTTATTAGGTTGTCCCATAAGTTTCTTCCTATAAGTACCGCTTGGGCCCGAGTTTCGTCGAGCTCAATGGCACGGTAAGGGGTTAAGAATGTAACTTTACGGTATAGAAAGGATTGATACGATCGAAGTGTATATTGATTGAAAAGACGAGGACCTGGGGTACCTCGCCGATGAGGGATGGCGGTGGCTGATTGACAAGCTTCGTTGGCACTCTGATGAAGCGCCGAGTCCGAATTCGTCCGCCTCCATGTGTCCGGTGGTGGCGGCGACAAATACGGTACCCCGCTGTACGGAGACGTGTCGTGCCTTTTCTCCATCGGCCGAGGTCGCATCGGCCCAACCCCGACCACGTTCCTGCCCCTCTCGTTCCCGCGGTACACCATAGAATTATGTTGCATCTCCTCCAAGTTGCTGAGCGCCGTCTGTGAACAGTAAACCTTCCTTGTAAACTTCGTCCAAATCGCTGGCCCGCAGGTTTCATGCATACGATATACGAGCATGTAGCGAGATACTGTCGTTTCGAGAAGAGATTCCTTTTTCGAGTTCGTCTCTGAAAGTCTCGAAGGACTCGGATAGTACAGAGATATAACGACTCGAGCTTGGTTTCTTTCGAATAAACGTATGAGAATTAATGTATTTCGAATAACATTGTGTGACGAGAAAATAATAATAAGTCAATTTTAAAGCATGACTGAACCGAACAGGATTAGCCTTGCATCTCTCTTATTATTCACTTTCATTTTATTAGATTAAACTCTATTCATTTCTTATCAGAGTTAATCTATAGTATCGGAGACGGCTGTGCTCTGTAGCTATCGAGGAGGCGTCATGAAAATTTCTACTCGATACCGGAGAGCACGAGCAAAAAAATTGTAATGGTAGTTCTCATTATCATCGCGGTGTATATTGGACGTAACGCAGGCGTTCGTGCAAACAGCGCGGCGTTAACTACCGACGTATCCTCCGGACATAGGCGGAGTTAAGAATCGTAGATAGGCATGCGTTAAGGATCGGAAGGATCGGTACGAGTCGAATCGGGACGGTAGGCGTGTACGATCGATTACGATGCTATAATTAAAGTATCCTTCGATATTTCGCTCGGGAACTGACCGGAGCAACATCACGCGTCGATGTCAAGGCGTCCGCGAGGCAGACGGTAGCGCGCGAGAAAGAGACCGATAGCCGGTTTATAGTACGAGCCAAGATAAAAACGATGCGACCGTGAACGTGTACGAGGAGTCGCCGTTGGCGTCGCTTCTTCAACTTCGACCCCTTCGAAGCCTGACCCTAATTCGGAATTCACATCTGTCCCGGATTATCTTTCCGCCAGTCATCGCCCGGAAACATCATCCATATCGATCGAACGATCGCTCTCCGAAAATCAATTGTCCTCGTATAGACGTTACACAGCCGAGATCGAGTGCTGGAAACCGTGTAGAAAATTATTAATTATAACGCTGGCGACGAGCGGCTATCGTCGCGCAAGGTTCAAGGAGAACCGCATTCATGCGGCGAAGAAGAAGCGATCCTAAACGCGGAGGACTTCTGATCCGCGAGGAACCTCCAGGGGGGGAATGATTGTACTCGCCGGAGTAAAGATTCCCTTCCTGTGTTTCTCCAATTTTAGCACCGCGAGAACCGGCATGGCATAACGGCGTATTTTTAGTCCGCGCATAGTGCATATCGCGTGTAACGCGGTCTGCGACGACGCTCGGGCACAGCACGTTCGCCGTAAACACGACACGCGCCAGGTAAGTGTGCAAGCTCGCGAGTGGAGCGAAGCTCATTCATCCCGGGCTCCCACACGTTTATTTATATATCGCGGGTAGCCGGATCAGGATTCGGTGGACGCCGAAAAGTCTGACATCGATCAACCGAGAGTCGCGACTACAGATTCCAGCGTTACATCCACTCTGAACAGGCGATTTCAAATAAAATCGCTGATCAAACTTTTTCTCACCTAATATATAACTTTACAACCAGTCCGCTTATATCTTTCGCAGTTAGATAAATAAATTTTTCAAGAGACATTGAACTTGTTCCGCACCTGTTAACGAACACGGAGCAGAACAGGCGTCGCGTCCCAGAAGCTCTTTTCATCCGAAAGCATTCTTTCGCGGTGATCTCAAGTTCTAGAAATAATCCCGGTCACGTGCGATTTTTGCGAACACGCGAGGAGCAGCAGACCGAGCGTAGGAACCGGTACGCACCGGTACGAATTCCCCTTTGATCAATCGCGAATTAGCACGCCGCATTGTGTATGCATTCGGGAGGAAACCGTGGCGATTAACTCGTCTGCCCGGGAGGAACGTTTACACGCGTCGTTAGGATTTCCAGCGAGAACGAAATTCTCCTCTGCTCGCCATATGTCGCCCCGGCGCGGCGGTTCGCACGGCTATTACCTAATATCTGTTGAATTATGCGACGCGAGCGGGACTCCCACGGTTTCGGTTCACGGACGACACGCGAATCCCTGTTACTGCGTTTCGAGAAACTCGTTCGGGGAATCGTAATTTCCCTCGCGCTCGCGTGCCGCCGAGATTAATCCGTGAATTGTTTAGCCGGCGACGATTGGACAACGTCCAAACGGAATAATTTACTGGCAGCAGCAGCAGCAGCAGCAGCGAGAGAAACGTTACATGGTTCGTCTCGTATCGGCGGTACCGATGCCCGGGCCGACCGGCGATGATGAAAACGCTCCGGGAAAACTCTGCTAATACAAATTCATGATTTTGCAAATGACCACCAACCCCGGGGCTGCGTTTCTTCATGCGCCAGTTCTTTTTTTTTTTTCCATAAATGCATAAACATGCCGCGCTAATAATAGCGTGGCGTCGTTTCTCTCGTTCGAATGAAACCGATAAATAAAACCGCGGATTTCGTTATAAACAAAAATTATACGAACTTTCGGCCTACATTCGATTCTCCTCGAGAAATCGCGAACGTCCGCCGGTTGATCGGTGTTTGCACCTTATCGCGTTTAGGTGATACCGATTTAGAAGAGACACGAAGTGGTTTTATATTAGAAGCGGAACAGCAATCGATGAGTCACGTTCAGTCAACAGACGCGATGGGGAATCGACGTTACCGAGAAAATTTCTTCGCCTCGACGATTCCCGATCGTTCGACGCATCCTCTCCTACGTAGCGAGCGCAAATTTAACCGTGAACGTAACTCGATTACTATCGGTAACGCGGATGCATTTAGGGTTCAATTAGGGAAAGGGAGAGAGCACCTATGCCGCTCCTGTTACATTACCCTGCTCTCAGCGAATTTACAAGGTTAATTGATAGACAATGATAGAAGTCTGGTTTCATTCAAATCAGACGCACGATTATTATATTCTCTAGTAGTAGTATTTTCTATACCATAGAATTATAGTATAATAATATAATATATATAGCATATATAGTAAAAATAAATATGAATAGTATATACATATAATAAATATAATAGTATAATATAGTATTATAGTATGGTATTTTCTGGTAAACTATTCATGGTACGAATAATCACGACGTTTCAATTAAGATAATCGACGATAAGAAGTATCTGTCACGATAGTGAATTTCCTTTCGCTTCGTAGCTGAAACAAAATTGCAACCATGTATTCTCGTTTTTTACTCTATGATATCATATTTTCCAGCTTGTATGAAACTCTGGTAACTGTTCAGGATACGATCGAGTGACGACGACGTTTTAATTAAGATACCGGTCGATGGCCGGTAACGAGTGATACTCGCCGGATTAAAAGTGGATTTCGACTCGCGGACAAACGTTCCCGGTTCGATACGGAAGGCTGACGTAATTCCGATCGGGTTGATACAGACTTCGGGCGAGACTTATTTCCAGTGCGCGCAACGCACGTTTCTCCGGCCGACAGCGCGAGGAGAACGGTTCGAGAGATCGGCGTCCAACGCTATTTGCATACGGTAATACGCGAAACGTATATGTCGGTGGAACTCCTCGCGGTGACGATGCAAGAATAACCGAGCGAGTGCCACCTTTTTTACTCGTCGCACGTGCTACCAACTATTTCCACGACCGTTTTCGCCCATTCTTTCGATACGGTCTCGCGTTACTTCTATCGTTGTCCAGATCCTACAACCGCGACCGGATAATTATCGATGAATTAACCCTTTGGTTTAGAAAAATTATTGCCAGTTCTATGAACACACGTGGTCGTATTCGACTGACAGGAAACGTTAGATTTCATTTTTTATAATTGATAATGCACGTACCATTATAGTTTTTAATTGGCTACGTACATTTATTTCTGCTATAAATGGTATTTTAATATTTCATATTTCTTTTACTTTTCTCGCGACAAAGATTCCTTTTAGTCATGTTTTCTTCACGAATTTCTTTAGAGACAAAGGTTGATTCGTACGATTTTCTTACGTTATTATTTTCTATGAGCAAAAAATGGTACAACATTGTTAATACTTCATGCATATTAACATGGTACATTATATCGGATCAGGCACGTGAAGCATGACATTTTCTTAGGAATTGGTATCTATCTTCTATCTTCTTTGAGTTTGAACTAGAAGTACCGGCAGTTAAAGGATCAAGAAACTCGCCTCGCATCGTGAACTATCATCTTCTAGAACAGGGTCAAAAGATTGTTTCTACCTTGGCACATTCTATATGTATAGATGCTGCGAGATAAGAGTAAAGATATACGTGGAATAATACACCGGGTATTAAGGTACTTTACCTCGAAGCATCGAACGATTAAGCGAGATATTAATAAACGACCGAGCATTTCTCAGAGTTCAATTGTGACACTTTCAAGACGCGCATTCAAACATAGATATTCTCGGATACAAATTGAAAAGCGTATAGAAATTGGCACACGTGCCGATGCCCGATTTTCATCGCGTGGTTCACTTAAATACAATCACGTGCCTCAACGCGTGAGCTTCCGATCAGCTTGTTCCGGAATCCCAATCCGATGACTAAACGCTTCCGTGAATCCTTCCGGAGAACACCACCCTTTTGGACCATCGAAATCGGCTAATTAAGAGTTTGCAATCGGAGAAAATATTCTGTCCACGTTGGCTTAACGGAACACACGAGAATCAAATTGCTGGTACGCGAGTCGGTTTTGTAAATACTCCTACGCTAAACCTTCCCCTAATTACCCGGAGCAACCGCCACGCTAATTACGGGATCGTTAACACGATACCGCGAATTCTATACGAATTCTGCGGCAGAATCGTATCTACAGATATGGAAAGATAAATTCTGGACAAATTGATTTCTGTCCTTGCTTGTTTCATTAAAAAGGTTTTTTGTGAATCCTAATTCTGTCGCGTTTAATTATAGGCGCTCGGTTAAAAGTTTGTACAGAGGCTGGGTTCTGAAAGCGACGAGGCTGTTCGGAACACACTGAAAACCCGGGGATACTTGTGGCACGATGAACGTCGGCCGCGCGGCAACAGATATTCTTAATTAACGGCGACGTTAATTGTAGGAAAGCGGCGGAGCGGTTAATCGCCGATGCGAACCTGACATTGGGAAACTTTTCAATGAAACGGCCGTCCCGTTTCGCCGACGGATACAAATTAAAACTTCTCGACAAGGGAGAATTATAAAAAAAAAATTGAAAAATAGAAAGAAACGAATATCTTATTTAATTAAACGAAAAGCATTTTTCTTCGTTGCCGAGTTTGATAAGGCCGTACATTAAAGCCGTAATCTGGTACCTGCAATCGGAATCCATTTCGAGCGCGCTGTATTTCATTCCCGTCCCGATCGTTCCGTCCGTTTAACGAGAAACTCTTTGCCCACGTTTCGTTTTTCCGTCCCACGCGAATTCCGCGAGCTTCGACGAAAGTTTGCCCTGCCCTCGACTAGTTTCTAATTGAAAAAACCTACCAGAAAGACGGGTGGTATCGCGTTGCTACGTTCCGGGAAACTTGAAAAAGGAAACTACCAAAGGATCGATGGACGTCGCGATTCCCTTTGAATCGTTTGCACACCTGTTAAGGCCGCACGCGATCCGTAAAAATAGTGTGTTTGTCTACGTTGCATAACCGCCCCCGATCGACCCACGCCCGCGACTGCTGAATGAATCGTTTTTTCGGCTCAAGTCAAGGACGTGCCAAAAGTTACGTACAGATCCGAACAGAGTTTACTGTCCCATTCGGGATCCCAGTAGTCGATCGCGCGAGGGTCAAAGAATTTCGGGACTGTAAAACTGTAAACAGGTCGAATCGATCGGGAGAGGAGCAGCATGTTTGAACGCCGCTGGATATTCACCAGCCTCTGTCCTTCGACTTTTGCGGATGGTATTCAAGGACAACGGGTGCCCCGATCGAACGCCGATGACACTTTCCACTTTGTAATTTTATCCTCTTCTGACCCCTTATGCACATCGACCGGGGTGCAGTGGAATGAGAAATTATAGGATCGGACACGGTCCCTTGCGCGCGCGGCGGCAGCAGCCGGCTCGTGAAAAATAACGACCCTTCGGCATTTGAAAAAATTTCATTTCATAGAGAGGACAGGCTTTGATTTTTGTTGAGAACACTTGCCGCGGACGTCAATCATCACCGAGCTAAAACGATTTATATTGAATAAACTTTTAATTAATATCGTTGCTGGTTTCAAATAAAAACAACGTTTTATATGTGTTTTTTTCGGTACTCAACTGATTAAGCTGTCAATAACAATTAACCTTTTCACCGTCACGAATCTCCATACGTTCTGAAAAATACCAGACTTTAAAAAGCTATTTATACGTTCTCAGGCAATCGTTCAATTTCGCACGTACGCGATGCTTAGAAATATAAATAAATAAAAATGTAATAAAAACGCGTTTGTGAAATGTTTTATCAAAGTCGTTCATTAGCTGTCCAATGCTGAAAGCTTTTTAAATTATTGGAGCTATAAAAGAATCGTATAGGACATTACGCAGCTTGATTTCATTCACGAAATATATAATATACCGCCGACTCGTTGATGGAACCGTTTAACTTTTCATTTTCCATATAATCCGTGGAACGATTGTAATTATACTTTCGCGGAAGTACAATTTCTTAAATAGAATCGTTTATCGAACGTGACTGGTATTATAGAAGTGCGCGAGTATCCTTGAAGTTCGTTTAGTCGGTACGGGGAGGGCGGGCGCGGCGGGGACCCGGAGGTATGAATGGCGAGAAACGCGGAAGACGTTGGGAGAGGTCGGGAACCGATCGGGGAAGCTTTTCCCTCTCGCCGCCGCCTACGCAACCCTTCTCTCTTTCTCCTTCGGCGTTGGTCCTTTCGTAACGACTTCGTGCCACCCACGCAACGTCGGCGTCGAGACACCCACCACTCGTCTACCGTTTCCCGACGCCCGGTGACCCACTTACGAGAGGATACTCCTTGCCATTCAAGGCTACGCAGGACCCGGCCGACGCTTGGCGCCGTGCCGCCGTCCCATTAATCCCTTCGCTCCCAAAAATTTCGAGACTCCAAGCGAAAACTGATAGGATCGTGCTCGGGGTTTTAATAATTCTAATACCGCGTAGTTGAATTATGTAATTTCATTCGATTCACGGTTCTAGCTGCACGGTTGAAACTTTTCAATTAAGTTAATTTCTAATTACTCCAGGCATGAATGTAATTAAATTACTGTGTTATTCATGAAGCAATGAAATTGTAATTCTTGACAACTATAATTCTCTTCAAAATCCGAATAATTGTAGTGTAATGTACGCTGCATTCGCGTAGTTTAAATTTTTCAATTAACTTCGTTGCTAATTATTCCAGACATAAATACGGTCGAATAACTATGTGATTCGTGACAATTCCGATTCTCTTCAAAATTTTAATAACAGATACACGCTCCAGTTGAATCATATAATTTCATCGAAATCGAGTGGAAGATGTAACTGCTGCTTACTATCCCTAGTAACCTTTAACAACCCCTTGGACCAGTGGACAACCCGGTGACCGACGCCCACGCGTCCGATTAACTCGTTCATTATCGGATATTATGGGCTCGTTACCACGATTGGCACGCGACCCTCTCAACCGTTTTACGTTTTCTCCGCGAAATTGATGGGATGGCTCGACGACTCCCGCGGCATTAATAGCGTTTATATCTCTCAACGCCGCTTTCGCCCCACCGCGTATGCCAAACCGTCTCATACAATTTTACAAGATCTAACGAGAGAACGTAATCTCGAATCAATTTCCGACAAAGGAGGCCGGAACAAAGGAAATGATTATGTTCCCCGTTAGGCTCCTCCGTTTCCGGTTTGGAGAATCGAAATGCCTTCACGTAAAATTTTACTTGCCCACCTGTAGAATAAACAACGAGTTTCGGGTTCGAAACGAAGGCACGTGGATCACTCGCGTCGGTAGGGGATTATGTAAAAACCGTCCGGTTAAACGGGATAATTTAAAGCGAAGGAAATTACTGGCCGGCGCGGAGTTACATCATTCGTCGTCGGATGGCAAGAGTATACGACGCGTCCTTACGCGATTGTCTCAATGATTTAGCTCGATTCATCTCGTAGACCCGCTCTCCGTAATGTGTCTATAAATCAAGAAAAATGAAACGTTTAATAGCCGCGTGGCTGTTCGGTTGGAAAACGCGGATTAAGAATGGGAATGAAACCGGTTTTCCGAGGGCCACCGGTGCGTAGCCGGGGTTAATGGAACGGGGTGCAGTCGCAGCTACAGTCACGGCGGCAACGGCTATCGACGTACCGCCTAACGAAACAGGCAAACGCGAGTGGGTACCTGCAGAACGCGATCAATACTTCGTGTGCATCGCTCCGAGCACGTGTTCCCGTTTGTTTTCTTCTTCTTCCCTTATTCCTAACCGCAAGTTCAATAGAATCTTCGCAAAAATCCGAGAACTTCCGATCTAACGACCGGTCGTTTGAACGACGGAGGAGCTGGGAGAGCTACGGGGAAAATCGAGTAGATATCGCGAGAAGTTTAATGGCGCGGCAACGAATTAACGCGGCGAATTAGCAGTTTAGCATGAAACCGTCCGCCCAGTTAGTCGACCGGATAATGCACCTACGCGCGGCATTGATCGCGTGCCGGTCTGATCGTAATTACCCTAACCGAAGGGACAGACGAAGTCGCTCTATGTACCATTTTTACAAGATCGTTTTTAAACCTGATGTTATCTGTTCTAAAAATGATATTCACAGGTACCGGGAGATACGAAGCGTCAGAGTGCAATGTACGTCGGTCCAGATCGAATTTGTATCGAGGACCTCTCGAATCGGCGTGGGTGGACGACGTCGGGGTTGCCGAAATAGAGCGTATCCGTGAGGGAGAAGAGGAAGCGGGTGGTCGGTAGGGGGGTAACCGAGTCGTATCTAGAGCAACGGTATCAATGTTCGGTTGCGCTCAGGTCCGCGAGAGGTTCAGCCGAGTTTGCACGGCAACGTAAACTCGGGCAACTAGCTGGCAGGTGGGCCACTGCGCGAGCGCGCACCGGAGCAAATCCGGCGAAATTCGATCGATTCCGTGGCAGCAAAGAGGAAGAGAGGTTCGACGAACATTCGGGGGTGTAATCGAGCCGGCGGCGGCGGCGTGCCGGAACGAAAACGGACGACGACGACGACGGGGTGGTGGACCGGCCTAGAATCGACTAAGGAACACGCCGAGTGCTCTCTTGACCCCGATATCCCCCGGGGTGCGTTTCCTTCCTTCCTTCGCCCGATCGAAACCCGACCTTGGCTTCGAGACCGATGCGACCGCCCGGGCTCACTCGTCTCTCTTTCCCTGACACCGGCACCCATCTATCCACTGGCACCGTCCAGCTTCCCCACCGAAACAGATATTATTAGCCACGCCGTTATCGATTCCAAATTGCATAATGGAAATATTTTAGCTGTCGCTACGTCGTTCGATGAGAAACGAAATTGCTATTAAAATTGGGAAATTTCTTATTTACTTCTTGTCCTTCTTGCACAACGGCCTACCTTTTCTTTCTTACTGATACAATAGGGTTTCTATATCTTCGAATTCTTCTATGAAAATAAAAAGAAACATTATTTAGTTAGAATTCCAACTAAGAGGCTAGTATCAAACCCAACACTTGAACACAGAAATTATAAGCATAAGTACATTATATTATCTCGTGAACGAACGTGATTAACGTGAGCCTGTACTCGTTTTCACACAATCGGAAATGTACGTATAGTCCTCGAACAAAGGACGAAGGATGCAATTAAAAATCTTTTGTCTTAACGGTAATTTGCATAAACGTCCGCACTGATTAGATTACGGGACAGATAGATGCTTCGTAAAAGGCTTTCACGCGACCACGGAAGCAGAATAATCCGACTTTGACCAGAGCCACGGAATCGAATTCGGTAGCTGCGCGCAGTTATGTAATTAACGGGAAAGTCGATCGACCAAATGTTAAATGAAATCTCCTGGAAATGAAACGAGAGAAGATTTCTATATTCGTCGCGAGATACCTTATATTCAAGAAACCTCGCTGAATTTCTCATTGGATTGCCCTAGTTCAAGATTGCACGAACCTTTATGAAAAAATAACGACAAAATTCTCTTGTGATAATTTTTCAATAATTTTTGAAAGCTCTGTCAAACTTCGCTAATTTTATCGACCTTACTCCTCTATAAATATTATATTTTCGTACAAGTTTATCGCTTCATATATTGAATAAACCTTTTTTAAACTTAAAACTCTTTAATTAAAATTGACTTTCGCAACGCGTTTCGAAAGTACGCGCCTAAATATATTTATAGTTATTATCGATTCACCGTGTATGCGTAGCCGACGATCGGGCTTCGTTACGTGTAATTTGGTTAAAGTTGCAAATACCTGGTTAGTTCGGTAGGATGGAAACATGACGGTTAGCACATGTTGCAAATTACCATCGTCCGTTACGCGGGCTTTAATCACGAGGTAAAGAAACAGAAATTTTCTCAGTGCAGATAATGACTCGGCTTCTGGATTTCGTTACGTCACACGATCTCGGAGCGAATTAATTGGTAGCCCCACGCGATTAAAGTAACGCGTATAATAATAATAATAATAGTAATCCGAGTCGAATCACCTATCTCGTTATCGATCCGCTCTCTTAATAAGTTCCGCAACTTTGTTCAGCCGCCGACGGAGAATACGCGATTATAAAACCCTCTAAAACGGTTTGCCCGCTCGCAGACCTTGCTGCCTCCCGCTAAATAAATGATACAGCGTACCGCCGGCTCTAGACAGAAACGATGCCGATCGATTCCATGCTGGATCACGCGTTGCGGGGATTTACCCGACCAGGTAAACATTTTCCAAACCGGGCAAATATGACAAATCCCTGGATCAACATGTAAAATAAAATCAAACAGTAAACTTTTTTTCGGTAAACTGACCTATTCGAACAAACGCCTCGAAAATTGCATATGGATTGCATAAAGGTGTTCGGTTCGAAACCGTGTCTCGAGGACGTAATCACCGGTCTCGCGTTTCAATCAGAAAAAAATTGGCCCGCGCAAACGAGTGATTAGGTCGGAGGAAACGGGTGTACGTCGCAATTTCAGCGGTCGCAAAACAACAAAATTTCCAGCGACTCATTCATAAAATGAGCACGGGCTCGATATCCGCGCGACTCTCGATCAACCGATGGGCCGAGGCCCGAGCGAGTATAGGGGCGGAGGTTCGATCGGTTCGTTTAGATTTCGAATAAAATCGGGACAGGATGCGGCCAGGGTCACGGTCGCGGGCTGCACGTAATCCGAGGTGCACTTCCGTTATGCAGCTAAAAATTAGCCGGGCGAGCCAGGCTTGAAGAACGCGCCGCGACACACGCCCACATCCCGTACGCGAGTCGAACGCGTTTATAAAAACGGTGTGCGGCGCGTAACCGCGGACATTGTTCGCGGAACCGTCAGAGAATCGAATTTACCGTGACTATCTTATCGCTATGGGTGCCAAACAGATTCTCCCGTTCCTGGCCTTAGTGTGCTTGCAAGCCGTACTCGTCACCGCCCTGGTAAGCATTTTATCGTGTAACAACCGTGAGAGGAAGGATAGCCGAGAGGAAACCGAGCCGACGAAGGCCGATCGATTCGTCGGATTTATTAGAGATATCAACCAGTCAACGCGCGGAAATAATAACGATACGAATGGCCGTGTGACCGGCCAATCGATACCGGAGGGGGGCAACTGGGCTCGAGATTAGAGACACTATAATTGGAGCGTATAAACTTTCCCGTTAATTGCATCGCCGACGCTCATTAATTTTTTCTTCGCTCCTATCCTATTTTGACGATAACTCGACGCGTTCATCGATCGAGATCCGATTCGGATCGTCGGTAACGAGACAGTCGACGCTGATTTCTCGTGTGTCTATTTTCCGTAGCCCGACTGGGTGCCACCCGAGGTGATGGACATGATCGCGGACGACAAGGCACGGTGTATGGGCGAGCACGGAACGACGCAAGGTTGGTATCGATGCGAGAATCGAAGTGAAATCTTCGAAACGTGAGTAATTTTATTAAACTGATACTTTCGTTCGGAACGTAGCGCAGATCGATGAAGTGTCTGGTGGAAAACTGGAGAACAACCCATCGATCACTTGCTACATGTACTGCTTGCTAGAAGCGTTCAGCTTGGTAAGTGTCCAACCAACGAAATTCATTTACGCGATGCAGAATGATACGATGCTCTTACATTGTTACCGCTGACCGTGATACCGCGTAAACTAATCGAGATGCTGCTCGTTCGATTTAGGTAGACGAGGAGGCGAACATAGACCAGGACATGTTACTCGGTTTGCTACCGGAAAATCTCGTCGACAGGGCGACATCGGTACTAGCCACGTGTGGCCCGAAAGCAGGTACATACAAATCTGCAACCTCTTTTAGTTAATACATGACATATTAATAATCGAATGAATAATTTGATAAATCTATTCATTTATATATACGATATTAAAAAATGTTGCAGTCGGCGCGGACAACTGCGAGAAACTGTACGGTCTTGCTAAATGCGTGATGGAGGCGGCACCCGATGTAAGTACATTTACCGTCCCTGAGAAATTTTAACGAGCGAAAGTAGTATCTCTCGATAGAATTACAAATAACACGGGAAACCGATGAACCGTGTATAATTGTAACGCGGAGAAGCGAATACGAACAACGAACGTTCGAAGTAACTTGGACGAATGCCTTTCTGCTTTCAGCTATGGTTCGTCGCGTAAAGAGGCGGCGCGTGCTCTCTCGACAGTCAGGAAAAGCCAAGAGACGAATTAAACGACGAGTCGGCGAGCAAAGTCGCGAAGAGATCACGATCTGTACAGGTACATAGTTCACTAAACCGAGAATACGCGTTTCGCTCTTGTATAGAGAACGGATCCTACTAAAAAAAAAAACAATATTAATAATAATAATGAAACGTTGAATAATGTTCGAGAAATGTGGAAAAACTCAATAAATAGAATTGCCTGAGATCTCGAGGAGAACCTTTCCACTCTCGTCCGCGGTTTACGTAATCGCGTCGATAATTTGCATGAGTTATCTAATAATCCGCGAACGCGTTTCCGAATGCCGAATAATTGTATGTTTACCAAGCCCCGAATAGTCGTTTCCTCGGCCGCGAAATGATACGCAAAATCACGGCACGCAGCGATCAAGTGATATCTATCATCCTTACGGGATAATTTCATAATGACTCTACGACGGCACGGTTATGCAATCCGCGGAATGCATCATCGCTCGCGATTCGAAGACACGTGGTCACGCTGTCGTTCAACGATTTACGAAGAACCTCGCGCGGGGTAAATGACAAACCGCGTACCGGCGTTCGTCGCGATAATGATAACGCGGTCGTTTATCATTTTGTTAGGGATAAGGGTCGATCACCGCGACCGCGAAGGAGGAGAACGCCGCGTGCTCGCCTCGACCCTATCTGCATGGACATTACCATTGTCACGTCTCGCAAGATGAATCGTTTCGTGTTTGTTTGAAAATACTTCAAGGCTGCGGGCGCGCGCGCGCGCGAGCTCGGAAATGCAATTATTTATGAAAGGTGCGCGTACATTGTATCGCGTTCATTGTATGGAAAGTCGTTACAAAAGCGTGCGGCGCGGGAGACTTCGCAGCAGACTTTTCCAACTTTTATTATTACGCCAACTGTTACCGAAGCCGATCGTTTATATCTCGGCCGTTGGATTAGGAACGAAATTATGAATAAAGGCCGAACGGTCGAACAAGTTTGAATCGTTGCGAGACCAGATTCGACTCCAGCTTCGCCTCTTTTTATCAAGAATCGTTACAACTGTACACATCTAGTATTCATGCTTCTAAGATCAGAACAGCATGCAGTCTGTTGTAAACTACACATCGATTGTTAAACTATTATTTAACATTGGCATGCGTTATCGTGCAGAACTCGTCGCAAAATAAAATATAAAAGGGTTCGGAGTTGAATCGATGGGGCGAAGATCCCTTTGTTGACGGTAGAAATTGCTCTCGACGTTTGCCGGGCAGATAAGAGTCGCCGCGATCGGGAAATCCGCGAGGAACAAACCGTAAGGTTGAATCGCGTTCCTGGAGAAAAATCTTCGGACGTCTATTTTTACACGGCGACTGGAAATAGTCGGATTTAATGAAAGGAGGCACGCGATCGGTCCGTACGTTGGCTCCGGTCATGAGTCACGCTTCGAACGAACTCGCAACAAGTAGAGATCCCCCATGAACGTCCCCCCTATATGTATAATTGATTGAAACCGAGGCGACGCGTACGCGACACCGCGTCGGTGTGCGATTTCGATACGCGTTCAACGTACTCTCGAACGTCGGGATTCAACGTCGCGGCATGGGAGGAGAGGTTTCGATCTGTCCCTTTGGGACGGTGGGCAGAACTGAAAGAGTGGTACAGAGTGCATGAAAAAAAAATACACGCCGCGTGTACGAAAGAAACAAAAAGAGGAAAACGAAAAAGAAGTAGCTTGGCTCGGGAAGCGGATGCCCAAAAATACCTTAAGGTCGATCGAGATAGCGACGTCGTGCGACGATGCGTGCTCTTTCGCGTCGCTGCCGCAATTCGCGTCGTTGTTAACATTGGGCAGAGAGCCACCCGGCCTGAATTGATTCCCAAGACTAATATGCAGGTGTTTCCCGGACGACTGCGGCGGGCTGGCGCCAGCACTCTTCACCGACAGCGGAGTCTCCAAAACTCCGGACCCCGTGGGACTCGCGCAGACCGAGCTGCTCGCCGAGACGACCTAAGGTCCATTTCATTCGGTCATCAAACTCCTCCTAAGCTACCTTCGATCGCCGCATTTCATTCCATTCACGCTTTTACGTTCACGTATACCAGACACGTGTGTGTAACCGTGAATTTTCTTAAACCTACTCGGGGGCAAGGACCGTCATTCACGAGAGTATACGCGAGACTTTTGATGAATATCCTGGCAGCGGTTTATCGAAAGCTTCGAAGGATATCTGAGAAAGTTTCTATACGAAGAGGGACGGACGTTACTATCTGCCATTCTGAAATCGATAACGTTCAGCAGCTCCAACAGTTGGTTACGTTTCGAATAACACGAACCTGAGAACGAAGGCTGGTTGCATTCTTTGAGGGATTAAAAAATGATTTCCTCTCTTGCTTTCCCTGAATTCCGAACCCGAGGGCAACAAAATCCAGGCGATCAGAAACATACAGATTTCGATGAAACTAGAAAACGTCGAAGAAACAGCGTCGCAATAAAAGTGCAATCGCCTATGACTCGCGATTACATAATTCCTGGCGGTGAAAGTACCCGTATTTTCCTCGTTCAAGTACAACCTGTTCTCCGCGCGCCGTTAGAAATTTCGCGCGATTCTTTTAACGATCGGCGAACGAGGAAAATCCTCGACGAAACATCCAATCAATTATCGAGTAAAAAAAAATAAATTCTATCCGTCGGCGATTGGATAAACACCGAGTAATTGTAAAGTACGAAAGCGTTCCGAGCGCACGCGCGCGTCCCACACGGATACCAGCATCGCTTTCCTATTCCTTTCACCGGTCATTGTTCTATTTTACGCGATTCGCCCCGAGAGATTGCGTCCACGTTTTTCCCCATCCCCTAGCCGAATCCGATATCCGATAAACGCGAAACGAAAAAAGAAATCCGAAAAAACGTGATGAACCGATTCATCGAGCAATTTATATTTACGCGCACGAGCATCGCGCGGTTGTTATTCGACGTTCACAATCTATAATAGCAAACAAAGAATTTGATAATCGCGAAGAATGTTTGCCGGCAGAGAGCTGTGCGAACGTTGCAAACGACGATCATTGTTTCTGTCGAGATTATGCTTAGGCGAGAGCGCGCGTTGCCACTAGGACGGATCAGGCCGACCGATTAATAGCCACGTTCGTAATCGTTATCGAGGCCGTTAACGGTACACAGTGATTCAGAGGAGTGGGTAACTCGTGTAGCTCGCACGATCAAAAATCATTCGGATCAAAGATCGCGCGGCCCGGGACGGAAAAATCGACGCCGCGAGATGAACGATCATCAGCGTGTGCACGCGCTGCGAACGGCTCTGGAAATGTTTCTAGGTACGCGGTGAACGCGCCGCCGCTCAAACGTGTAAGAATGTACGTCGCCGCGTATTTATTAAAACGCGCGGTATCGGGGATATCTCACGTGACTAAATATGTACAGGTTCGTGACTTTCCGCGAGGATCGAAAAACACCCGTCGTCTCGATTATCGCGATCGAAAGCGACCGAGCTGGCATTCCAACGCCTCGGATAATCCACCGAGTGGGAATAAAACAAATAAGAGGGAACGCTTGTGGAATTCGGCGAACACCTGAAAACGTGCGCCCGAAGGCGCGACCCGCTTGAGTCAGCGAAACGTAAATAACGCCGCGGTATCGACTGATCGAATACTGAACTTCAACGTGTATACCTCTCTACGTGTAACGCAGCTTCCGCATTTAGTACAATGCCGGCGTTATGTAATCGCGGGTACGGTTATCGTGGCCATGGCTGCGATGAGAAACGCGGCGGCGATCCCGTCTCGAGGGTAAAGATGGTGTGAAATGTCACGGTTACTCATTTTTCATGGTGATCACGAGAGACCAGTGGTTGTACTCAATCGTGATTTTGAATGGACCTGAGGCAATCGCAATGTACATATGTAATTTGAAATAGTGCTTCATTTTTCAGTTAGAAAGATACAATTACTCATTTTCTTATCACCTATTGCTTTAATACCGTTTCTACCGGAGGTCACAAAAGACACCTTTTCGAATTCTCGCTTAAAATTGTAATCATTAGTTTAATCTTCAACTTCTAAATTTAATTAATTAATTTCATAACGATTACGAGGAAGATAAAAATAATAAGCGAGAATTTACTATAAAGTATATATAACAGTGATAAGAAAATTACTGAGTCTGAGAATGAACGTGATCGAAGAATAACAGTTCTAGCCATTGCTACTCGAAGAGCGAATAAGAAACTGTACGTGAATTTCGCGAGAAAGATCGTTGAATCACGCCGCCTCTTTTATCCGAAAAATCGTGTCATCCGAGCCCACGCCTGAGCCGTCGGCGTGCCACCACGTGGCTCCTCTCGAATTGAGTTCGCTTCCGGCCGCGGAACCGAATGGAAACGCAACAGTCAGGCAATACTTCTTCCTGATGAATTATTTCTAGCTGACTCGAATCACGATGACACGTTTGTTTCTCGGCGCAATTGCTTAGGAAAACAATTTCGCGCGGTACCGGGCCGCCGCCGGCTCGCTTCCGAGCCCGGAACCGGAAGTATCGCGCTTAATGGAACAATTTTCACCGGCGTTTCGAGCGCGGTAAAAATCAGGTCGACGACCTCTGCCAAAAAATGAACGACGTCTACGAGCGCGTAGATACGTGAATTGATACAAAACACTTCCGGCACGTTTCCGGCTCAGAGGGCGAAACGCACTTCGAGCGAGCTCTCCCATCCTGAATCGAATGACACGCGATGATTCCGACGATAAAAGCCTCGACGGTTTTCGAGATTGATTCGAGACGTTTAAAAGCGATCGATTTCGCGGACGTTCGTGTCACGGGAACCCTACGGAACAGTGTGGGAAATTCAACGATTAGAACGATGAGCTATCAGAAAATCGGACGACCGTTTAATCGGATCGCGTGTACGATAAAAAATAGAAACGTGATGAACAGGTACTGCGAACGGAAACCACTTCGCTCGACGAACGAACGTTGTCGCCGAAAAACACGAGTCGGACGAATGCGCGTAATGCGTTTGTCAAGAAGTTACGGGTCGGGCGACGATGAAAAAGTACGTTCCGCATAATGCATACTGTATACTCATTTTACGCAGCTACGCGTGTATTCCTACACTTGTGCACGCGAGCAGCGAAGGAGAAGGAGGAGGTATACAGTTAAGAGCAAAACTGAGCGGACGTTATTTCAAATTGAGTAAACGAACTGAGCTTTTTCGAGTCAGGTGAATCAGTTCGCAAAGTTATCTGCGCTAAAGAAGTTGGTAGACATCGCAAAGGAAAATACGATGATTACTTTCTTCTCAGCACTCGAGATTAGTATGCGCTGAAAATGTCATTGAAATTAATCATCGTTGTTATCAGCTAGATGCAGTTGTCAAAATCCTATTTCTTACTTTTCGTCAGAAAAGTGCACGATTGTTTTGTCGTGTTTCTATAACGTTTTCTCATATAAGTAGTTAAAACGTGTTGTCGAATGTTCGTTAGAAGCTCGAATAAAAAAGTTGCGAAACGCAAGCTCACGATTTCTGCGAGTCTGAATATATTCTTGTGCACATCACTCGGTCATGCGACTACTTAAAGAAACGCATTCGAAAAGATGAATCAATTTGAAATAATGTGCGTTCGGTTTTGCTGTTAACTGTACGCGGCCGTCCGCACGCTACACCGCGGGCACGGGTAGGAAAGAGAAGCGGAGGGTCAGCGACGAGCGTGTATACGTGTAGAATATGTGCGCCGTTAACACAAATACTGATAGTAGCCTAGTCACACACGCGCGCGACCCTGATGGCGAGCACATTCACATAGAGACATACACACGGCGAGGTTCGACACACGGCGCAACGAGGAGGAGGAGAGAGATTCACGCTCGTTGTTTACGTTCCTATCCTATCGTCCGAGGCCGAGCTAACGAAGAATAATCAAGGTGTATCGTCCCTCAACGGCAAGGACCTACTAGGATTTCCTTACTCTGCTTGTGACATCCGAGACCTCTCGCATGATCGCCTCGAACGCCGCTTTTTCCTGCGCTTCCTTCTGTTTATGTAGCGCGATCTTGTCACTGAATTTACGTGGGTTCGCCATGATGGCTCGGCACAAGATCTACCGACACCCGCGAGTATCGTGCGCCCGATGTACTCCGCGCGCTGTAACCGCCGTCGCGCCTTACTTTTCACCGTTCGCACCACTAACGGATCTTATTTTATTTAACCACGTTAGAACCCGTAACCCACTGCCTTCTGGATGGTACTGCCGATGCCGATCACTGATACGCAAGATTATGCGGCGCAGCGCGCCAGGCGCATCGCGCAGGAACCGCTTTTCGCGGGCTCATTGGTCGCCAACGTCTCCCTCCACCCTGTCGCACCCGCAATAAAAAGCTGACGACGCGACACTTTTCCTGGGCACGGAAAAGCTCGATCTTTCGCCTGTTCCCGACAGACGATTCGAACGCGCCCGGGTGCTATCGATAAAACAGACGAAGATCACTCGGAATAGTAGACCGAACCGTCAGATTTCCATGATAATGAAAAATATTGCAAAGAAGTTATTGCACCTTCAATTCTTATATTGATTTGACGAATTTTCTTTGTAGTATTTGTATTTATAGACTGTTGTAAGACGAGTACAGTCCTATAAAAAGATGTCAACACCATGTATTAGAATAATTGTAATAGAACTTTGCTTCTTTTTAAATATTATTCTTTTTATAGTTCATCGATAAAAATTGAGTACAACATCTTATCACAGTTTCTTAAACTTTTGATGGAGATTTTACGGCTCATACAACCTCAAATTTTACAGCTTCCACCTCCCCCCTCGTTGGTCCCTTTCGAATCTCTAAATCTCAAGCATATCGGTACTCTTTAATATTTTCTTCCTACTAGCTTCTTTATGCATATCTAACAGTGACATTGCTTAGTTGTAAAATGACCTTTTTGTACTGTATTCATCTTCCTGTTCTATCGATCGAAAATAAAGATCACTGAAACGAAGAGCGCTGCTAAGAATTCCAATAATGCAATCCTAATCTGCATGATTACGTATGTCGCATTTTCCTTGTTCCATACGTATGCACGATACAAAATAATGAGGAATAGATCGAAAATGTTCGTTCTTTCTTTAGGAAATTCTTTCCTATAAGCGCGAGTGCAAAATCTGAGGCATCGTGTAACTTATAAATTGAATGTTATTACAAAGAAATGTCGGGTTTTGATAAAAATACGTATGTCGAGTGTCTACCTGTATCCACGTACAAAGAATTGGTCGACGCATTAAATAAAGATGAAACTTGGATTACGTTAGCGAGTCATGTAGCTGAACAATTAGAATATCCATGGTAAGTAATAAAGCTCCTGTTTGCCAAATACAAAATGCTACATTGTATCACTTCGCGTGCAACAGTGATTCGTGGATACGGCATTTGAAAGAGAAAACAAATTCAAATGATTCTCCTGGCCAAAGGTTACTCGCTGAATTAAATATCAAACTGTGTACCATAGAAATTTTGCAAACACTGTTAGAGAATTGCGAGCTTTACAATGTCCTCTCCATTATATCTGATCCAGGTATATGATATCATTTTTATGACAATCGTTTGCTCATGAGACTAGTATTATTCGAACTCTAATGATTTTAGAACCTTTGAATATTATCTTGCATCCAACGGAACAGTTGCAAACTGACGTTCTGAATATTCGATTTGGGCATCACCTTTATTTGCGCTGCAAAGCAACTGGTATGCCACCCCCAAATTATACATGGTATCACAGAGATACGCAATTGCAGAACTGCAATTCTAACGAGCTTGACATTCTCATAACTAGGTAAATACTAAATGAGAATCTATATCACGTCCATACGAAATATTCAATCGTTATTTCATTTATCGGAAAGTGGTGCACAAGCAGGCGAATACAAGTGCAAAGTAGATCAGATCAAAAACGATGGAACTGTTTTGTCAAGCTTGATTACGAGACCTGTAATTGTAGAAGTTTCTGCGGTGCCTATTGAAATAGATGAACAGCCACTGCCGGTCTTAGAAGCGAAAGAAGGCGAGGATTTTACTATTCGTTGTAAAGCTAATAGTCACTCGAAAGCGAACTATCAATGGTATCACGGTAACACTAAATTAGAAGGAGAAACGTCTGACACTTTGCATGTAAATATCCGGCTCGTAACTTTTTTTATACCAAACAGGTTGATATAACAGGTTGAGAAATTTGGTTTGTTATTTTAGGTAAAACAAGCGAATTTAAAAAATGTAGGAAAATACTATTGTCATGTTTATAACGACTTCAGCGAAATGTATACTCAGAGAGCTCATGTGATGGTAAAAACACATTATATCTGCCGATGTTTCAGTAATTACGTATATCACAATTTATTAATAATATCGTTTCAAAGCTGGTTCATCCAAGGATGAAAGCTGTGGCAAAGCTAGCGTTAATTATCGCGAATGAAAAATACGAACACCACGAGTGTTTGTTGGCACCGAAAAATGATGCTGCACGAATTGGTCATCTTCTCAAAGAGATCGGCTTCGAAGTGATTTGTCTCATCAATTTGACGCTTCCTCAGATGCAAAATGCCATAAAAATATTTAGCAAAGTCTTGATAGACGGAGTGTACGGTACGGTATAAAAGACGAGAAGATAAAAACTAAATTATATGTACTCCTCTCTTCGCTAGGTTTATTCTATTTTGCTGGACACGGTTTCAAGATGCAAGAAAATTATTTGCTACCAACGGACTGTCCGAGAACGTACTTAAGAAAAGATGCGATAAGCGAAAGTGAAATATTATCTGCCCTTCTGGAGAACGATCCGAAATTATTAATCGTAATCTTGGACATGTGTCAGAGTTTACCTTCGAAGCAAGTGTTTACATCATTCTAAACGATTTCGTTTCCATGTACCTAACCAATTGTATTTGTCTACAGAGAATCTAATCCCGAAATTTACCGCGAGATACCCGTAGTGAACGAATACAAAAATAAAAGAAATTTATTTCGAGCGTACTCTACGTCCAGTTATCAGCCCAGTTACGAGGATGCGAACTTTAAATACGGTTTGTACGCGGCGCACCTTAGTAAATATATCGGCGAGGACGTCACGGTCAAAGACTTATTCGAGCAGGTAGCTAAATGTAAGCTGAGGTAGAAGTTAAATAGAAACTCGATTCCATGGAGTTTATAATTCACGATGATCGTTTCCAGCCATCGAATTGAGTTTTAAGGGCAAAAGGAAAAACCAGATCCCGACGTACACTCCTACTTGTACAGAACCATTCCGTCTTATAGATGACATTTATGAAAGTAATTCTATTTTTACACGTATCAAGTTGAACGTTTGGCATTTAACACAATTTTTAATGTGCTTTAGGAAATCGTCCAGAGCTTATTAATTATTATATAGACAAATTGATGTCCTTTACGACGCGGACGGTGGAAGTGACTTTCGAGAAACTGAATGTATCTAGCAGAGTCACAATATCTCCTTTTATGGAAACATTCTTAAATCTTTTAGAAATAAGAGTGATTGATTTACCGGATGAAGAGGTAAACTTCTTTTGCGCTCCCGCGCCACGGAATAATTTATATCAAGATCAAAATAAAGTATGTTGGATTCATAATCCGCAAATTAACAAGGTATGCAATTTATATCAAAGAGAAAATCTGTTAAATTGTGATACCTATTCGCATCGATTTCAGGGACCACTCGTTATCTGTGTGTCCAGGAATGGGACTCCTGTTACTGCAACAGTATTAGATATTAAAAATTACATATCTCCATTGTTAGAACTTATAGATGCTTGAAAAGGAATATTTACTGATATTTATATTATAAGACTTAACAAATTCAAATTTCCAAATAAGAAATTTATTTTCTTAAACAGTGAAAATGTATAACACGTACAGTTGATTATGCTGCCACATGGTTTACTACTTTCGCTATCCACGGTCCTCCTATACCATCAGCATACTTTCTTTGAAAGGTGTAAAAGCAGAATACGAATCTTATCGCACTTTCATTGGCATTACACGCGTGTACTCCAAGTAAATCTATTTCAACGACTATCTCGTCTGCTACAATAAGATAACATTATGAATTGAACATAAAAAGATAATAATACTATAAAATCACCTTTGTTTTTTTTTATCGACATGAGACCTGGGATAGAGAAAAATCTATTTGGGTCTACACTGATTAGTTCTCTTTGCTTTTCCGTCAAACGATCGACCCTGTGCCTCAGTATCTTTATACTTCTTTCTTTCACCATACCATCCAATGTATCGTAATTTTGTGTAGCTAACGCATTCGATATCACCAAGACTGCCTGAAAATGTTTCCAACCTAAATAATTAATCTCATCAGGCAATGAAAATGAAATGGTTTCGAACGAGTTGTACCTGTTTGGCTCCATTCACGAAATCTTTTAACCTGAAGTCTCTGTCAATAGTCGTACGTATAATTAAGTACGATGTGCAGATATTGAACAGCGGAAATAGTACCGCCGGTGGTTTTTGCCACATTAACGGTGGCAAATGAAAATCCTCGCGTCGTCTCTGAGGGTTAGTGCTAATCGTCCTGTATGCACCGAGGTTTGATAAATTTACGTTATTGCACTCAACCCGGTTCCGGAGCACATCGTTTATCTTTACTAGTGTCCTAGTGCGCATTCGACACGTAACGAGTTGTCGCATTTGCGTATGAAACGCACATCTTTCTAGTCGTGCTAGCAACATTCCTGTACCGTATTCGATTAACTTTCATTTATATACTGTACGAGCGAAAAGTGTTGTGGGTACTATCTAACCTAAGTAACCTATGCGAACAATTAGGAACGAGACAAGAGGAACGAGAACATCCGACAAAAGAACCATTCACGATGATTATTTAAGATTCGATTTAAATTAAGATTCGATTTAACTGCAGGGAAACGAATGGGAAACATGTAATAATGTTTCTCTTTAAGCGAAAAGCATTGGCATTACCCTCCAGCGGGAAAACTAAACAATTAATCGATATTTTAAATTTCTAATTCGTTTATTTTTCAAGCTCTAATTGTAGCTGAGAGAAAATAGTAGAAATGCTTTTACTATTAATGTTATTATTTTACAAATTTATTTTTCATTGTCCTTGAATGACCTAAAGACTAGGGTATTATTTTTCGTATAATAGAGAGAGAAGGTAAACATCGATCTTTGTTACACGTGATGCGTTAGAATTCTAGCAGCGCGGGAGCCAACGTTTTTAAAGAGACATACATTTTAATTTGTACACGTCCATATAATTTAAGATACGATCTTTTAATTTACATATACCTATCGTGAAATACAATATCAAGACTCGTTTTCATTCATTCGTTAATTAAAATTAAATTAGATACCTTCTCCTTAGGTCTATTGGCGCATGCGCCAAGATCGAAGAGTATCCACCACGCTGTGCGCCCGTGTGCCTATCACTGCGTTGAGCGCGTGCACGTTTACTTAACTATCGTTATCATAATTACTTTCATCACGGACAAATAAATAAATACATAGTATAAATCTCACATAAACCATCTACTGTAGATATAAGTGTCATTTACATATAAAGTAGTCGAGTAAACTTCGAATTATACATATAGGTTAGATATAATTTTACTTGTTTCCTTCTGATCGTAAGACTGAGATGTTTGGAGTACGTAGTGTCATTCGTTTACGTGCGCTCGCTGTGTCTTTCCAATAACTTTTTAGGACAGTTATATCTTATTTAAATTCAATAATGACGAATGATGTTAACTACATAATATCAGGTAAATTTTTATTCTAATTCATATCCATTTGTACGCCTCGTCTCGAAAGGTTAAGCTCTTTTATATCAGATACATTCCATCGAACATACGGACATTAAATACTCATGAAATTCGCGTATTCTTTTTACGATCAAGGTTTATAGCTCACGAATAATAATAAATATTTCTATTAGATCGACGATGCTATTTGAGATTGTATAGGTGACGTTACTTTCCGAATCTTTTGTTCCGATCGAACGTATTATCTATACATACAAAGCAACGTAAAAATATAATAGAGAATTATTAGGAATAGTAGGATTTTATAGGGGTGGAATGAAAGACGAGCACAAGACTTCAAAGATGAAATCTGGATTTTTTGTGGATATTAATAATACTAATTTTTGCAGATACGTCGAGAATGGACACGTGTACAGCAGGCCCCTTGGTGCTGTACACCACAGCGCAAGCATGGGCAGCGCAATTTCATCGGAGCATTACGTCTTCAAGTAGAGTGTCGGAGTCGTCCGACGAAGAAGATTTGGCTGGATTCCAAATCGAAGATGACCTAGTGTACCTGAGATCGCTGGATCCAAAGGAGTGGAAGGACCAAGATCATTATGCTGTGCTAGGGTTGAAGAAACTTAGGCACAGAGCAACGGAAGATATTATAAAAAGGGCTTGTAAGTAATGAGAGTTCAAAGTATATACTTGTAAAGGAATATGAATGTTATATCATTATGTGTTTGGCACATTGTTTACCTCGGTTGATAAGTACTTGATATATGAATTACAGATAAGCAAAAGATTCTGAAACACCATCCAGATAAGCGAAAAGCCATGGGAGAGGAAATTCGACCGGACGACGATTATTTCACGTGCATAACGCGAGCTTGGGAGACGTTGGGGAATACCACAAAACGTCGGAGCTACGACAGCGTGGATCCATATTTTAATGACGATTTACCGGACGAAAAAGATTGTAAAAATAATTTTTACGCTGTGATGGGTAAAGCATTTAAGGAAAATGCCAGATGGTCGACGAAGAAGCCAGTGCCCAAATTAGGGGGTCCTGATACACCCAGAGACAAGGTTGAGAAGTTTTATTCGTTTTGGTACGATTTTGACTCGTGGCGAGAGTATTCTTATTTGGATGAGGAAGACAAGGAGAGCGGTCAAGAGTAAGTATAATCAGCAAGATTAATTTCTATCTGGGATACATTGGAATTTTTACTTCTGTAGTCGAGACATGCGTAAATGGATCGAGAAGAAGAACAAAGCAGCGCGAGCCAAACGAAAGAAGGAGGAAATGGCACGGATACGCGCATTGGTCGATATGGCTTACAATGCTGATCCTAGGATAAAGAAGTTCCACCAACAAGATAAGGACAGGAAAGCAGCGGCAAAAAAAGCGAAGCAGGAAGCAGCGAAGGCGAGAATACAAGAAGAGAAGAGAATAGCCAGGGACGCTGCGGAGAAAGAAAGACTGGAAAGAGAGAAACGGGAGAGCGAGGAGAAAGCGAAGCTCGATGCGCTCAAGCAGGAAAGAGAGGCGCAGAAGAAAGCGCTTCGCAAAGAGAGAAAAGCGTTGCGCGATTTCTGCAAAGCCAACGATTACTTCGCCGAGAACGCGGAGGAAAGTATTAGGCACATGGAGAGCGTCGAAAAAATTTGTGAATCGTTCAAGCTGGTTCAGTTGGAGGAGGCAATCAAGAAGTTACAGACTGATGGTAGAACGGCGTTCCTCAGTATAATGGAGGAAACCGAGAAGAAAATTGAAGTTGAACGAAGAGCCGGCGTCGTCTCGTCCGAGGCACGGAACACACCGGAGAAGCAAGTAAAATCTTACACAGCTCCGTGGAGCGAGAACGATTTGCAACTTCTGATAAAGGCGGTGAATCTATTTCCGGCGGGGACGAACCAACGCTGGGAAGTAGTCGCAAACTTTATCAATCAACACAATAGTTCCTCTACCGGCGTCACGCGCGACGCAAAGGAAGTTCTCGCGAAAGCGAAAGATCTTCAGTCGACGGACTTCAGCAAGTCCAGCTTGAAGGAACAGGCGAATAAAAAAGCTTTCGATAACTTTATCGCTGAGAAGAAGGCAAAGGAATCGGTCGAGGAACGAATGCCAGCCGTCACCGAACGCTTGGATCATCCAATTCCGAACGGCATTACAACTCCTGCCAATGAACAGAATTCCAAGAAAGAATCCCAACCGTGGACTTCGGCGGAACAGAAACTATTGGAACAAGCACTGAAGACTTACCCCACTTCCGTTGCTGACAGATGGGATCAGATAGCGGCGTGTATCCCGACCAGAACGAAAAAGGAATGCATGAGAAGATATAAGGTACGTTTCTACCGACTGTAAGCGAGAATCTTTTTGTCCAACATCTTATGTGGGTGCATTTATTTTCAGGAGCTGGTAGAACTCGTGAAAGCGAAGAAGGCGGCACAAGTAATGAAATAATATTAGTCTCTTTTTAATATGAAATTCTTTTTAACTTATCAAATTAAATCGAATACGAAGGAGTTCACGAAATCACAGTTTGGATAGAGAAATGTTTGTGTTTGAAAGACGAACGAATCTTACCGTTAACTTTTACCGAACGCCAGCTACTGTACATCTCTATACCTGTGCCTTGCTTTAGTACGTAGGCGCACAGTTTTGCAACGGTTCTATCAATGAATTTCGTCTGCTACTTACACGCAAGTAAACGATTGCCGCAACTAGCGATTGTACGTTTATCGTAGTCGCAGCCGCAATCATTGTCGTTCATGAAAAATTATTGTCCCAAAGTTCGAAAACATGTTCCTGAAAATAAATCTTTTTTCACGTGACGATAATTCATCCGGAGTCGAACGTCTTGTAAGTAATGTAACATAAATACGATAGGAACCGATCCATACCCAGGGCATATACTTAATGATAATTAATGATAAATAAAGATCGTGGAAACTTTCAAACGCACGTTGTCGCCTGAATTAGCGGAACCGAAAGGAGGACAGGATATTGTTTGAAATCCTTATATTTTTAATTTGACACATTTTTGACAACATTAACAACAACAAATTTTTTTTCTGTTAGTTCCCTTCTATTTAGCGAATACTGTCCATGCAGTTCCTTCCTCGTTCTCGCCAGTCTCCTTACAATTAACGCGACATCGTTGAAATTTGAAATCAACGATCGGTCCGTCGTACCGTTCGAACAACTTCGCTCTGAAACTCGTTCGCGAATTTCGATCAACGAGTTCGGATATCACATCGGTCGAGAGGATTTCTCAGGGTTTCGAATGAACAAAGCCAAGCGTTGGGCATCGTGTGATTTCATCGAAATCTTTCGCGTGTCAAAAAACAGAAGGAACGGGATCTTTTACAATTAGGATAAGCCTGACGGCTATGTCGATTTCGGAATCTTCATCCTCGTCTTTACGCATATTTCTTCTCGTATCTCTCATTCAATTTCAAAGACGGTTTTAAAACGCGCGTGACGGATTAACGAGACTGACTATTTTAGACCGTGCGGTCGCACACTCGCTTCGCCTATATGTACTCGTTTTCATTCCGAATAAGCAGGACATCCTCGCGAATCTTATTTTTACGTTCGCCGTTTGTCTGCTGTCATTACGTACTCGCGATCGAAAGGATAAGGTTCTCGACGGGGTACATATAAATAACGTATAGGAAGCAGAAGTGGAGTGGCGGAAATCGAAAAGGAAAACGGCAGTATATCGTGTGCGTGTCCGTTTGTTGTGCATCTTAGGGTTGCGGATCTTAAACGGTTAACTTCGTAGAATATCGACTGTGAGCAGAGTAACGAGACTCGCATACGCGTGAACATTTTATAATATCCGTTCCTCATTTTTTGAACGCGACCAGCCCGATTCCCCGACTGGCCCGATACGTTCGTCGACTTCGGAAACGTACAAATAGTACTGCCACGGATAATACGCGTATGCATCCAAAGAAACAATTTAATCGTACGTCTATTCGGTTGGTTTTGGATTTACTCTCGACGTTATTGCACAGACAATCCCCGCCCGAATACCCATTTAATTGTGCGTAACCGTATTATTCGTATTGCAAGTATATTAAAGTATAAAGAAATAATCGTGCGCGTACACAAGTGTTCCTCGTGTTCCTCGAGAAGATCGCTATTTCTATTATACGTAGTGTACAACGGCTAGAGTAATAAGAAAAAGGAAAATAAAAAGAACCAGAGTCGGTGTCCCAAACACGCGCGAGAACGAAACGTAGAAAATCATACGCGAGAGAGAAATCGCGTTTTGTTCCGTGAATAGTGAAGCGTCTCCTCGATGCGTGTTTGGTACCGCGTCGAAGATGGTAACGAAAGAAAATAAACGGTGCGAGCGAGTAGCGTGTGTGAGTGCCAGAGTTGTGGTGCCGCGCGTAAAGAGTAAGACTCGGACGTATCAGTTGCTTCTTGGTCCAAGTTAAAGCAAACCCGATGGGCTAAGTATGTAAATGAAAGAGAATGGAGGAAGAGGGGGACTTAGGGAGACATTGATAACGGTGACACGATTAGCCAATGAAACGTTTAATCCTGATCGATGATCGGTGGTAATCGCGAGGTTGTGGTGTGCCGGCGGGGCTAGCGAGACCGAAAAGGAAGGCATCGAGAGGATCGGTGGAGGTTTCGCGTTCGGATCCGCGAAAACGAAGTATGTTAGGTAGATACTCCTATGTGTACATCGATACCGATTATACCAAGCCGTCGCGTCGCAAGCCGCGCTTCGATGATGATCAGTCTCGTAACATAGACATACATGTAGAAAACGTTGGTCTCCCTAAACGCGTCTATTAAATACTTAAGCGACGATCGAGTCGCCGGATAATTCGACAGTACGTACGTTAATTACGGTAAGAATTTGTCCTCCTCTACGCGTATATTCTATACGAATCAGTGTAAACGCCACTTTACAACAGTATAAAAAGATCGCTATAGACAAATACATAATCGTGTTAAAAAGACGCTTGGAAAAACGAATACGAAAAGTCGACTATTTAACTTACACGTAGAACGCGCGAGTAGACTTTTTAAATTGTTTCCGTACGTACTTTATACTCATCGTGATTTGGAACGCGTTTCTACGACTCTCCGACTACGTCGGGGCTCCTCACACACACCACCTACCTAAACGCCTAATTGTAATCTATATCGTTACGATGCGTCGTTACCTCTAAGAAAAGGAGGACGTCTCCATCGATTTATTCGTTTCTCTTGAAATTTTCTTCTTTTTTTAAATAACGTTTAAGTTTTGTTTGGTTCCCTTGTTGACTCGCGTACTTCTTACGCTACGTACGTATTACATTTACATGTATGTACGTCTCCTAATTGTATATCTAAGAGATCGGGCGTCGATCTCGAGTCGCGCCGAATGCGCGCGGATGAAAGAAAGAGCCGGAGATGAAATCGGGACTCGGTGATAACCGAAGGGTTGGACGTGCGTGGAACCGAAAACGCTTATGACTAAAATTCGCCGGTGGTACGCGTACGGGTACGCGGTGTACAGAATCGAAAGGAGGGTGCGATACGAAGAGTAGAGAACGTGGTTCTGAGAAATGTCATCGGTGAAAATTATTGTCCGAGTCGTCTGTCGAGATAGTATAAACGGGCACGTGTTTCGTTAAAGTTCGGGCGTTTGGAAATGGCACAATTATTCGGTGGGACATCCACAGAACCACGCGACTATGTCTGATCCAGTGTCTCTCGTGTCCCCGCCTGTTTTTACCGTTTCGGCCGACGTCGTCCCGATCGAATCCGATGCCGATCGATGAGAAATCAAAAACCCGTTGTGACGTGAACGAGAGGACTGTCGCGCGATCGTCAAAAATGTTTTTCGCGCACGCGGACACAAACACTCGCGCGTGGCTACAAGAGTATACAGGCGTGTGTGCATAGATTGTAAAAATTGCGAGTCGAAAAGAGGGAAGAAGGGCCGGAATAAAGTGGTCGGAACGGTGTACGTTCGATAGAAAAGATCGACGCGCGAGCGATACGCGGCGGTTCTCCGCGAGAGAAGATTCGCCTTGTCCAGGAGGACGAAATTACCGACGACGAATCTTCCCCGTGTGTACCTGTGCAATTACCCTCTCGAATTTGGCGAATGCAGCGTGCGTCCGTCGAGCACTCGTCCACTCGTTGTCGACCAGCCGCGTATGTACAATGACATACGACGAATGATAATAATACGTATGCCTCTATAATATTAATATTCGTATGTGTGTCACGGTACTCGCGATACCATGGCGTGCACACTCGTCGCGCGGTAATACTACATACGTTAGTACTTCGTCTAGGTTGATAAACGTCTTCTCTGGTCCGAAAGAAGTTACAGATACTTAGGCACTTGTTATCTCGTCTAGTAATCCATCGTACGAAGAGCAATAACGTGTTTCGATTCGCACAGAACGGTGATTCGAAGGAATAATTGTGTACGATAAAAAGGAGAGCGCGAAGAGTTTACCTACTTACCTATGTAGCTAGCCGTTCGGAACGCGAACGAGCAATTCTTTCGGAATAACGTCCTGGTCCTGATATATCTTGTACCCACTTATACTATTTACGCGTATAACCCTATGTCGATTGACACCCCCTGATATTCGCTCGTTATTGCTTGCGTTCCTCTCGCACTCACTCTCGATTTTCCGATGGAAAATCGTACCCGGCGATCGGATTCGACCATGCTGCGTATCTAATCTATAAAATCTGTTCGTTATACGCGATGACACGAGCTAGGAACACGCGATCTAGGGACGATTATCGCGCCGCTAAGAGGGCGGCGGTTGCTGCTGTTGAGTCGATTGGTCCGAAGTCGTTGCCGATTGCCCGGCACCGTCGCCGCGATAGTAACGTCGCGGTGGCCCGGGTTGCTGCTGCTGCTGTTGCTGTTGCTCCTGCAGCGGCTGGTAGCCGATACCGGTCGGCTGCTGGTTCCCAGGGTACATCGGCATCCATTGCTGGTCCGCTCCCTGCTGCAATTGATACGACAGCGGCTGCCCGCGGCGTTCTTGCAAGAGGAGCTGGTGAGCCGCTCGGTCCATCTCCTCGCTGGTCATGTCCAGCGCTTCCTGCATCTCACGGGACGTGTACCTCACGAAGTCAGGATCGCAGTACTTGCCCAGGCCTTGTTCGACCAACACCTGTGCGAAAGGAATCAGTCGCGGCCGAAGAGGATTTATAAGATGAACGAAGTTCGAGATACATTTATTTTACGTGCTTACCCGACCGACCAGGCTCTCAGCGCTGCCGATGACTTCGAAGTTGGGCTTCCGATCGGCTGGACTACCCGGTAAACTGTGGGACAGGCGCTCTGCGCCGATGGTTCCGTTACTCTCTCCGGCCCAGGAAACTGACGAACGAGGACAGCCGTCAAGGATTTTAAGCTCGCCGCGTTACGCTCTGCCTAAACGAACTTTGTGGCACACGCACACGCGGAACACCCACACACCGAGCAAATAGCTAATGGTTGCGTTTGCTATAGGTCTCAGCATAAAGCTATATATGG
>SHCU01000074.1:85127-105745 GCA_004307685.1 Ceratina australensis | reverse complement strand
ACGTTCGACGAGTGTCATGCATCTGCGAATCTAACCGGAACCAAGAGACTCGATTCTAACGAGTAAATCAAATGAAAAACTGTTTCGACACGTTGTTCACCGGCCACGATTCAACTCAATTAATTCGTGCGTTATCTATTTCAATTGTTTGTTCAAAATCAATTTTGCAACAAGTTTATCAGGATTGATTTATTTCTACGTTGATACCAGATTCTGGTTCAGGTACTGTCGGTGAACACTGTGTTAACGGCTATGTATCGTTGGTCATGCATCAAAAGCTTCATTCTCAGCGTTAACAGTAAAACTTGCGTGGCTATCTGTCGAGTGTACTTGTTACGTGTCTGTGTTGTCTCTATTCGAACTGTTACACGGCTATATGTACATTCGTTAAGCTCTATCCCCGACGAACCGTTAAATCAAATCGTTAAAAGCGTATTTTACCGTGCTCGAGGGTGTTATCGTGAACGCAGAGGCACTCTGCAAAGGGTAATATTGGCAGACGCATATCCTCGCCGAAACGGAATCGAGCAACTCGACGATCCTAACGTCTCGCGGGAACGAATTCGATAGGCCGCGTATCAAATTAGCCCGGGACACAGATCCATTTTACTCTTGGAGAGTAGCGCATTGTTTGCGATCGTCTTATCGTTCGTGAGATCCACGGTCCGGTCGTTGGCTGGCGAAGGGAATACTCGGAGAGAAACGATGCGCGACGATCGGGTCAAAGTCCGATGATTATCGTTGCCGATATTCACCTTTGTGGAGTCAACGTTTAGGATCGGTAAACTCGGTGAAGATCGCGACCGGTCGACGTGCAGCGCGTCGCGAAATTCAGGGCGGACCGTTGAACCCCGAGAGGCGGTCTATGCAAGATGCAAAAAGCGTCGCGGCAATAATCAATGTCATCGGTCCACCGGTACCCCGCGAAGGAGATTCACGTGATTCGAGGCTGTCCGGCCATCGAGAGTAACCGTCAAAAGAACAGAGAGAAGAAATGAAATCTTTAGAAGAAAATAGCGATGTAAAAGAAAACAGAGCCGAAGAGGAAGAAGAAGAAGAATAAGAAGAAGTAATAGCAGTAGATAGTAGAAGGAAAATAAATGAGAAAAGAAGAAGAAGAAGAAGAAGAAACAAGTTTTCGTTGGCTTAGTTTAAACTTGAATCTTTCTAAGTGGTGCTGGTTGGCTTTACCTTAAACAGCTGTACCCCGATAACAGCGAACATGAACTGTAGGAGATAGGTGACCAACATTATGTTGCCGATCGTTTTAATGGCGACAATCACACACTTGACTACGTACTTTTTTACGCAGTTGGTTGAGGGCAGGTGAGCACAGCGAGGAACACGGGATCGTGAGATAGACAGACAGAAAGAGAAAACAAAAAAAATACAGGTAGCATTAATCGAGGGGGTTTCGGATAGTATCGCTCGTGCAGCTAGCTAGTATCTCGGTTGATTCAGGGTTTCTTGGGGCTTGGGAACTGTCACGCTCATCTATCAAATTTTTATCTGTTAAACATTTGTTTTTCTTTTTTTTTTTGCGTTAGACCGCGGGTCCAGCTTCCCTCGCATTATTTCCGTTCTCCTCTTTTGGTTTAATCGTGAACTAAGCCCTCGCCATCCATCCAACCCACCAGTGCTCGGATGTTTTTCCTCGGCAATGCACCTATGGGGGCCTCGGTAGCGCGGTAGATCGTAGATCAAGTGTAACGCGGCGAGTCCCTCCCGCGATCAGTTAATCAGTATCATTTAGTTCGATCGTTACGGATCGTTGTTATTTCACCCTCTCGCACTCCTTCCGGCTAGATCTATACAGACACGGGTGCAGAGTTCTCGGAATCTCCGGTGCACCTATCGGCTATCTAATCCTCTAAACGAGACGAAAGAGAGAACGTCGTTCCAAACGAGCCAGGCCAAACATACGTGTAAACTATTATAAAAAATCGATCGACGGCAGCGGCAAACGTGACCCACCCGAGAGACCTACGACTACGACGACGACGACGACGACGCAGAGTCACGGAATTCTCCTTTCTTTCTTTCCCTTTCCTTTCCTTTCCTTTTCTCTCTCGTGTTAATTATTATAGCGACACACCACTGCAACGCTCAGCCGGCACAACCATGCAATTTTTTTTTTTTTTTTTCAAACAGTCCTCTACTAATGTAATCGGATTTTATCATGTGTTCGTTTCATCGTCTTGTGCGTGTCGTTGTTTCACGTGTCTTCGATATGGTTGACCATCGCCTGCCGCGAGTCGATTCACTGGCACGATCAGTTAGCAAGTAGTAACATCGAGCATCGGTCGGGCATCGACTCTCCCGGGATCGACGATGGTCAATCATTCTATTTTCCTTTCCGCGCCTGTTCCACGACTGTGTGCCTGGATTAGTCTTTCGGCTATCAGCTAATAAAGTCTCGAGCGACGAAGAAACAGAAAGAGATGGGAGACAGGAAGAGAGAATAAATCGTGTATGAGTGTACGCGGTCGTGTATGTTTCCGTGTGTGTGTGTGTGTGTACGAGAAAAAATAGAGACAGAGAGAAGAAAGAGGAAGAGAGAGAGAGAGATAAAGAAACGAAGCTACGAAAGCCAAAGTCGAAATAGCAAAGACCTTGAGTAAAAATCGTTTCCCGTCTTTGACATACACACATATGCACACGTATAGATAAACGATAGGTGTGGTACGTATAGATGCGATTCTCCATTCAAGTCCCCAGTCCTCCCAGCCCGTACCCTCCCCCCGATTACTCTACTGATGTATATCGGTTCGTACTACATACTTGGCATGCCGTGTGTATCGATCTACGTACATACTATAATAGATACATAGATATTCGTCGCGAGGACCGAAAAGAAACCATCCGTCTATCGGCGAGCTTCTATTACGATCGCGTCTCTCCTATACATATGTACTATGCATGTATGTGGGGGGCAGATGCGTGGGCGCTAACGATACGCGCCGTATCTAATACAAACGAAGGTAAGACAGGTATGTCCAAATCCCGTGGACATGCTTGGATCGTGATTATGCTCAGACGATACGCGGCGCGATTCTGTAGAACATCCTCTCGATGAAAGTGGTTTCGATGGAAAGAGAGAGAGAGAGAGAGATAGAAAGAGAGAGATACAGATAGAGAGTCGATGATCAATCGGTTCCCTGGTTCAGCCCCCAGCGGTCTTTTACGCAAATCCTGTGAAAGTTACGCCCGATACACCGGATGGCTATTAGATCGAAGCTGAAAGCTGGTGAGAAGCGTAATCGTTTAGTTATTCTCAATTTTCAAGTTAGCGTAAAAGAGTATCTCGGATGGGGGCTTGAGTTACGCGTGAGTACAGGGAAAGAAACGCGCGTAAGTGTACATCTTTGGGAGAGAAGTAAACGAAAAGGTAGTTCCAGTGAGAGGTTTCGGAGGGTAGGAGAGAGAGAGAGAGAGAGTGTCGAGACAAGAAACCCAATGATTGTAAGTTATAATATGCGCAAACAGCTTATATCACAGGGAAGGTACCCAGAGGTGCATCTGTCGGAAAAAACAACGTCTGCTTCGTGCTCCCGTGCCCCTCGACGATCGTTTACCCTCGGACGTAATAAATTGTTGGTGGACAGTGAAAGAAGGGCCGGGTGGGTTGATCGTCGAGTGGCCGGGACGCCGAGCAAAGGCGTACCGAGGTGGTAAAACGAATTTGGTAGTAGTGAATTTGGTGATGGTGAATTATTCTGGCGTTGCATCAAACGGTATGTGAGGTAATGAATGGACAAGAATGACGACGATATACGAGTATGTAAGATACTATTGCAAATGTATATATATATATCGGATCGTAAGAGAGGGCTGAAGGGTCGACAGACTGAGGGTCAGAGGTTTCTGGTATATTATATTATTATACGTATATATATGCCATTCTAGTGTACTACGAAAGGTACTTTCGGAACTTCGGGTTCCAGGACGTTTTAGTGTGGGGGGGCCTGGTAATCCTACCTTGAACAGTTGTACGCCAATGACGGCGAACACGAACTGCAGGAGGCTGGTGACGAGGACTATGTTTCCGATAGTCTTTACCGCTACGATGACGCACTGTACTACGTGCTGGGTTCAACATCATAATCATCAGGTAAATCCGTTCATCGATTAACGGGATTACGAGTACCGATTGCTTAATTTGGTTAATACCACTCTTTATCCTTCTAGCCAATCGTTAAATTCGTAGTTTCATCTAGTATCGCTATAGTATCTAGTTTCCGCGTCGCACAGTAAACCGCGGTCCATCGAAAGGTCCGATTGAAATTCAAGGAAACAAATTGTTTCGTGCGCGACGCGAAAATTGGGTGGGAAAGAAATCGGATATTCGGCTTCGTCAAAGGCAACCGGCTGAAAGGGTGACGCCAGCTTCAATCGAAATGTACGCGACTCTAACCGAAACTAAGCTGGCTTTGGCAAACGTTACAACTCTACTTCGGGACGCAAGTATCGTGGGACCGAATTCGCTGGGTAATACGCGTAAAAGCCAAGAAAGATACCTTCAATCCTTTGGCACGATTGATGGCGCGCAGTGGCCTCAATACGCGTAGCACACGGAGAACCTTGACGACGGAAAACGCGCCCGAGCTGGAACAAAGTCGTGGACGTCAACTTAATATTCTCGAAATAATACAATGAAAGAATATTAAGGTATACGTTCATGCACTACGTCTACGACGCAACATCAAAAACGTCGAGGTCTCTCAAATCAGAATGCAGAAGCACTCACCTGAAAGACATGGAGATAAGAGACGAACACACGACGAGGAGGTCTAGCAGGTTGAACGCCGACCGACAGAACGCGCCGTCGTGTATTATGAAACCGTACGAGACCATTTTCAAGCAGATCTCGATCGTAAACACCGTGGTGAAAAAATAGTCGAACTTCAGTAAAATCTAAACCGAGAATTTCACCAGAATTAATTTGTACAATTTCAACGAGCAACGTTTCCCATTACCTGATTCCTATAAGAGGAAGCGCTGAGAGGATCCTCGGCCGCCAACATCGCCGAGGATATCATTATGCAAACTAAGATCACGTTGCCGAAGTAGCTGTGATTGCAGAGCCAGTGGCAGAACACCCGGAATCTGTTCGTCTGTGAGAATATGAAGAAGGCGGAACCGGCTGGGATCGGCTGGGTCTTCGTAGCCATATTATACTCCGACATCCTCCGCGGTCTAGCCGAGACCCCTTGCTCCGTGCCATCGTCTAAGCAAGTAAGTTTCCGCCAAATCTTTTATATAACAATCTCTCCTCCGATAAAATCGTAGAATGTCAATTGCATAAACAAGATAGTAACAAAATGTTTCCATAAGAGCAAGTGCGTACCGTGCATTTCGTTTGGCTCAACTTCTTCCTCTTCCTCTACTTCCTCGTCCGACTCGATGTTCAATCGCACTTTCGCGTGACCATTCATGTCGTCGCTCTTCTCCGACCTGTAGATTCAACGAAAGGTCAATATCTCTCGGGACTGATAAACCGCGACACTTACGTTTCGGTGTCGACGGCCGCTTCGTAATTCTCCATCGTCTCGTTGGGATCGTGTTCCAAATCGGTCCCACCGCCTTCATCTTCGGCCCCGGTACCATCGCCCCCATCGTCGTCGCCTTGTTCGCCGCTGACTTCATCCCTGGCCAGCGAGCCGCTGTGAGATTTATTCTTCTCCGCCTAAAGCGAAGTCGCTAGCTAGATTTATGTAGGCTATCGGATATCGTTACTCGATTGACGGTTGGCCACAGTCTATTATTGCTGTTCGCCCTGTTTAACGCACGCGTTCCAAGGATTCTGGTGAAATTTCCAGGGTCTGAATAAACTCCCGGTCCCTCGGGTTAACACTCGGCAACTATCGGCTTTTCATTAGGTCATCGAATAATTACGAACGGTTAAACTACAGCGTAGTCACCTCGGCTCGTTCGACGCAGCATCGTACACACGGCACGTGCGAACGTTACGAAATATCGCGAAAAATAGAAGCGGAGGCAGCGGAGCAGGATAAATAGGAAAACTGACAGCGATACGAGGAATGTTTCTCTCGATAACGGTTTTAATTCCGGAGTATCGGTATTCGATCGCGACGACCTCGATTCCGCGTGCGTGCTTTGTGAAGCTCGCGGAGCAGCCAGGCGGACAACACCGATTAAACGACGTGACACAGTTTTCACCGATTTAACGACCAATAACGAACCATACAACGTTGTTAACAATCGCTTAAATTAATTACTTCGAACACGTTCGTCAAATAAATTCCGAACAATTGTGATCGTAAAAAACAACGTGTATAATTAACAATGATTCGAACGGAATGGATTCGCATCGAATCGAATTAGATGGACGCGTTTACGGCACGTGTATTAGGGAGGTATGTACCGGAGAGGGGGGACAATATTTGCACGCGTAACGAGCGATAAAAACTCGGTCGAGCGACGACGCCGCGTTGACGCCGACGCTGGCGTCACTGCAGCGTCGGCGTCGGCGTCGGATGAGGTCAAGACGTCGGTGATTACGAACAAACATCCTCCCTTTGAGAACTATAAAACGACTGGCATTCTAATCTTCTCCGCCCTCGGACGGGTTTATACCGGGCGCGAATCTCGTGGGATAGTAATTGAAGGAGACTCACCTCTTCCTCGGCTTCCTTCTCGATGGCAGTCAACGATTCAGCGTCCGCGAGATTGTCCACGGCGATGGCCAAGAACACGTTCAGCAGGATGTCTATCGGTGTTCGGCTTTCGTCAAGGATCGTACAATCATTAAACTCGATAATTAGTATGTAACAAACGTTTATTTTTTAACGCTGAATCTACCGAGACAAATCGTACATCTGGCAAGAAGCTGTGCCCGATATTTTTATATACATTTTTATACAGTAGGTTCAGTGTTAAACTGCTAGCATAATATTTATTGTACGTTTTAATTTTAATGAAAAGGATACAGTTACCACAGATGAAGAGGATGATGAAGTAGAAACAGGCAAGCATGCCGAAGCTCGAGACACCACCGTACGCTCTGATCCCATCGTACATAACGGCGTTCCAATCTTCACCAGTTAATATCTAACGAGCATACGTACGAACCATTTTGTATCATCTTATACGAGATCGATGGGTGAAAACTTACTTGAAAGACTGTTAGCAGACTCTGCCAGAAACTGTCGAAATTGTGGCGAGGCTTATCCTGCAGATCGGTGAAGTTAAATTTCCCCCCGAACACCTACGAAAATGCATGATAGATCGAATTGCGATTATCCGTGCGGATTATAATCGATAGGTTTATAAACTCGATTTACCTGCATGCCTAGGAGAGCGAAAATTACGATGAACAGAAAGAGAAGAAGTAACAGGGATGCGATCGACTGTATCGAGTTCAACAGAGAAGCCACCAGATTCGACAGTGATCTCCAATACCTGTAAATCGCATGCAACAAGTATAATTAATTCCGTCTCTCGATGAACTCTCGCGCTCGCCGAAACTCACTTTGTCACTTTAAATACCCTGAGCAACCGGACGCAACGGAGAACGGAGACGCCGAGCGGTGGCATCACGTGAGTGTTGGTCAGAATCATCTCGGTGATCGAGCCGATCACGACGAAGCAATCGAAACGATTGAACAACGACACGAAGTAACCCTGGATAGCGACGATCAATGTTATTCAGATTCTCAGGGCGATCAGCAGATACGGAACTTACTTGAAATCCTAAGCTGTACATCTTCAGTATCATCTCCATAGAGAAGAGCGCGATGAAAAACATATTCGTGATTTCTATAGGAGAGAACGCGCGGGTTTTAAGTAAATTGGCTTGAACGAGAGTTAACGAGAATTATCGGGAATTATTTTTTACCTTGAAAGTCGTCGAGCCAGGTCGGCTGATTATAATGTTCGGTAGCCAGAACACCGGTGTTCAGGAATACCAGAACGATGATCAACCAATAAAAGACCTGCGACTTGACAGCCTTTCTGCAGGCCCGCCTCATCCTTCTGTTTACTCTGTTAATTCACGATCGAAGTTGAGTATCGCGAATCTAACGATCAGGGCGAATCACTTTACCTATCGAAATCTCGCTTTTTCCTCTTCCAAACGGATTCCTGTTCGACTCCCTCCTCGTCACCCTCTAATTGACCTGTACTCTCCATCTCGTTCTGCTGATTCGCTGTACAAGGGCAACACTTCGATCTAGATTTCTTTCTTTATTTCTCTCGTAATACCCATAAAAAATGCAGAGATACCTTCCCCGTCTTGCATTCTCCGCTCGTCGGTCTCCGGCTCGATGTCCTCGGCCTGTGTGATCCAATCTAAATACCCCCGTAGATCGTCCTCGATTTGCTGCTTCTCTCTGAGCTTGTGAAAGTCACCCCTCGCTTTTGCTTTCTCCCTCTCTTTGGAGAACTCGCTGGTTTGGGTAAAGTTACGCGGTTTCATCGTAATTAATTATACATGACCCTACCGTCTAGTTAAAGTACGCAGCAGCGAGTAATATAACTTATTATTAACTGGTAGAAACCACTCACCCGGATAACACACCGAGAATCAGGTTCATGACGAAGAAGGCTCCGAGTATTACCATGGAGATAAAATAGATCCATTGCCACGAGCTTCCCATCGCGTCCTCGATCTAAGGAATCGTGCATAATTAACAAGAGGACTTCTGCACCTCTGAGAATTTCGATGCACGTCATTCATGCACGTCGCAGCGTAGGTGAAAGTTTCAATGTTGGATCACTTAGTGGTTTATAAATTATGAATAAATATTAAGTAAGTTCATTCGAGATTTCCAGATCAGAACTACCAAACACGCCTACTCTGTTTTGACTAATATTTCAATAATTGTATTTGAGTATTACGCCTACAGTACAACATATATGGAACGCATTAAAGTCCGTATGCCTCTCCTTGGGGGATTTAAAGGGATACGTAAGGAAAGATGAATGGAATGAAGATTCCGCTTACGCTGTAAAGGACGTCGGTCCATCCCTCGAGAGTAACGCACTGGAAGACCGTCAGCATGGCCAAACCGAAATTGTCGAAATTCGTGATACCCCAATTCGGGCCGTCCCAGAATTGCTTGCTGCAATAATAGCCGGGGCCCACGTTGTCGCATTGAAACCCGCCGGGCCCGCAGGGCACCGGCTCGTCCATGATCGCACCTGCGAATCACATTCGATACGTTGCATTCTTTGGCACCGGCGAACGTCTGTCATCCCGGTGCGTCAGGCCGGCGAATTCGCGGATTCTCGTGAATCAGCTGTTTACCGTCGAATAGATTCGTTCGAGTACCGCGCTAAGAATAATTAGACGCGCTGAATCACGTCTAAAATAGCGCGGACCCGCGCGTTTCGCGAACGGGGTTGCCCGTGCGATCTCACGGGTCGATCCTTTTCACACGCCCTTCGATACTCACCGGTGATATTGTGCCTGCACGTTTTATGCATTTTCCCAGAGAACAGTTCGAGGCCGATGATAGCGTAAATAATGATGACGAACAGAACCAGCAGAGCGATGTGGAGGAGGGGTATCATCGCTCTCAAAATAGAGTTTAGGACTACTTGAAGACCTGCACAGATCGGCGAACGAATTTGTCACTTTCTCGCATCTCTGTATCACTCTCTCTCTCTCTCTCTCTCTTTTCTATCAAACGACGAAACGCCGTCGTTCGCCTTTCGTCGTTCGATAACTACCCTTTGACATGGAAATCTTACTTGGTACCCCGGAGACCAGCCTGAGAGGTCGCAATACTCGAAAAGCCCTCAACGCTTTCACGTCGAAGCCTTCTTTCATCAGTATCGACAACACCGTGCTCACCATTCTGCGAACCGACAAGAATGGGAATTAAACGACGAGCGACCCGCGTAGTAGCTATCGTCGATTCCACGGCTGGATTTTACTCACCCTATCACTACTATCGAGAAATCTAATATGTTCCATCCGTTTCGAAGATAAGCGCCAGGATGAGCCACGAAGCCGTAAGCGATGATCTTCATAACGCACTCGACCGTAAAAATCACAAGAAATATATACTCTATTTTTTCCTGAAACAGATTTTCATCCGTCATTTCATCGTTCAACCGGATGATCTGATTGATTACTACGTTGCTTCGATTTAGATCTCTTTCAAGAGTTCGTTCCGCGACAAGCCATTGGACCGGCCTCGAAGGTTGGATCTTGAGGTAAAGGGAGAATCCTCTGCCCATTTTCAGGTTCGCTGCACGGGACTCCGAATTTGCTTTCACGGCACGTACTCTTTGACCGGCCGAACATTCTTCGTCTCGTCAATTTTCAAAGGGCTCGCGTCGTGATAGCAAAGACGATCGGGCCGTAAGGATTCCGCGATAATTAAAAACGCGAGCCTCGAATAAAAGGTGAACTTAGATACACACGCGGTATCTACGTGTACCTGGGAATCACGTTTGATAATAACGAGGAACACCGGCGTTAGCAAGATTGAGCAATTATCGATAGTTTCACCTCGGTTAAGCTTCATGCCATCAACCCTATCTCTTGGACATAACGTTTGTTTATCGATACGCGGTCAGCTCGTATGGTTCGACGAACGTAACTGTTATTCCTATTATATTCTCTATTATTAGCCCGATCGAAATTCCTTGGTTCGCCTGGGGTCGGAACCAAGGACTGGTAAACTACTCTAAAGACGTCTGGCATCGATCTTTTCGTAACGCAGAAAAACTATGAGAACCAGCCAAATCCGTCACTGTTTATCGGGGCAAGAGCATCGTAAAAGAGATCGTCGACGGAGAACCGGATGCTACTACGGAGTCGCGCCACTTACCAAATACTGATTGGTCAAATTAGAATCGCCGAAGGGGTACGGCGTGTAGACTGCCAGAGCGACGCAGTTCGCGAATATCGTCAAAAGGATAAGCCACTCGAAAGGTCTGAAGAAGAATGTAATTAAGGAAAACAAAATTCGAATTTCGGTAGACGGATTCCTAAAGGAGGATTCAGACGTGATCAGATTCAGCGTGCTCGGTAGAAAAGGATACTTCCATTCGACAACGTCGATGCACATTTTGCGCACGGGATTTTTCAGGGGTAAACAGAAAAGTGCTCTGATGGGCCTGTCGGGCGGCGCCTTGCCGCCCCTGCGCGCAGGCCTCTTAGGGGCGGATTTGGCGGCACCGGTGGTGGTCCCGATCGTTTGTGACTGCGCGGTGGCCGGCTGTCCGTCCTGGGCAGTTTGAGGGTCATGTTGCTGCCCGAGGATGGGGGGGGTCGCGGCAGTCGGCTGGGCCCCTGGCAGCTCAGGGGGGCCCAAACCCGAGCCCCCATCCCCCCCCGCGCTCATCGGTCTCTCCTGTCGCCAGAGATCGCCCCCGTCCTTTCTCCCCTTTCTATTCTTCTTCTTATCCTACCCCTTCTTCGACGCTTCCGCTTGCTCCCTTTTATCCCGACCTCTCCTCCGCCTCGTCCTCTTCCTCTTCCTCGCGGTACGCTCGCGTAGGCACGCTTCTCTGGACCCTGGCCGGTCACGCAGACGTCCGTGCAGACGTCCGACGACGCCGAACGACGCTCTCTCTCAGAGACGCCCCACCACCCGCTGCAGCTCGCCGGCATGCTACGGCACTGGGCTCTTTCCGACCTCCCTCCGTGACCTAAACACACCCCATTTTTATCACTGATTAACCAAACTCGCCGTCGGTCAACTTGATCCCCCCGTACGTTTCATAATCGTTTCGATAGACTCGTCCACGATTGCGCGAACCTCCCCTGATCATACAGGCAAAACGTGATCCGATTGATCATTGAAAATTACGATTGATATTAACTTCATTCATTCATTAATCGGTGATCGTTGATCGATGAATACGAAAAGAATTAGAAGTTGATCAATCGCCTCTTTAATCGTTATTGATCGCGACATGATTATATTTTATTATGGCTTGATTCCCCGGGCTGTGAAACCAATTGATAAGTGGTTTCCTGAATTCGACACACGATGATTAAACGCTAGACAGTTAGAGCGCGCATCAACGTTCAGTACTTAGACAATTACGATCATTTTAACTGACGCTTGACTGATTAATGATTACAGTTACTGCGGTTAGATCAAATAACTGCAGAAATCGATGAGAAATGAACAGTGGCTGCTTCCCTCGTTCCACGAACTGCCTGGAACGGAATAAATAAACAGGAATTGATTACTGCAGAACTCTGCCCCTGATTTAATTACATCGGCAGTTAGACGGACGAGACTCGAACTTCTTTTATATCATCCATTTATACAGGCGGTTCCGATCGTTCGAGGGAAACCTCATCGAGTCGGTTGCGCCGAGTATTCGGTAAGTCCGGGAGTCCGGGATTTATAGCGGACTCGCGCTATATTTAGTGAGCCTAAATACTAGAAAGCTCAACCTACTCGCGCGCGTGCTTCTTTCCGTTCCGCCGCGTACGTACACCGTCTCTCTAGCCTTTATTAATCCCTTCTAAGCCTCTTAAACGTTTTACTCCATACAAGAATTACTCGTTCTCGAAGAACTTCCGCTCGGATTCCTCGCGCTACGCGTCGACGACGTCGGTCCGCGTGCATCCAAAAATTACGAATCATACGTTCTCGGTCGATGCCGCAAACGTGACTGTACGCACGGAGGAATGCGAATAAGAATTAGAGAAAAATAGAGTGGCTCGGGTCACAGGACATCCTGTTTTCTTTTCGATCGAACATCGATCGGTGCTCTCCTCGTGTCAGGCGAGTGTGAAGTCACGCTCGCAAGCTAGCCACCGACCGACAACGCTGGTGCTAACGAGTTAAATTTAGTACGCCGGCTCGCTCCCACGGAAGCTAGCTGGGCCTGTGGCTGGCACACAAACCTCTCTCCGGTCCGATCCCTTTTCCTTTTCGTTTCACTCTCTGTACACGCGGCCGCCCTTCCGCGGTACCGTGGCCTGTCTCGCAAACAACGCGGCACACTTACGGAATCGACCTACGCACGTGCGATAAACACGGGGAAAATCAATACCCGGGTACGGCGCGTGCACGCCGGACACCCTGGCAATTTTTCCATTCTTTCACGAGCGTATCTGATATCTACAAAGCAACTAGGACGAAGCGATATTCGATCGAGCACGAATCAGTACCTGATCCAGTGGTTAGCTTCTAATCTAGTAATCGATCGACCGGCTTGTTTCATTTTATTGCCTGGGGAAACTAATTACCGTCCGGGTACTAACAAGGATTCACGCAGCCGAGCTTGGCTTCCATTAATTTCGGTCGGAAATGCGTTTGGCTTCCATCGATGATAGAAAAGATTTTCGTAAACGTACAAATGCCAGAGGTTGGTACGTTCTTTTTTGTTATACCAATTTTGATCATTGAAACTGGAGTCTTCTTCCTGTAAAAGTTAGTTTGCACGTCTGTTTGTTAATTAGAAAAAACACATGGACTTCTGGATGCCAGTTTATTCAGCGACGAGTTCAACACAATTACAAGTGCCTGCTGGTATCTATAAAAATGTAGTATGAACTTTTAATGCTAATGGAATTTCTAGTTAACGATCGTTGCATTTAATTGGCGACATGAAGATGGACAGCGTGTTACAATATTAAAAAAGGGAGCGATGGTTATTTATTTGCAGAATGATAGCCCGATATCAATCGATCAACCGGGTGTGTACCTCCGCGTATTGTCCGAAGCATCGTGCTTTCAACGTTTGCGTAACCGAATTTCGGCAACGAAAAAACAACTGTGCAGAAAACAGCGCGTCACTCGAGAAGATTAGTCTTTGCGGGGAAAAAAATAAACGGGTTATGATTCCTGAAAGGGAGAGGAAGAACGGAGGAGCATCGTTTCCGGTACGATGCATCTCGCGTAACTCTAGTATTGTCCGTTAACTCGAGCACAGTTTTCCAGACTGATATCAATATTTCAGCGTCACAAAGTCGTTCCTCGAGTTCGCAGAAGAGACCTGATCATTGGCGAAACGTGCAGCAGCCACCCCGTGACCCATCGTCCCCTCTATTCTTCCTCTTCCTGGTCGGACCGTCTCGAATAAATGATGCACCGAAATCTTCGGACGAGATCGGGTCCTCGCGTAAGATTGCTACCGGCTGAAAAATTAAACGACGAGAGGAAGGGCCATGTTAACCGAATCGTATGCAACGAGGGAAACGCGTTGCGGTAAGTAAATATTTTTCGTGAGATATTCATTCATATTGCGCTTCCGATCGCTTCCGAGAACTCCGGATATTTTTATTCCTAGCTGGCGTGACGAGCATCGTTGTCAATTCCTTTTGCGCGTATCGCCGTACCGAGAATTAGTCGCGTTTACATTGAACATTTATTTTTCCTAAAAATTCATCCGTTCAAATATCCGAGCATTTATTCGACCTTAAGCGACGTACAATAAATGTATAAATTCTGCGAACGCTGCTGAGCCATAACGCGGTATCATTTATCGCATGACACCGGGCATATAAGACGGATTTCTCTGTTTAACGAATCGAGATTTTTACGCTCGTTATCACCGTGAAAATCAATACGAATTACCGGCGAAGGGAACATCGTATCAATCACTGCATCGAACGCCGTTACTGTGAATCGTCGCGTGAACGATCGCCCGGCTACGTCGTACCTCGGCGTTTGTTACAGGCTATAGGCGGCTGCGGAGCTTATTAACGGCGGCGCGTGCATTTCGAAAAGAGGGCTTTAAAAATAGTTGGTACTCTGGGTCACGAAGCCGAGAGTATTAGGTACGGGACGATATCCCGTGCGGCAATCTGCAGAATTGACTTTTCTTCGGTGAAAGAGACACTTGTAACAGGCTTCTTCTCTCTTCCGATCTCGCGGCCCATCAAGTGCATGATGCCCTTGCGGCTGCCTGTTCGTAAACTACTCCGGCCTAACAGCGTTTAATGCTGACTACGCGTCATTTATTAGGTTAAATATCCGAGACCGCTCGGTGCTCGTCGATGAAACGGGGAAACGTTGTTTTCCGAACGGGTAATCGTTAGATAAAAAGTACAAGTAGAATCGATAGAGTTTCCCGGGGATTAAAGAGCGCCGATATCCGCGGTGCTCGACGGTAACGGCCTTGTCTAGAGGGAAGTAAATGATATTTCCTTGCGATTCGTCGCGAATGGAATTAAAAGCCGTACCTCCTTAACGAGCCCTGCAAATGGGATTGCGAACAGCTAATGACTCGACGCTCCCATCTCGATTAGAACTACGCGTACGAACGTGTTCGTCGATGAAAGAACGGGCTCGCATTTCTCAGATACTTTCAGCGTAACAAAGTTAAACTCCTGGCCTGAATATTTTATTTCTCGAACCCATTTCCAATACCGGCTGGCTACGAAAGTTTACCTCGTGGCCAATGCACCACAGAGGAGCGGCGTGTATCGCGGTCTGACAAAAATCAAAGTTTACCACTTAGCTAATGCACGTGTATATGCACAGAGTGGCGGCGTGTATCGCGTGACTGTGACTAGTTCCACCTATTCGATACCGAATATCATTAGCCCGAATATCGAGCGAGCACGCCCGAGCGTTCTTGTTTTTCGTCGCCGCGACGAGATACGTACACACACACTTTCACGAAAGGGGTCCCCTGCTCGCGGGGATCATAAAATGACACTCTCTTAATAACGTCTTTTGAACTTTTCCCGCTGATTTCCTTCGGGTCGGTTCCTTTTCATTTTGATCGCAACGAAATTGCTGCACGATCGAACGACGAAAAGCGTTCCGCGTGACCGAGATTTATTGCCGGCGGAGATCCTCGTTCGAGTTTCCGCGAGGGATCCTTTGGTACAAGTTTCGGCAAGAGAGATCTGGAGATTGAACGGGCCCCGCGTTCGATTCGAACAAACGAATTTTAATTCTCGACGAGAGCCAACCAAAGGAAATTACTTTCGTCCGAAGAAATTTCACTCGCGGAAACGAGGGCACCGAGGAAATTCGGCCGCGATTACATTTGCGAGACCGCGCGCGGATAGCACGTACGCTGACCGTCTATGAAAAATACCGTTTAACCGGTTTGAATTGAAGTTTTTTTTTTATTTGGAAAACTGTAACGAAGACCGTGGACGACGTGCCTGCGTCGTTTCTGATATTTCCAAGTACGCGTCGATCCCAGGAGAGAGGACGGACATGCATCCGCGTCTCAGGAGGAAATTGTCACGCGACTCGTTCGTCACGATGTTCAGCGATATCGTTTGATACCGGCTAACTACGACTCGGAAGCACTGGTCCCGGGAGGTAGTAGACGACGATGATTAACATCGGCAAAAAGAGGTAATAATATAATTTGCGGAGAAACGACGCAACGACGTAACGTACATAACGCGGATAGTAACGCAAAAAAAATGAACGCGTTAGCCCAATTTACGTTCGAAAAAGGAACGCATTTCTGGCGGAATACCCCGGAATGCAGACCGGGAATTCGAGGTGGAACCTCGTTACGCATCGATTCGAATTTCATTGGGATTAGTTCGTAGAGATCACGATCTATCAGGTTGACCTATTGGGTTTCTATTGGGTAATTGCGAGGGTCTACGGTTTCACAGACATCAAGAGGTCCGTATTTTCACCTGATTAAATGTCTCTTTTAAAACCATACTATTAACCGAGGGTCACCTACATTGTGAGTCAACGTAGCCTTGAAACAAAAGTTTACATATTTATTATTCAGGACAGTTAAAGAGAGATTTAATTTCTGGTGACTTATTAATCTGATGGATAAATTTCATACTGGGCATTCGGATAAAAAATGTGTTTCCAAATCGGTCACGAACTCCTTTAATATTTGACCCATCCGATCTGCGCCGACTTCGTTGAAATCGGTGAGCTTTGGGAACGGACATCGAGTCCAAGTTCGCGGAATAAAAATAAAACATTTGACTTTCGCGTAAACGGCATCGGCCGTATAAAAACGAGAATGATCGCCGCTTTTACGACTCGGACGAGTTTCGGAGTATATAATCGAAGTACGGTACGGTCTATTAATATTGTCGGGCAACCACTTGCGTTCACCGATGCTCGATTTCGATCCCGATCAAAATTCCGATGGGTTCACGGGCAAATATTGGGCATCGGTAAACTTACACGAGTTCTTACTCCGGCTCGGGTCGCTCGTTTTTCCTTTGATCAGAGAGCATTCTCCTGTTAGGAATTTCGCCGTGGTAACCGAGCTAAAAGGCCTCCTAGAGGAGTTACCGGCTAAATGAAAGCAAAGATACGCCGGCGGGTGGTGTGTGTGTGTGTACGTAATATAGAAATATCACGCTGCCCTTTTCGTGGCATTTAGACATTTTTTCAACTCGTATCAACGATCGAACTTCCGCGAGAGTGGGACGAGCATCGCTTTTACGAATCTAATAAAAGAAACAATTGAGAAACACGCGTGCAGGGTAAGGACGCGGAATCAATCCTCGCTGGAGCGTTACGTGATCCGGAGACGAGTATGCTCGTGGCGGCAAACTCGAAGCGGGGAGATTTCAATTGGATTTTTTGTTCGAGCTTACCGCATATCTTGGAAGATCGTTTATACGATTCGTGTCGCGTATCACGTGAGCCGGGCGTATCCGCTCGTCATATCCGCAACACTCGCGTCCCGGCGCTCGTATCCTTATTCTCCTCGGAACTTCGTCGAGCGACGATTCGCAATTACTCGCGGTTTCCACGTCGCACCGTTTATCGTACGCGTTCAGGCACCTCTGTTTATCACGTTACGAGACGGCCGGTTCGGTGAAACTCCCGCTACGCCGTCGGAACCGCAAGGAACATCGCCGCGAACTCTGCTGCTGGGTCGACACGTACACGCATCTACCAGCGAGCGAGCATCGCTACCACCGCCACGGTTTCCCACCACTCCTTCATCTCGCCTTCTGTTTAAACTTATAAATAGATATCTGGGTGCGTTCGATTATATTTATATGTACGCGGACGTACGTGTACGCTTTTAAGTTCCTACACCCTCACGCGTACGCGGACGCAGAACAGCGTACCCTTTCGCGAGCTAAGCGTATTGTTCGCGATGCATTCAGTTACACGCACATACACACCTCTCTCTCTCTCTCTCTCTCCCTCTCTGGCAACCATCTCTTCCCGTTCCCACCCTGCCGCCTGCTTATCAACTTTTCCCTGGTTTCCACGACCGAGAGAATCGTCCGCAGGAGATCTCCGAGGATCTTCTCGGTGGCTCTTAAAGGAGAGACAAGTGCGTGCCGCTTACCTTCCCGCTGCGTGCCGCTCTTCTCTCATACTACGGTGATCGTCCACAGCTCGCAGCCTCGCGAATCTACCCGGTTATCGTGGCAACCAGACCAGCCGACGAACGCAGACGACCTACGGGCGATCCGGGTCCAGGTCCAACTTTCTCTCTCTCACCCTTGAAACCTCCCGCTCGCCGGAGTTACTCTCTAAGCAAGGGTGAAACGATACGCGTACCCCGCGGTGCAACCGAAAGCCACGGTGCGAAACACAGTTTTCCTCTTATCCCGATCGTGCTTATCGGATCTATCTGGGCTCGATTGGTCCTCTACTACCCTTCCTGGGACCCCGAGAGCCACGTTCGATTCGTAAAATCTGTTGGAAATAAGCCGACGACGCGACGTCGACAACAATGAACACGGCGCGACTCGTCGGCGACGATAACGACGGCACACGACACGACACGTTCGCCTCGACGATATGCTGCCGGTCTGACGTGAGCGACGCCTGGCGTCGCGACGCCCCTCAGTGGTATAGGACAGCTCCTAGCGCGGCGACGCGGACGTCCGACGGCATTCCTTCTTCGGCCGCGTGCACCGTCCATCGCGTGCGCGCGATCTTACAAGCGAAATGATTAGGTGATTTATACGAATGAACGTATGTAGATATTATTTTATTACAAATAATGAATCTCATATTATTAGAATACTTGATAGTTAATCCTTCGCTCTCGAAGAATGTTTCCACAAGTATATTATAAATTTCTTACACGCAAGTTAACGTATTAAAATTATTACTAATTCTTTCTTTCGACATTTTTTTAATTAATGTATATACGAATTTTATAACGATTAAGTTTAATTAAACCAGTAATTATTTACCTATATAACAATCATTTTATAAAACAAATGGTGACCGAGAGTCACCTCTCGAGTGCAAAGGGTTAATAGACATCAAAGAAAAGAATAGGCTTAGCGATTAGACGAATGAAGCCTGCTGGATTTAAAATAAACCTCGCGCCGCCCGGGTGCGAGGGTTTCGTTCGATCTTTAGGGGTGAACGTGACAGGGGTTGGGCCCGTGATCCATATAGATACCCTCGCGATTTAAAGGGATAGCCAGCGCTGTCGTAGCAGAGGGTACCTTACTAGTCCGGCGAACGACAAGTAGGCATGAGCGCCATCCTGCGAACTTAGGTGCAGTTGTTACAGACGAGATCTCGGATAAGTCAAATCAGCATACATAGGCATGTAAGCCTTCGAGGGGCTGTACCTGTATCCATTTCGTTTTATAATCGTTTCAAACAGAATCTTTTTAATAGACACACAATTTTTGTATCACCTCCGATAGAAATAAATACGGTCTATAATTAACAAACGCGTCGGTCTACCCGTAGAGCCTTACGCTATTTTTAAACGGTACGTCCGAAGAAAAGATAAGCCGGGGTTGTCGAGGGCCTGCGTTTTATTTATACGATCTTCTATATTTATATAAGTATCTCCCGTGGAAGCAACGACTTTAAACAGTGTGCGAACACCGCCACGTGTGTTAAAATGTTGTCAAATAAATGCAATGCTACATTTTATTTTGCCCTACTAAAGATCGAGAGCCACGTCCCGAAATTTATTGTTCGGGACATACGTAATTAACGATTTTAATTTAGCAGCTACTGACAAGTATACGTGCACTTAAGTAGATACGTGCATCGTGTATAACCTGAAACACGATTTTCGTTCACGTATCGACGACGAGAATAGACGTGTAACGAAAGGGGAAAAAACGTAATCTTTGTAACTGTTAATGATAATTCGTGTAATCGTACGATTCGCGACGAACGAAGGCCACGATCTCGCAGCTGGGAACAAAGGTATTCGCGCATTGTTCGGTGCGGCCAGACGCTCAAGGACCTTAGCCATCGATCGGTTATGCTCGCGGGTAGGCGTTCGAAAAAGGATAAATGAATTTAAACGGCTGGTAAACACGCGTGTAGGCGAATTATCGAGCCGATAGAAAAAATGTATGTATGTTAGTAACGAAACGATCACCGGAAATAAACTGGCATTTCCGACGCTGCCCGTTGGATCGTGCACCCGGATTGGCGCGAGTGGTTTCGCACCAACGGAAAGGGCGAATGGCCCGATGTTAATAGTGGCTTAGAGGGAATCGGAAACTGTTGCTGACTCTCTTTCTTTCGGTCGTAAGCCGGCACCGGTTCACCATAAGAACCGACTGTGACGCGTGCCAACTGTTCCGAAATTATTCTGGTGCGCAGTATCTCGTTGCTTTCACCTCAACGAACTCGATACGAACGGGCCACGTTGTATTTCTCGAGGTGGTTTTTACGTGGTAAGCTGTAAACGGCACGCGATGGCGACGGTCGACTGTTACCAGAATCAAGCCCAAAACGAGGGTACCGGCCAACAGAATCAACAACAGCAGCAGC
>SHCU01000074.1:73707-83987 GCA_004307685.1 Ceratina australensis | reverse complement strand
GCGACGGTCGACTGTTACCAGAATCAAGCCCAAAACGAGGGTACCGGCCAACAGAATCAACAACAGCAGCAGCAGCAGCAGCAACAGTCTCAGCAACCACAAACCCAGCAGCAACAATCACAGCCACAGCAATCGCCGCAGCAGCAGCAGCAGCAGCAACAACGGAGCCAAGAAACGCAACAGCAACAAGCCACCGCGGGTATACCAGGGAAAGATGACGAACGCAAACTCTTTGTCGGCGGTCTGTCGCGTAACACCACCGACAAAGAATTACGAGATCACTTCGGGAAGTTCGGCGAGATCGAGAGCATCTCCGTTAAAATCGATCCGTACACCGGTATCTCGCGAGGTTTCGCATTTATGGTATTCACCAACCCGAAAACGATCGACAAGCTCCTGGCTTCTGGCGAGCATTACATCAACAAGAGAAAGGTTCGTTGAATTTTTCCCGGAGAGAAACGCGTACGCGTTCGCCCACAGTAAACTTTTTTTTTAATCTCCGTTTGATTCAGGTGGATCCGAAACGGGTTAGCAAAAAGCCTCAACACGGGAAGATTTTCGTGGGTGGCCTCACGCCCGAAATAACCGACGAGGATATCAGAAATTATTTCGGACAATACGGCACGATAATCGAGCTGCAAACGCCGTTCGACAAAGTAAAGAATCAGAGAAAAGGTTTCTGCTTCATAACGTTCGACTCGAAGGAAATTGTATATAAATTGCTTAAGACCCCGAAACAAACGATAAACGGGAAGGAGGTGGATGTGAAAAAAGTCCGGGTGAACGTTGATGCGAGGAATCAAGGATTTTGGGGTCCCGGCTATGGCTATGGATACGGCGGAGGCTATGGTTACATTCCCGAATATTGTAACGGATACCAAGGGGGATACGATGACATGTACGCGAACTATGATTACGCCGGGTACGACGGGTACGATAACATGGGATACGGGACTCAAGGTAAGCCTAGAGGAAACGGTCAGGGTCCGCGCCAATTTCAGAGACATCAGCCGTATTAAAGTCAAAGTTATCAACGATTATAAGTTCGAGACTTGGTGATAAAGCGAGAACACGTTAAGGAGTAGATCAACTTTATTCGTACGCAGTCCGATACTGACAATGAGACAGGGAAATTTGGGATAGAAAAAGTTTGAGCAGTCAACATGGGGCCCAAATTCTCTTGATCAACGCGCGTCGAGTCTGTAAAATACTAGATAGCTCTATGTACATTTACTAAAAGAAAAAAAAACGAATCACGTAGATTTTCATTAATTTGTTATCGGTGTAATTTATCAAAACGAAAATATCGAATTAATTCTAACGTACACCCTACGTCCAGACGCGTTACGAACAAATTATTTTTTGCATGCGTTCTAAATATTTTAATTGTGGTCAAAACTGTTTCGTAGGTTTGATCCTACAAAACTAATTTTGCCTGATATAGAGCTTTTGCAATCAAGGCAAACGAATCGGACAATTGCTTTACTCCCGTTTTCTTGTTCTATTCATGATTCATAATACTATGGAATATAACATGTATATCTTATAATTTAATACTCTAATTATTCTTTAGTATCTTAAGTTGCATTACTAAAGTATTGTTTATTATGCATATATGCTTGATGTTATTATTATTATTATAGAAACACAACGACGCAGTATCGTTTCTAATAGGACTTTACGTCGATAAACAGTTTCAGTTGAGCAACGGAAAACACATGTCCCGGTTAAGAGACACGCGAGATAGATATTAAATAAATTTACCATACATGGACCAATGGTTCGTACTACTAATTAAACGTACTTCCTCATCAATTTGTAACCTACCATATACTATCTACTATCATCTATGACTGTTTATATATTAAAGTAAGTCCTGTAACTTATCCGAATCGAGTTCGAACAGTAATGTAAGGAAGCATACGCATTGTTCGTATGTCACGTGTATATACGTGTACTTGCAGAGCAATGTATGTACACGTATGCGAAATAGCATGTAAGAAAGTAAGCATTAAGAGAAAGAGAAAGTTATTTCAATATAAATATAATTAAAATATATTATATATATAAATATATATATAAATATATACATTCATATATATTAACGTCCTGGGTAGATACGCGAAGAATGTGCGAGTGGAGTGAAATCAGGGGATATTCTAAAAGTAAAATCGATGTTCAAAGTCACGTAAGGAGAGCAATAATCACATACGGTAGCACGCGCATCGTTTCGTAATCATTTTACAGTTTTATCGATACGGTTTACGAGTTTTTTTTTTGTCTTACCCCCGCCCTCTCGGGTTACTTTCTATTTCTTTCTGTTTATTGCTGCTCGATAATCACCCTGCAACAGTCTGGCCCCCCCTTCTTCGACAGGCATCGAAAGGGTTGATTTTATAAAGATCGCTACGCTCGTGCACTCCTGTGTCACGCAACTATGAATATGGTAAAAAATGATTACAGCTTATTACGTGAGAAACGTTTGCCGAACGCCGAAACGACAGAATGTTTAAGCCATTGGAAGGAACTAAACGATAAAGAAAAAAAAAGAAACATTGCTCTAATTTAAGGGACATTTTTGCATTTGCATCAAACAGTTGTTCCTGTCTGGTGTACAAAGACTGCTCTTCATATCGCAAGAAGACTGTTTATGCATAGAGTATCGTCCGACACGATACGATTACTAGAGAATTTGACAGCCGATACTAATGTCTTGTGTGAAAGGGAGAGAGCGAAAGAGAGGGAGAGATAGAGAGAGAACGAGATCGAGCGAGAGAAATAGGTTCGACAAACGAATTATGCTAACTGTAGATACGGGATTGTGAGATATATCTAGGTACATCGAAATTATATTACACACACAAGGCTGACAAGGCTTTAAACATTCAAGTTTTTCTCAGATGTTACAAAAGAACGGATAGTTTGGCTTAAACGAACTCCACGACGATGCGAACGTGCAAAGAAAACGACACGTGCCCGATTAAAATCAACAAAAATCGACTACTATCGAGCCAAACTAAATGTACTTTTGAATTTAAAGCTGTATACTGTGTATACCATATTTGCAGCATATGGGAAGAAAAAAAAACAAAGATATATATACGTATATAAAAGATCAGATTGTGAAATTAAAGGAAATAACACAAATATTTTGTTACTATTGATTACTATTCGCCTGTTCCACCCATGACACGATGTATATTTTAATTATAACAAAAAAAAATAAAATATTCATTACTTGAAAATTCTATTTACTGTCATATTATTATTTTTTTTAATGCGCACGGAATTCCCCCGTTACTTTCGGTGGCAAACCGAGCTCTCGTTAAAAATAATGATTCAGCTTCATTTGCTAATGATAATCGCAATAGTTGTTTTCAAATTCCGAAATGATTCTCCTGTTATCATTGGTCAATCTACCGAATTTCACCGTGAGATGGCTTTGTCATGCCGCGCGAGCGTGTCGGCCGAGTGTTGTGTTCGAAATTATTACGAATCGAGTGAATCGGCGATCTTCTTTTGTCGTTCACGTTAGACGAGCGCGTGCCTGTACCTGGCTACGTGCGGGAGCGAGCAGAGGATAGAACGGAAACAGACGAAGGCGAGCGGATTGAGAATGCGGCTTAGTGGGTAGGCGAGGGCTGCGCGTGTGCACACGCACGTATGTACGTGAAACGTTTGACTGTGGAACGCGAGATGTAACCCGTGTCGGTGTGTAAACGGACGGATGGACAGATAAACGTGCGGTGCAGTTGTGCAGTTGCAGTTTCGCAGTACGTGTACGGGAGTATGTAGTCGGACGAACCGTAACGCTCGGATTAAACGGCTACAGTGTCATCGTATCGGTGCGGGTGAATTTTTGTGGGCAAGCAAGAGGGCAGATAGCGTCGGAGTTCGAAAAGGAGCAAGCGTTTCTGCTATGTCTAGCCGAGAATTGATACGCGTCGCGTTACGATTAACGTTGCCCGTTTGGCCGAGGGTATCCACGATGTAGCCTCGGTCTCGATTTCGTTTATTCCTTCATCGATGTTCGAAGAAGTGTCGTCGGGAGCATTTCGTGCAACATTCTCGAAGGCTAGTCGCATGAAATCTCCTCGAGTGGTCCTCGTAACAACGTTTCGCCTGTCGTCGTATCACCTCTGCTCGTTGCTTTATATGTTTTCGTTCCCGTTCGCGTCTCGGTTCTCGTCATCTCGAAGTGCCTTTTCTCTCCCCCTCCGACACTTTTTATTCATTATTTCCTCGATACGAAAATCAGATTGTATCGCGTGAAACCCAGTACATGCTCGCTCAGTGACGTGACCCGCGATATATTTGTCAATTCGGTAAGTTTAACGATCGCAGCGAAACCAATTTCACGCCCCTATATCCACCGACACGTTCTCCTCACGTATTATTATTATTTGTTTTAATCGTCGCCGATCGTTCTCGCTCGTGTCGCGCTACCGAGACCTCTCTGACTTCGCAACTCGTGCCTTGCTTCACGATATTATTACGTATGACTCTCGACATCATTCGTTTCCCTGTTTGCTATTTTCCCAGGACAGACAACTCGCATACGTCGCGGTACTCGTTGAAAAATTGACAAAGTTTCCCGTCGAAGAAAGATGTGACAATCTCCTCCTGTGGGCGAAGGTTCATTCAGAGAATAATGATAGATGATGCATACGAGATCGATGGTCGCGCAATCGGAGCAATGTAATCTTTGTCATCTCCTCGCCACTTACGCGTAGCAAATTGTAAACGAATCCTGTCGCGATCCTAATCGAGACCGTTTCACGCGAAACATTTCTTTTGCTCTCCGTTCCAACCGAAAGTACGACGAGATTATATCGCTTCATTTCAATGTCAACTGGTTATAAATATGCAGAATACGTTCAAGCGTGAATGCACAATATGTATATGAAATTAAAAGAAAGATAAAGGAAGCTAGTTTTCCTCTAGGTTTCGCGGCGCAATTAAATCGTATCCGAAAAAGAACAGAACGAGCGTCGTCAGGTTTCCTCACGATGCACGTTGCCACCTCTAATAACACGCTGTTGAAGTTTCAATCGTTTACAGATACGAGGTGGATGATTTGTTTAAGAATGCGTAAAACGTCGTTGCGGTCGGACCGTCGTCTCGTGGACTGAAGACCAGATGGCAAGCTAAAAGGCGGAGTGTCCTCGTTCGATACGTAGAATAAAAGAAAAAGATGTCCCAATTAAGTATCAATACAGGAAAAAGAGGGAGGAGTGTTGCAAGCTCCTCTGCGTCTACCGTATCGTCGCTGAGCAGCTCGACCGATCTAGCTAGCCTTTTCGAGTGCCCGGTCTGTTTCGATTACGTTCTTCCGCCGATTTTACAATGCCAGAGCGGACACCTCGTTTGTAGCAACTGCAGACCAAAGCTGAACTGCTGTCCTACCTGTAGAGGCCCGTTAGGTACGTATTTGATCGTCGACGAGACTCGAGAAAGTAGCTGCAACTGCAAGTTTTTACGCTCGTCAGGTAATATCCGCAATCTGGCCATGGAGAAGGTAGCGGGGAACGTGATGTTCCCGTGCAAATATTCAACGAGCGGTTGCACAGTTTCGCTGGTGCACACCGAGAAAGCAGATCACGAAGATGCATGCGAATTCCGTCCATACAGTTGTCCTTGCCCGGGCGCTTCCTGCAAGTGGCAAGGATCCCTCGAACAAGTGATGCCTCATCTCGTAATGAGTCACAAGAGTATCACGACTCTCCAAGGTAATTATTCTAAACGCGATCGCGAAATGAACGCGGCTGAAACGATCGGTCTCTTCCCAGGGGAGGACATTGTTTTTTTAGCGACCGATATCAATCTCCCCGGCGCGGTAGACTGGGTAATGATGCAGTCTTGTTTCGGACATCACTTCATGCTGGTGCTCGAGAAGCAGGAGAAGTACGACGGACACCAGCAGTTCTTCGCGATCGTTCAATTGATCGGCTCGAGAAAACAGGCGGAGAACTTTGCTTATAGGTGAGCATGCCGTTACCAGGATGAAGTACGATACCAGTTTCTCACTAACTCGATGTCAATTTGATGTCTAGATTAGAATTGAACGGGCACAAAAGACGCCTCACGTGGGAGGCTATGCCGCGATCCATTCACGAGGGCGTATCATCGGCGATTTTAAATTCAGACTGCCTTGTATTCGACACGTCGATCGCGCAATTATTTGCCGACAACGGAAATCTAGGAATTAATGTTACAATTTCTATGGCATGAGGAAAGCCGGAGAAAGCAGTGTGAAATTTTTTAATGCATCACCGGTCAGTCTTTCGATCATAATTCGATCATTGCCTCGAGGATTGCCCGTTATGTACATATAGCATTCTTTTGTACGTTACCACAGATATTATAAATACGATTAGCAATATGGATGTTAGGAAATATTTGGAATGCGTTTGGAGGGACGACGGTCGAACGTTCAGTTATATATGACAGGAAGACCTCTCTTTAGAAGCTTTAAACTGTTACTTGTATGTGATATTAACGCTACACGTTCGTACAGTAAACGAATATTCAATCTACTTATTTTGACGTGAAAACTGTAGCTGACCAATCGACGATGACTAAAACGATCCAATCGATTCCAAAATGTGTCCGACACCTATTGCATACTGTTAATCATCTTCTTTTACGATTAGTCAATGTTTTATCTCGCTGTGAGAACCGATCTTCTTTTTTTTTCTCTCAAATTTCGACGCTTTGTATTTTATGCGACATCATATTTAGATATAACGTTATATGTTATGGAAAGAAATATAGTTTTCGTCCAAGTAAGCACTCTCTATCTTTATTACGCAACATTGTATGGGATTGTAAAGAAAAATTCAAGTCTTCTCTACGTAATTTTCTATTGTATAATAACTGACTCGAATTCTTACTATTTATTTTCATCTGAAAATTCCCGTGTGTGCGTAATCGAATATTTATTATTCTTATTATATCCTCTTTTGATTTTCTTATGATTGTAATTCGAATCCTTTTTTAAATAAATTTGCTTACGATACACGAGTGTACTTTCCTCGAACTGCTGGATGCAGATTTTTCAAATAATCTCTCAAATTCGTTCTCATTCCTAAATTATCGGAAATCACCGAGGAGAGATTAGTAAAGAGTGCCAGCCGAGAGTACAGCGCGGCAGGCAAAAGGGGCCTGACGGAGACCTGGAGCCGTAAAACAGATCTCTGAAATCCCACAGCATGATTACTTCTGCACGTATCGACCGACGTTCAGATATACCGATGCTTTTTTTTCAGCACTGCAGGTAACAGATCAAGTGGAGAACGCTGAAATTATCAATCCTATACTGGCTTCGAGATTAGTACTTAGAAAATGAAATAACTTTCATTTTTGCAAAGATTTTAGTATACCATTATCATTATGATTAAATTGTTGTATTCTGTAATTTGATAAAGAGACAAATAAAAATTTTGTTAAACATATATTTGTTTAGTTAAATCACCTGTTCATTACTCCTAGAATGACCAACACCCATTCCTAGGACCGAGAATTATATCTCGAAATAGTAGCCCTGTTCACTGTTAAATTAGTTGTATAAGTACATTAAAATTCAGATCTACGAAATTCTTGGAATCGTGACGTCACACCAGGAGTTAGTGCTACCTCTTCGCACTTTATGTTATCCTAATACAAAGTCCAATTTTTGAGAAAAATTTAGCTTTCGGGAATTCTTGGAATCGTGACGTCACAGCAGGTGGCAGTGCTACCTCTTCATACTTTATGTTATCCTAATACAAAGTCCAATTTTCGAGAAAAATTTAGCTTTCGGGAATTCTTGGAATCGTGACGTCACAGCAGGTGGCAGTGCTACCTCTTCATACTTTATGTTATCCTAATACAAAGTCCAATTTTCGAGAAAAATCTTTGCTTTCGAGAATTCTTGGAAGTGACGTCACAGCAGGTGGCAGTGCCACTTCCTCGCATATTATGTTATCCTAATAAGAAGTCGAATATTTGGCCAAAATTTTCTCGAAAATGAGCAAATCTAAAATTTGTATTAGGATAACATAAAGTATAAGGAGGTTACACTAACTTCTAGTGTGACGTCATTTCCAAGAATTGTCGAGAAGGCAAATTTTTCGGCAAATTTTTCAGGATTGTATTAGGATAACATAATAGCTAAGGAAGTGGCACTGCCACCTGCTATGATGTCACGATTCCAAGAATTCCCGAAAGCTAAATTTTTCTCAAAAATTGGACTTTGTATTAGGATAACATAAGAGCATAGGAGGTGGCACTAACTCCTGATATGACTTTACTATTCCAAGAACTTCTACATACTCTATCTTACTTCTACTTATGCTAAATGATTGTGACATGGAAAAAGGATTGGATGTGGGCAGTGTGTAGGGCAAGTAACAACATGTTCCAGCTTTGTTTAAACTATATCTTTATTAATGCAATTGTAAAAGCTACATAAGATCTTACAAAGAGTGTCGTACTTAAATAATAGAACATGAACACTCATATCACTTTCATGTTGCTGAAGGTTTTGCTGCTTGTTCGTTCAAAGATCGACTTGGTTGTTGTTGGTTGAGAAGAAGCAGAATGGTCCAGGGAAATGCGACAGAGATCAGCTAGAGAAACAGAAAACATATTTTTAATTTGAAGCCTCTCTTTGCTTTTATATTTTAATAAAGTGTGAATATGGATTCTGAGTTATTGCTTACTTTTTTCTGTCGCGAGGTCCCATAAGGCGGCCAGACTTATTCGTAAAAAGGGCCACTCTTTACGAATCTCTCCTCGGTGCGGAAATGTAGGATATCGTGCGAGTGCGCTTCCGTGAGATCTTCTACTGTTCCTCGATGCACGGCGCTATGGTAAAGTTCCTCCAGTTTTACAACGCCGGATCAAACTCGGAATGTTGGCACTTCCCCTGCTCCTCCGATGTCGGACCGATGATGTCGGACACAGTAGTTTAAGTTTCTGACAGTTCTATTCGGTATACACCGGGATAGACCGAAACAGTTCTACATCTACAAAGGCTTGTTAAAAACTGAACAGTGTCCCGTTACTTTAATGTATCGTTAACAATGAAATGTATTTAATTCTATAAAATATAAATAAACGGAAAGAAGGTAAAGGAATGGTTCCGTCTTCGGATTCGATCCGCGTATACGTAACTCCTGGTATCACGATCGTTCCATTTCACGGGAGATGCTAAGAATTCCACGGCAATGTCCGCAGGAGGAAATTGCAATCGATAGTATTTGAGCGTTACTGATTTTCCCGGTAGGTTAGACACAGATTCCTGTAAGGTTGCGTCTTTCCGCGCCGACTAGCCACTGTACGAACAGAATCGGAAACATGTTACAACGAGCTCCTAATCTTCTCAGACTGATCCATAACGTTAGCCGATATAACAAAGACTGTTTATACATATTGCAAGTAGGATGTACAAAAAGACATACCGGTTTGATAACGTGTAACTACAGTGCAAGATGCAAACTGCACATTTTCGCGAGCAGCCCGCACCAGGTGTTCGCCGCGAGGGCAAAGGGAGCGGGACACCTACCAGAATGGAGGTGGCACCTCGTCACGATGTCGAGGCCCATCTCCGTTATAGCCAGAGTGCAGAAAGATGAGCAGGGAACGGACAGTAAAAAATCCGATGAACAGGTGCAACAAACGATAATAGAATTGAAAGAGGAGAACTTGGGCCAGCTGAAGGAGAGGAAGCTAGATGTTAAAGGCAAGGACAATGGCCAGGCAAAGATGGAAGGATCACAGGAATCGAAGGCAGAAGGTAAAAACAAAATTCTCAGTAATGATTTTAAATCTCTGTCACTTCTTACATTCTAGTCGTCAAGAAGAGGATCAAAATGGATAAGAGCGCCTCGTCTCTGGAACGTAATTTTATTACCCCGGTGAGAGCCATGTCTGATTTTTTACTAAAGCCATCTGACCTTGAGAATTTGCCAAAAACGAAAAGAAGATCACCTTATGAGTTTGAACCACCGATCACCGTGTACTGGAGGAAGGATGTGGAAGCTAAGTAAGTTTATGAAGCTGCTTCTCGTATGGATAACATTTTGAAGTTATGGTTGATTTTCAGAGCGTTGGAAGTTTGGGGCTCGCGGGAAGCTCTGGCGAAAGAGCTACTCAAGAAAGAGCTCTCGCAGAAACAATATCAGCAAAGTAAGAATGATAATAGTACTGTCTCACGCTTATATAAGCTCGAATTCATTTATATGTTTCATCCATTTTCAGATATATTCACCGTGAAACGGAGACTGAGGGATTACAGA
>SHCU01000074.1:59096-69346 GCA_004307685.1 Ceratina australensis | reverse complement strand
CGTATACATATGTATATTCGTGTACGCTTTCAGCGCGAGTACGCGGGGAAATCTAGAAGATTCCCAGGTGAAATAGCCAACGGAGGATCGTTGAGTTATCGTAATAAATAAAGTATACAGGGCAGACGAAATCGGATGAACGCCATCCGATCCATCCACTTTTATCATAAATACGTATGCGGTAGAAATACGGTACTTACATATATCGCTTCCAACGCTAACGGTCTCCCCTGCTCAATCTTGCGATACGATTGAAAATATCTCTAGAACTTAATCCTAATTCGTGAAGGCACTGTTTCGCAGTTCTGTTAGTTTTACAGCTTAACCGTTCGGTTCTTCTTTAGTATTGGAGGAGATACGGTGGTCCATTTGATCGAAAAATCGGGATTGGCCCCAAAGGAACAGCGCCGTTTCGATCGTGAGTTCGCTATCCGTCTAAGAGCTACGTGCGACCCGTGTAATGTACCTGTGTACACGTCTACGCGCACGTAGTAGCGCGTCTGTCACGGCAGTGTACAAAGAGACAGCGTGTATTTTCTGTCGCGAGTCAATCGTTTTCCGCTAAGAGCGTATAAAAAAGTTTGGATCATTGATACCCGCGGGAGGATACGTCCCGGGGATTAATAGCGTTAAAACGTTTAGTCGAAAATCGTCGTGGTATCGAAGGTAGAGCACGAGGCGATGCAGGATCGATCGACGTATTCGCTTTGCCTCGAGAGGTACGAGTTGTATCATCGAGGAGTCCGTTTCTCCTCGAGCGATCAAAGGATAGACGGAGGTAAAGAGACGTCGGTCAACGAATGCGAGCTACTTTTCTTCCTCTCGTCTTGAAAACGACTTTGGATATCCTCGAATACCACCGAGGAAATTGTTGCGACGACCCGAATTCACCTTTTCCGCTTCTTTCCTGTCTCGAGCTCTCTTCGCAGAGGGGAAAAAAACCGGGCAGGGACCTCTGCGAGTTTCGTTTTACGAGCATAAGGACAACGACGAAAATGTTCCGGTGGCTTATGGCCATCTCGATCCGCTTCCTACCGGATCGAAGATCAAGCGGCTTCGATTCCGGCACCGTTCGGCATGTACCTGCACCAGGAGCGGCCGTTGTTGTTCCTCTCGCTCGGTTGCACCGATCCTCAGTCGTCGAAGTGATGCCTCAGCTTTATGTACAGGCACGAGCCGAGCACAATGCCGAACAGCTCGAGAACGGAGAGTCCCAGGCCTACCGCGCCTAAGATTATCAGGTGATCCTTCGTAGTTTCCAGAAACTTGTAGATGCAACCCTGAAGAAGCAGAATCGTGTTTCGTTTTTACTTAACCGAATTTCTCGAATCGAACCGTATGTATAGACCTACCGTGTAATGGATATTCGAGGGATGATCCCTCCTGCCGCAGAGGACCGTAGGTGTCTTGCAACAGCTGTCGGGAACGAGGCTTCCGTTCCTGAGAACCTTCTCGTCCTTGTGCCACTCGCTGACCAGCCAGTCTTCGAATCTCAACGCTCCGCAGCATTTAAACTGAGATTTAACGAGAACGAACAGTAGGTATCAATTTCTAGTTAGTTAAGGGGGAGAGATCGATAGAAACGGTGCAACGAGGTACCGGTTAGAATATTTAGTAACCGGTGAAAGGAGTGCTCGTGTATCTTGTCCGTCCCAGGATCAATAAAACCATTGAAACCCGAGACCACGATTGTTTACCGATTTGGATAAACCGTAACGGTAGGAGGACGAGGAGTGCGCTTACCTCTACCTGCATCTGATCGATAGCGGAAGTTTCCCTGTTCCTCACAGAATAATTATCGAGGAAGGTTCGATTAAGATTCATTTTCAATTCAGGACCGACCTGCTCCTCGTAGAGCCGCGCCAAGGCGCCGACTCCAACTTCCAGGGCGAATACCATCATCACTACGAACACGTACTGCAAGGAGAACAACAGATTGGTAAATACGAATTATTGCCGGATCCGAATGTTCGTTTTATTCCTATCTACGTTCGCTTCCTCTCTTATCGGTCCTTTATTATTTTCAATGGTACAGAGACCGATAGTAATTTACGCGTGCGATATCGAATGCTAACGGAACAAAGACGGGTTGCGGGCAGCGTCGGCCACTGTCACCGCTAACGACTCGGCTTGGCTCCAAAAGCGGAAGATCGCGGTTAATGATCGCCAGGCGAGGGAGTAAGCAAGTAAATTCTCTTCTCGTCCGGGAGCCCGTTACCAAGCTCGATCACGATCGACTAAACGGACACGATAGGCGGTCCCACGTTCGGCTCCTGGCTTTCCGAGAATTTACTCAATTTTCGTTCGATAGAAATTTATACCAAGTACAGCAAGGGGAATAGTTCATTGGTCTGTAAAACGCTGAGCGGGACGTTTTACAATTCTCATGAATATAAATCTTCGGCGCCGCCTCGCGATGAATATTCAAATCTTGTCTGTCAGATCCTGGCTGGAAAGTTTTACTGCTCACCGTTAAGGCTGTACGAGCCGTTGCAAAAAATCAATGACAAAGCATTGCAATTTTATTTTAGTTTCAGGCAAACTTTTCATTTCACTTATGTAATTTTGCTTCGAAGTATCGAACACAGTATTCTATCATATTTTTTAAATTCTTAATGCAAATGAATGGAATCAGGTCTCTATTGTAAATGGATAGGGAAAAGACAAGATTTTTGAAAGTGCGATTCCCGGGGAACTCGTTGCCTAGCGACGCGGCAAGAGAAAAATTTTAATTGATCGCCTTATACGGGCTCGGCTAATGAGACGATTCGCTCGTGCCCCCTGCACGGCTTCAGGTAGTGAAAGGGACCAAAATACTCGTACCTACACCTACTGTATGGGAAAGGAGCACCGAAGGTTCACGACGCAGCAGTCTCCTCTCCCGGCACTTACATTTAACTCTCTCTAACAATTCCCAACAACATTTTACAGAATAAATCTAAAGGGCAGCGCGCGAGTCTCCTCGTCGGTTATTCTGTCGGTCGGACATCGACAACGCTTTAAAATATGTTGCACGCAGCATCCGGAATGGGAGTGGTAGAGCGGGATAGATAATTGGGGTAATCGGGGAGATTCGTCGATTTTCTCGGGCGGCGGTAGTTGCCGCGTTCGTATGCGCATAAATTGACTTAAGTGGGTTGCGATCGAGATCGGACGCGTCGAATACTTAGGAAGTAATGCGGCCGCTCCGCATCGCCCGAAGTGACGGGTGGAACCAGTCCCGGCTACGGAACCAGACCGAGGGACCTGCCCCATTCCCGGTGCCACCTAATTAAAAAGAATCCCGATACCCAGCTAAGTAAGTGCAATTATGATAACGCGACCGCAGCGTATCGTGGTTACGTCCGTCCTTCGGGATCGAGCATCTATCATTTTATTGAACGCGACCTTCCTCGTGATTATCCGTTCGAGGAGTAATTGCTGGCAACGTTGATAGGAGGTCACAATGGGATTACAGCGAATTGCACGGCTAACGATTATATCTATAATACGCGATGGCCGAATCAGTCCGGGGCAGGAAGTCCGAGCAGCAGCCGAACGAAGTAACGTATGGAAAGTATCAATTTGAAATGATACAGCGACCTCTGCTAAAATCGAAACAGGCAATTAGGAGACGGGTAAACGAAGGAATAGCCATGGGAGAGGATCTCCGTGATTTGCGAGGCATTTAGCTATCATTTATGTAGAATTAACTGAGAGAGAAAGAGCCGGTAGCGTTGTAGCTTTAATGGAAACGCGAGATACGCCGCGGCACGCTAATTCTTAGTTAAGCACAATTTATAGTTTAACGGGAAACATTAGTTTTCGGATGGACACAGGGAAACAACCACGTTGATCAAACTCGCGTTTCCTATTCCAAACCGGGCCATCAATTATTTCCATACCATCCAGAGAGCGGTTCTGATCGACTGAAAAACGAATTGGCTACATTTTTAACGGTATCCTCTTCACGTTTTCTTTAACTGGGTTCACTTCGACAAGAGGCTTCGGTATTGTGAATCGACAATGACAAAGTCGACCGGAGGAAATCAGTCTCGTAAAGGGAATCCATTACTAGTCGATGGAGCCAGAGTTGTATAGGTATAGTTCTCTCTCTCTCTCTCGGCGTGGCACAGACAAAATCTAACTCCCGGAACTGAGCGACGACGGAAGCAGCGAACCTAGTCAAAGGGAAATTTCACCCCACGGGTGTACAAAGGTACAAGAATTGAACATGGTAACAGAATAGAATAAGTGTAGTTTTAAAAACTTTCAACTGCGTTCTCTTTAAAACGACTGGTCGTTTGCATTTTTAATTATCATCCCAACCATTTATTCCAGTGTTTCTCGAGCTTTTTCGCGCTATGCTTCGTTTACCTAAGTTGTTTCTTCTCGGGGAACGTTGGAGGATTAGCTGAAATTGGATAAAGAAGTAGGTATAGCTCTCCGGAGGAAATTACGTCGAGACGAATTTGCGAAAGTTCCGGGAACGATCAGCCCCGTTATCGAAACGAGAGCATCTGCTACCGAGCTATGAGCAATTTCGAGACCTATATATAACTCTAGTTAGCCGAGCTTAGCTTTAACCCTGTCGTCCTGTAGTCTTGTATCCCACGTTATCATCAAGCGCGCTTAATAGTTATCGCTGGAGACACGTGCGCGTTGCATCGAATAATGGGAAAGCGCGTAGTTCAGAATGAAACGATCGAGTTACTCACTATGAGAAGAACGCATCTATTTTCAGAAGTTACACCGCCGCATCCGAGCCAACTACCGACCACAGCCAAAGCACCTGCGACGATCAAAGCGTACGCTAGCATCGGGTACGTCGAGGTCGGCATCAGGGACACGTAGCTGTGCTTCGAAATTACCGTCCAGATACCGATCCCGCCTACCACCAGTCCGGACAACTGAAACAGAAAACAAGCCGTGTCACCCGCAAATTGCATACATTTTAATTAACCCTTTGAACAAATTTTCTCTCGTTACTCTGAATTTTACCAGCAACGAACAGGTAAATCGAAAACGTTTATAATTATTTCATTGATTTTATCAGCCGGCTTGGATACGTGAACCAGATATCGTCACCGCCCACGGGCATCTGGTACACGGAATAGAATCTCGCCCCCTTTCGCTGTTATCGTTTCGCCGTGACCAAGATTTATGTAACCAACTCTTTTATTGTTTTTACACCGCATCCTCTTTCGAATATCTTCGAGCCCGATCGATGCCGAGACTCCCGTGGGAGCAGACCAGGAAACGAACGAGCTAGAGGCAAATATCGTTGGACAAACGATATTTACGGTATCGTGGAATGCGCGATGCGTGGGCGCCCTACCCACCGTCGCGTTACAATGCAAGCTTTCTATAATGCTGTTCCAGGTGATTACAGTGGCTCAAAATGTTTTTTCGAATTAATTTTAACATTGGATTTAAAAAATCTCTAACAAAGAGATAAATTAAATTATATGTATATGAAACCCAGTAGAAATTATGTGTCTACGCGTTCAACTGTTGTACCGTATTACGTTACAATGCAAGCTTTCTATAATGCTGTTCCAGACGATTACATTGGCTCAAAATGTTTTGCAAATTAATTTTAACATCGGATTAAAAAATCTCTAACAAAGAGATAAATTAAATTATATGTATATAAAACCCAGTAGAAATTGTGTGCACACGCGTTCAACTGCTGTACCGTATTTTACTTGAAGCTACTACTAATTACTAGCTACTGGCTCTGTGTACGCTAGCGTGCAACACGAGATCCAGTCGGATTTTTCGACGGATCAAATAATAAACGTTTAGAGATATGAAAGTTATATGAACTCGCGTGCACGCATGAAACAAAGGGAAACGGTTGTGTATTCGCGAGTATGTGTCGAAGGCCCGAAACGGTCCATTCCTCTACGCGGCGCGTGATCGATCTCCGCCGGCGGAGGAGGCAATCGAGCAGCAAATCTTGTGGACCGTTCACTGCCACGTCCTCCGAGGGACATAAACGTAATTTACGATTAACGTTCGCGAATATTTATGACGTGTTCGCCTGAACGTTATTTATGCTCGCCGGGAATATACAATCATCAAACATCTACGCGACAAACGGTACGGTATTACAATTTTCCCTCGGAACGAAAGAATTCCTCGAGGGATCCTCAACGCCCCCGCGTCTTCTTTACCCGGCATCGGCTCATCTCGTTCGGTTACCAATTCGGAGAGCAAATAAAGAGACGAGCCGCCCGTCTAACGGTGTTTCCTCTCCTTCACGGTCATCCTTTTACCTCGCCGCGTTTCACGCCCCACCTGACTGCCGATGGCCCAGAAAATTCATTTCGTTCTCGCTACCATTCCCTCTTCCTCCAGTATGCTGGAATCGACGCGCCGCGATCTCCAACTAATTTCGTCGCTCCTCCCGCTGCTCCATGAAAATTTCCAATCATTTTTGTTGGTCGAGTACCGCGCTTCGCTCTCTGCTCCTTACGTAACGCGTTTTCCACGTACCGCCCACGCGAAATATCTGGGGATGCGTCTAATTTTAAAGCCGCCTCGGTACTCGCGAGTCGCGAGTGGTCCGGCGATTTTTATGCAAACGGGAGTACCGTCGATTCATAAAATTCGATGTACCTCGTGGAACTAGGCTAAACTATAAGTATACTTATAAAAAAAAGAAAGAGTTAGATGCGAGGTACGATATCGGAGGATTGCTGGCTCTCGGGTCTCGTTTTCTCGGTGCAGGAGCAGCAGCAGCAGCCGCAGCTGCTACGAGATATCATCGGTGGTATAGCAGCCTGTTTGTTCCATTCCTCTGGCGCACGGACACGTACAAGCGTATACATATATATACATGCCGCGTAGGTAACAGCAACGGCAGGCAGCGTGCTCGCATGATTTATGCCCGCGGTTTTAAGGCCACCGACTTGTACCACCGAGGCGTAATATCGTTAATGATAAACATTTTCGTCGCTGGTCTTACTCGCCCGGGGAACACGCCGTTATTTATTGCTACCAGACAGGCCTAATGGAATCGTTTCCACCGGGTGCTTTACTATAATCGGGATACTATTTCCGGTTATACAATGGAACGAGCCATGAGCCGCGCGAGTTTCAATCCCCGGGAGATTACAATATCAAAACGAGCCGGCCAGTCGGAATTCTCAAGTTTACCCTTGCCCTAACGATCCTTCCGAGAGTTACCTGTTAATGTTGTTCCGTTGCCTAACGCGAGACTCGATTGTCTAATTGTGTCATCCAACGAGAAATACAGACACTGAATGAATCGTACGAGCGCATGTAAATTCTATTTCAAAGAATATTGATTTAACATATTAATCTATACGAATTGTCGTAAGGTCGATAGGTTCAATGTTAACGACTATAAAATATCACAAAATATTGTCAGCGTCGCATCTACATTTGTTCACAAATATGAAAATGTTATTCGACATAAAACTGCTGTATGCTGATATCTAGTGATTATTATTCCAACGCTACGTCATTATTTTTATTCAAGGGCTAATAGAACCTTAAACGATCGATGCGAAGCACTCGATGGAACGAAAAGGTGACAAATTCAAGGTTCATCGACTCGGGATCATTATCGGTGAGAATCTCATTAACGAAGCGGCGCGGGTTGCCGGAATAATTCGAGGCACGCTTGGCGCGTGAAACGGATTTTATCAGAGCAGAGAGGACAGGTATTGTCGTTCGCGTCAACGTGCGTGCGTTCTACATGCGCGGAAACTCAAGTGTCTCGCGGCAGGAATGCGCGTAGTACTCGTCCTCGAGAGGTAACCCGAAGATCGTTTTAGCGTGCAGTCACGCTTGTCTCGGCGCTACGGATTCGCAGTCATACGAACGTCGCATTTGCTGAAAACCCGGTTGGAAATTCTTCCCTTGGTTTCTACCAGGTAAAAACAGAGAAGCGAGGTAACAACCTTCGTGATTGGCAACGTCGTAAGAAATCAGGGAATAATCGGGTCGAAGGCTTTTCCGTAAACTGAACCACGTTGGTTTAACGAGCGTAACAACGGCGCGGGTAGAAACCCTTTTCTAAAAAGTTCGATTCAACTTTGACCGCGAATAGTTCGGGAAATTGGCAACGTCCAACTTTCCTTTAACGAGCTCCGCCGATCGGGAACGTTCGCGTTCACTCTCTACCTAGATATTTAGAGCCTCATCGTCTATTCGGCGGACGTAGCCACCGCAGGAGCAGCCGACAACTATGCCAAGAAGCTCTGGCAATTTCCGGGGGAACTGGGAAAAGACAGTCGCCGGAGGAATCCGCAGGATCACGCGCCCCCTTTCTCTCTCTCTCTCTCTCTGTCACTCCCCATCCCACTTTGAGGACGGCACGATGTCTAACATCGGAATAATCCGACGAGTCGCGCGATCAATGGTAGTAAACGCGCGCGTTAAACGTCGACATTGTTGCACGGCCATTGTTCCCGGATGGTTATTGTTACATTATCCCCGCATTATAGAGCCTTATTACTCCGGCGGGCTTAAACTCAACCGATTGCTCGATCGCCGCGGCGATCGGTGCAATTTCCTCGAATAACCCATCCGGACTCGACGGCAAAAGGGACGATTGACTCGGGCGGCGATTACGGGTCGAGCGGATACGGTGCTGGAAAACGGCAGGCACGCTGTAACGACAATAGATACAGGGACGAGGAGTCTCTTATTAGTTTTAATCTCGCGGACGTTTCCCGGGAGCGAAACTCGATCCGGTTCTCAACGAGGCGAGAGGCGTCAACGTTTTATGCATCGCATTCCAATGCGCCACGTCCGGAGCTACCGATCGATTCGTATCCTTCTCGTTGGGACGTTCCCCCCTTTACCTATCCCCCTGCGCGACGTCTTTCCGCAGTTCACGAACTTTTACACGTTGCCCTTAGGCTTATAACTGCTTGCATTTTTACTGTAGTCGGTCTGCATTTAATTTAAAAAAAAACTCTTTTTGTTTGTATTTTATAATTTGATGATTGAAAATTGAATGTTGAACTAAATATTGTATTACATTTATATGAGACATCTATATCTTTTGTAAATTAATTAAGACTACATTGCGTACAAAAATTCTGCATTTAGACATACTTGTTGTCTACGTCATATGTGTTTATACTTAAAACACACCAGTTAAAAGATTAAGAATCAATAGTTTGTCCCTACTTGTATCTAGGTCTAGGCCTTCCTGATTCCAGGAACTATCTGGGACAAATAAAACGGAATAGATAAATTAATAAATTTCTACTTACGAATAAGACGACATTGTAGATATGCAGAACGTATTTGAGAAAATTGACTGAGCAGCAGCCGTCGTCCCTGGTCCTGAGCCTCGTCGAGGTGCCGGGAAGCCTCTCGGCGCTTTTAGCCATGATCGCTTGATTCGCTTCGTCCTCGTGCGTCTCCGTGGTGCTCGTGGTCGTGGTCGTCACCTCGTCACTGATTCTGTAACAATCAACGATAACATTAAACCGAGACTTCAGCGACTGACGAGAAGCCGGAAAATGGGAGCTTGACTTCCTGCCTCTTAACCGATCCTCCGTTGCACGAAACAGGCAACTAACGTACGAGCCTGTAACGATTGCGTAAGGACGTCGTTTCTGCGAAGTATGAATTCGCGTGGAGTTAACGGTAGGAGACGAGACGCGGAGGAAGCCGATATACCTGGCGAGGGTACGTGGAAGAGGAGAAACCGCGAAATGAAATGGGTGTGACCCATCTCGCTCGTGTGGGCGAAGTAGTTTCGACCGCGCAAACCGACCATAAAACAAAGTTCCCGCCCGGATACGAGACGGATCTCTTTCTTTTTTCATTTCCTCGCTCCCCTTTTCCCGTTGCTGGAACCGAGTCTGGAACGCGAGCCGAATAACTTCCGTCGCGCCATATATGCTACGGTGATTAGTTCACAAGTTGAAGGAATTTCGATAAATCCTTTTTTAAATGGGCTCCCCAAACTGCCGCCGGCTTCCGTTTCGAACAACCGGCGAGGACGATAAAAATAATTCTCCCGTCGTTGTACCGTCGAGCTTAACAATCGTAAGTATCCCTCGTTGCTAATTGTAAGACCCAGAATGGAGGGAAAGTGAGAAACGTGGTGAGCGCGGTTCCCTTCAACGACAAACTCAAACAGCAATCTCGTTACAAAACTTGAATGCGTAATGAAAACACGAGGACCCAGTTAGACTTCTGATAAAATTAACGCGTGATATTGGCAAACAATAAATTGATGTAAAGCTTTAAGATAAAATTGTAAGAAGAGAATTTAA
>SHCU01000074.1:18932-43309 GCA_004307685.1 Ceratina australensis | reverse complement strand
AAACCCTATGCATTCAGGTTGCACCGGCCTGTACTCGGCTTAACGGATCCACGGATTTCATGGAATTGCAATTGAATCCGTGGTCCGGAGATGAAGATGTGAAAATCACCTTCGGCAGGTGGTGCCGCGGGTGGCGCACCTTCGGCTGGCGGCGCACCCGCCGCTGGTGGTGCACCTTCCGCGGGAGGTGCACCCTCGGCAGGAGGTGCACCCTCGGCCGGAGGCGCGCCTTCGGCTGGAGGCGCTCCTTCTGGTGCCGCTGGCGGTGCAGTTCCTTCCGCAGGTGCAGCTGCAGCTGCCGGTGCTTCACCTTCCGCTGGTGGCGGCGCGCCTTCCGCTGGCGCGGCCGCTGGTGCACCTTCTGAACAATCACACATGCTCTAATCTAATCAGAGTCGTAACAGAGACCGTTCTATTTGGCGACGGCTCGGTCGAGCCGTTATCGTAAAAAATGCGAGCATCCTTACGATGTCTCGAAGTTAAGTGAGTTAAGTAATATGGGTATACAGTGGTACCTCGGCATACGAGTTTAATTTGTTCCGTAAACTTTCTCGTATGTCGAATTGTTCGTATCTCGAAGCAATTGTTTTTCACGATACCAACATGCGCCCCGCGTTTTGGGGTCGCGTGCAGCGGTGTAGTGTGCGATTAGTGTGATATTCTCAAATCTTGCTCTCATCTCAAAGCAAAGTATCGCTCGCTCGGCGGCTCGTATCTCAAAACACTCGTATATCGAGGTACCACTGTACGTAGTATGTAGATAAGCACTGACCAGCCGGAGGCGCACCCTCAGCTGGCGGGGCTGCACCCTCTGCTGGAGGTGCAGGAGCACCTTCGGCAGGGGGTGCCGGTGGTTCTGGCGAGGGTGTCGGAGCTGGTTCCGCTGGAGGTGCAGGAGTCGGCGAAGGCGTTGGCTCCGGTTGTGGCGACGGCGTCGGTGGCGCTGGCGATTCCGCTGGTGGCTCGGGTGTCGGTTCCGGCGTTGGTTCGGGTGGTGGCTCGTCCTAAGTTTCAACGTACCTTCAACTTTCCGCAGATATCGACGATCCGTGCTTTGGCATGCGGTACGGTCACGGGATTACACGTACTTCGACAAATAGAGTTCACGGGATCATGCGGTTTCGTTTTAGAAACATGACGAACGTTTGCTTTGGACGAGTTCGATCTCGTGTTTCACGAATGGGTGTTAATGTTGTTCTATTTTACCTGGTCTAGGCATTACTTAATCTTTCGGCTTAATTTTTATTTAGACTTAAAAAAAACACTTCGTTTGGATAAATCATTTTTCTCAAAAGTTTATCCTTTCAAATATTCGACACTGTTTTGCATCGGATTTCCTAAACTCTGGCAAAGGTCTTATGGCTTAACCTGAATTGCTCGCGTCGCGGGGTAAAATTACGTTTCCACTCGAACATAGGTTGACGCGTTGACGACAGGTCAAACGTGATTTATTGTTGCTGCGCGCAATTCCCAGACCTAGTGGCATTATCATTAAAATCTCGTTTATCGATACGTCGTTCATTCTGAACGATGATAATGTTCTATGCAACGTCCGGGTTCAGTTTACATCCCCTAAATCAATTACCCTTCGCGATACCATTTATTGTTGGCTTCGGGATAATTAAACAGCAGCGTTGCAACGATGAATATAACCGGTCAATTTCAATAGAAATGAGTTTCGCGTATGTTGCGGTCGGCCCGCAATCTATCAATAAACCTGAACGCAATACGCTTGTATGTTCTTGGTTGCAATAAAAAATAATAAACAACACAGCTACGTAACAATTCCCAATTCCGTAACAAAACCCGAACCCATCTGCGTTTATATCTAAATTGGAATAAACTGAATATTTCGTTTCGTCGATCGCCCGAACAATGTTAATTGAAACTAATTGCGATCGTTGATGGATCACATTTGCATCGGTATCACTTCACTATTACATTATTATCCAATTTCCGTACAGAAAACATAGATAACACAGAACATAAATAAACTCAATGAGGAGTGGTCAGGGGAAAATGGGACGGTAAACACTTGAATGTTATGTATTTCATTGTTAAACTTTTTGCTTTACAATAAGCCTTACTTAAACGATACTCGTTCGATTTCTCCCTTTATCCAGTTCACAGAGAATAACATTAAACAGAGGGATCGTGTAAAAAACATTGAACGGAAACATTTACGGAAACAGGGTGTTGTTCTTTCCTTTTTTTTAAAAAAAAAAATATGTACACTCGTCGGGAGATACTGAACCGTGGATTAGAACGTGGATACGAGAAACGATATCGGATGTAGTATTAAACATAGACAATATATATTACGATCTCTGGGTGCACTTAGGGAGAGAAACAAAAAAAAAAAAAGACGAAGGAATTTCGCAGAGATGTCGGATGGATCCTCCCTTATGATGCCTCCACCTCTTCTTCCTTTACCTTCTTTTCCTCGCCCTTCTTCGACCAGTCCGGTTTCTTCTGCAAAGTTCAGAGAGAGCATGTGAGAAAATCGGAATGAAACCGATGAACTGAGATTTGCACACGCCATTTCGGTGGTTAGCTTTAAATGGGAGAAGCGGGGTAACGTTTCATAAAGGGGGGGCGAAAAATTCATCAGGATTCTTATATATATATCATCATCGTGTAGAGTATAGAGTTTTGACAATATCTATTCCGTCCCTGAAGCTACGATCTTCTCTCTTCGTGTTCGGATAATTCGCAAAAAGCCGTGCAGTTTGTTAGTGGAAATATGGCGAGAGAAGAGCCCGTGCGAGAAAGAAACGTATGTACATCGTTAAGGAAACGAAGCTCTTCGTTCTAATCCTATATGCAGTTCGTTCCGCCGCGTTCATTCACTATCCGCATATAAACTCTACACCTACACGTATCGCGTAGAAAAAATCTAATGTGCACACTCTCTCCCCTACGGAAGCATGCCGATCTACGGGTTGATCGTTTAAAGCTTTACCTTATCTTTTGACGCGTTCTGCGAACATAATGCAAGAGCAACATCATTAGTCAACGGATAAGACAACGGACAATTATTAGAGCGTACAAATAAATTAATAACTTAACGATTAACCGCGACACGTGCCGGGCACGATTGATCCGCGGCACGAGTCGCGTTCGACAGAAAGTGGCGTTGTTCGATCCGTGCGTCGATCCGTGGTAGAATTGCTCGATTTCTTGTTGAGTAAACGGCATCGAGGCACGGGTCGAACATGAAAATCAGAGACGGGACAACAATCCTACACAGGTGGTGAGCCTGGAAGCATGGCAGCCGAACGGCAGTAAAGGCAAGCTGCGAGAATAATATCTGCTGTCGTCTTGAACGTATTTTTCATCATCGTATTCTCAACGTAACGTAGCGTTGTCTCCTAAAAGTATCGGTACGGCTTTGCGTATAGAAATGAAAACAGAAGATAAACGTAGTGGATAAGAACGCGCGGTGCGAGTGATCAGAGAAAGTGCAACAGAGATAGATAGAAGAGTGAGGCACTGTGAGTAGAAGCGCTTTTGCGATTACGTACGAAAGTCTGTGAGTCTTAAATAACTTATGTACCTTGTAAGCCATTCTCACCTTTTTTTTTTATATAACGTTCCATTCATTTTTTAATTCATTTTATCGAAAGTTCTTGTAGCGTTAAAAATGAGAAGAAAAAGCGATTAGCCGCGAGAGGGTACGGCGCCTCTCGCGCGTAAAAAAAGAGTAAGAAGAGAGAAAAATAGTTGAAAAATGTTGCGAGACAAAAATTAGATGAGCAAACGTGAAACGGTATTATCACGCGTATGACGCGTCTGGCCTACGGCTATTTAAATTGTTTACGTGTTCGTGGATGGTGCAGATAGATTCTCATATCTCTTAGGTAAATTACTTTTATTGACGAATCGGAAAAAGCTCGAGTCATAATCTGACAGCGATAGTTTGTGTCACACGTACATACGTAATATGCGGTATCGATTGTTCCATCGTACCTAGGAAGCCGCGGTTTGTTTTATCGGTACGGTAATCGAATAAACGGACCAAGAGCGATCAACGTTGAAACGGTGTACGCGTAGGAGTTAAATCGGAAACGTTTACCCGGAATTTTCACCTCTGTCTATCTGATTCATGCGGATATCGTGTGTAACATTTATGTACGTGTCAAAGCTATTTCGATAGTGTACGATCATTATTCGTGACGTTTTTATACTGTTTTTTTTTTCTGTTTAGATGTTTATCTCGTGTTCTTTAAATCTACTTCTTCGTCTGCCACTCTGCCTTCTCGGACTTCTTGGGCTGTGGAGAACAACACAATTGCCTAGTCAACTATCGCTACTGGGGTTCCAATTCGGATTGGTTTTACATGTACGTACGAAAAACGGGTAAAAAGTTCTCACCCTTTCCGAGAGATCGTCCGACGACGCGTCGAGATATCAAAGCAAAACTGAATACGTGTTATTTAGAATCGAATTATTTTTTAAAAATCAGACCTGAATTTTTTAGATTGTATGTAGAAAAAATTGAGAAAAAATTAAGGTTGGATCGTTATTGAAACCGGATCGATCTCTCCGAAAGGACGTCGAAACAAGTGAACTACTGATACGAGGAAAAAACCTGGCCAATCGGGTTTTATACACGGAAAGAAAACCAGAGCCACAAAAACTGTCTCTCGCAATAGCTGGAAAAAAATGTAAATAGAGGCCCACCCGTCGCATGGAGAAAAATCGAAAAATGTGACGCAAAAGTAATCGCGTACTTAAAAAAATACCGACGTGAAAAATCTCTCCATACCTCCGGTCCACGAGAGGGAGAGAGAAAAAAATTGTGAAAATTGAAAAGTTTCCATAGACGGGCAGGAGAAAAAATAATGAACGACGAGAAATAGAAACGATTGCGTTTTATCGAAAACGATCGTCCTTACCTCCTTGTCTTCCTCCTCGAGGGTGAACTCCTTCTTCTTCACTTGCTTAAGTTGGTTACGGAAATTGAACTCGGCCGCCTTCTTCTGCAGCTTCGCGAATTTGTTCTCGTACTTGGAGACTTTCTTCAAAGTCGGTTTCATGCTAACAGAATTCAGAGAACCGTCTTATAACCGAACGAGAGACCCGATGCGAAACGATGGAAAGGACGAAACGATTACTTACAATTTACCTCGGAGGTCGTTCACCTGGCTGTTCAAGTCCGCTATCTGCGATCAAAAATTCGATTAGTTTCACGTCCCGTCTCGTCGCGGAAGACGCTAGTCAAGCGCGCTCGTGAAACGGTATGCTCTCGGAAAATTCACGAGACGCTCGTATCAACGGTCGATCTCGCGAGCAACGATCCCAGAGAGCAAACGTTTCGCGGAGCGACCGGGACTCGTCCCCTTATCTTCGGGCAGCGATTACGTTTAATCACAGTGCACGTAAAAACCAACGCACGCAGCACAGAAAACCAAGTAAAGCATTCAAATCGAGAAGCTGATTAACTTCGAGCAGACGATGGTTAGATACCGGAGCGTGAGGTGTCGTGCGACCTGCGTGCCAGAAGCAGGCGGGGATAGGAAAGCCACTCGAAGAATCGAGTTGTAAATTGACCTTATTAATTAATCTCAGGGACTGGACACAACGAGAGGGCAGGAAGGAACAGTAGTATCGTGTTCTCGACACGTCCCGATCGCGAGAGTTAATCAAAGAAAGAAAAAAAAAAAAGAAAAAATCGCGGTACAGCGAAACAGAGCGCAAGGATCGATCGTCTATTCTGCTCTCGAAACTTTTCCCTAAGGGTTTCGAACAAATTGATTTTCCAGTGCTATTCAATAGTTTCTCCGGAAGCCACTTGTAGGATTCTTTCTTTTCTTTCCGTCGCTCTCCGTCGCGAGCGGAGAGAAACGGAGAGAGCCCGAATTGCACTCGGTTAGATAAAGAGGGAGAACGCGGGGATCGGCGTTGATGGGATGTGAATTTCATTCTGGTCAATCGGGGAGAGCTAGTCGCGAGCAGCTCTTTGTCCACAGAGGGTGAAAAGAAAAAAAGAAAGAAAACGACCACTACAATCCCTTCTCTGACCTGCTGGAATTCTGTCTTTCGTAAGGGAACGTAATTTTTCTTTATCGCAGCAATTACAGACGACGATTACAATTCGTTAAGGTAAATCGTGAAGGATCGGATTTCCAGCAGCAGTTAGGATCCGCTATTTACAGGCCGGAATCGAACACCATGACAATAGGTTGACAGTCCGTGGCGCGTGCGAATCGGTGCAAAATCGCGTTCGGCGTCGAAGACGCGTGTGTTTCACTTTCACGTCTCTTCCACGGGACAACAAGGGGGAAACACGGAATCGTACGTATCTTGTTTTTTTTTTTTTAGAATTTACGTTCACAGGGATTCGGGGGTTGGGGGTTCGTGCCGTGCCGAGGTGGGGAGGTGGGGTCTAATTTATGCGACAAAGGGAGACGAGAAAAGAAAAAGTAACAGAGGCTGTAGTACGCGTGGGTAGGGCCCGGAGAATTTTCACAGCATGGCACTTCGGTCTCGTGATCTTCTTCGTTCGGCACCATCCACCTTCGTGAGAGTTAACAATGAAACGGAGATAGAAAAGCGTGGAAAGGAAGGTAACATTCAACCAACCTTTGATTATCTACAATACAACTTTCGGGGAGAGAAATACGATATACGGTACAGTATTTACAGATGTGCATCGACAAGTTTGCACGGGTAGAATTGAAAGGGGCAGGCCGGTGACAATAGATTCTAAAGAGAGAGGCGATCTACGTTTCCGTGCTACGTACCCACTCTTCTCTTGATCCCTCGATCCGAATATACCCACGTCGTGTACCACGAGTGTCTCTACGAACGATCGATCTTTCTCCCCTCGCGGGGAATATGAAGTGCCATATTTCCCTCTCGCGACAAGAAAAACGTAGATCCGATGACGCGCCGCAAATAATACGAAGTTAATGAAAGAGAACTTTGCGAGAGATGAATCCATGCTGTTAATTTGGATTCCAGATACCAGCCCAACAGAGTCTCTGCGTTTCTACAAAGGTACACCGTGTGCCTTCGCACGATCGATCGGCATTATTCAGATCTCACCGATACCGTACGTGACGACGTGTCTCGGTTCATTTCGTATCCCATTCATCAAATATAGTACGTGACATTTCTTTTTACAAACTATATATATATATTTTTACAAACTATATATATATATATATGTATAAAAAAGTTCTTGAATATAAAGTTAGTAGGATTTAGGTTGTTGCAGCCACGCATGCAAGGTTAAGCAAAAGCAGCCGTCAAATAACATATCTGAAAATCAAGGCGGAGGTATCACATAGCGGTGCACCAACAAAGAAAAGAAAGATAGAGAGACAGAGAATGAGAGAGATAGATAAATGATAGAAGCGAGCGGGGGGAAAACACGAAGAAGACGTGAAATGTGGAATGACCGATTCGATACGACTCCCTCCTTTTTGTCCCTTTCCCGATTTTGCACCGCACACGCACGCACCCACACACGTGCGGAGCATCACGCAGTCGGGCGTGAGATTCGCAGGGATCATTCGGTCCCCCCTCCTTTCCCCCTCCCCGTCGACTGTGCATTATGTACAACGAAAAAAGTGAGAGGTAGAAGAGAGGAGAAGAAAAAAAAGAGATTCGAAATAAAAAGTAAAACGGGGTTCGATGTGTTTCTATCATTGGGAGAAAACAACGCGGGGTCCTTCTCGTTTCACGATTCTCTTTCACGGCGAGAACGCGTTGTCGAGTCGTAAAACAAGCGGTCTACGAATAATAATAATAATAATAAACGCCAGAAGAATCGAAGTTACTCGTATCGAATAATTTAAACCAGCGAACGTCTCCTCCATAAGCTTGCCCAGCCCTGATTCGAGTCTCAAGCTTTTACTTTCAAGATCCTTGCCGAGTTAGTAGAAAGCTCGTAAAGCCTGTGTGTCTGCGTTACATGGTTAGAGATAGTAGATAGATTAAAGAGAAGAGAATCAAAGAGCTAGCGCCTTCGAGTCGATGTGAGACACGTCTGATCGTCGGGTGGAAGATAAAAGAGGAATAGAGACGGGATGCGTCCTCGATGTGAACTGTGGAGGGGCGAGCGATTGGACGAGGGGGCCAAAAAATTGCATCTGATCGCCGCGGCACTTCATATCCACGCGAAAAAAGAAAAAATCATTTTTGAGTGGACGCGAGTTCGTCGAATCACCGAAACAGGACTGACCAAGATTATACGTTCTACGGAACGAGATGATCGTAGGAAACGTCGGCGCAAAAAAAACAGAAAGAAAATTGTTATTCCGCAAAATCAGTTCGGTTGAAAAACGCAGTCGGATCTCTGCGAAAGGCATTCAACGTGTCCTCCAAGAGAAACGTCGTGAAAGAGAGAAACGGCTAGAGAATATGTACACTTATGTACAGAAGAGGCAAACGGAGGATCAATGCGATCGGAGAAAGTCGAAACGATGCGCCTCGATTAATCGCCCTCGCATTGTTCACCGTTGCTCTATTCCTTTTCGTTTCGTTTTTTTTTGTTTGCTTTCTTTTATTTATCTCCTGTACCTCGTAGTCCCTTTTCCGAACTTCACGCTCCAAATCCCACTTCTGACCCTCACAAAGGTAGACGCGCTCGTAATACATTTGGCAAATCTCCTTCAAATCGTCTACAAAGAACATGGAGTGTTTCTCAGATATCCTTTCGCTGACAAGTAGCCAGGAGGCAAACGAGAGAGCAAAAAAGCATTATTTAATCGGTTCAGCAGAGGGTTTCGTATGACTGATTAAAAAATTCTCTCTCGTTCCGCTCGAACCTAATTAAACATGAAACATTCCGTAACTGTCGACGCGACCGTGACCTGCTCTGAAATCTCTCCAAAATGGATATTGTCCTATCGACCTCCATCCGTATCGATACGATACGCCAAGTTACGGTTTTAAGTCATCGTGATCCCAAAAAATTTCACGATCCGATGTGAGGCGTTCGATGAAATTTTTCAGGCGTCGAACGTCGAAAAATTATGGCATCGCATAAAATGAAAAAAAAAAAAAAACGAAATAATAATCACGCGAGAGGCCGAATAAAAATTATTTACCTCGAACTCTTTCAACCTAATTTGCCTCTCGAGGTCGTATTTATCGCCCTCGAGCGCGTATACTCTGTTCCAATATGCCGAACAGATCGTCTGGAGCTCGGCTAAAAGAACAAAATTTCTTTCTAAGATCGCAGAGCGAAACGTAAACAAAAAAATTCTTCTTCTAAGAGGAGGAGAGAAATATAGAAAACGACTGGACGCGTTCCCTTGCCCCTAAACTTATCTCCTCCGCGTACGTGCATCGCGCACCGTCTACTACCGAGGGGTTAATCGCGGAAGGGACAAAGAATTAGAGGAGGTTCCCGAGTTCTGGAAGCAAGAAGCGCACGCACGAAGCTGAACCGCGTGTAACGCGGCGAGTCCAGAGTCCGGGGAAAATAGGAGCAGTGCTCCCGTTGTTCTACTCGAAATCGGTTGTGACAGGGAACTGGGTCTGGGGTATTTTGAGTACATGGTCAGCGTTACTCGCGATATCTACTGCGATTCTACGAATCACGCGTGCCTGCTTTCGTTCTCTTTCTAATTCAATCGCATGTACTGATCATAATTAATTATTATTCTAGTGGGACTCTATGAAGACGGTCTAATCTAAGATTGAGTGCTACCAGTTAAAAATTGGCGCAATTAGATGGGATCGGGCTCGGGGCCCGAAACAGCCGAAGCCTCGGTTTTACAAAACAAAAATTATTACGATGTCAGCGCTGCGGTAGCAACTAGTCAAAAAAAAAGAGAAAAACTGATTCATGTGAGAAAAAGAAGACACGATCGTAAAATAAGAGGAAAAAAATCTCGGCTCTCCGAATTATTGTTAATTGCAGGCCTCGTCTTGTTTCATTTGATTTGCGCATCGAAAACTTTTCGACCTCGAAATCCTTCTTGGCGACTTCGTATTCAAGGTCGTACTTTTCCCCCTCGAGTGCGACGATCCTCTTATGATACTGGGTCAGAATGGACTTCACGCTAGCTGTCAAAATTCCAATCAACCTTGAAAAACACTTCTCCTCGACGCACGCGACGCGCGTGTTCTCAAACCGGTGAAACGATTTTTGTGTAATTTCTGTCGACCGGGTCGGGAACGAGACGCGAAAGCAGGAACAAGTGTGGCTGTTGTCGGGTCGTGTCGCAGCGTGTCAGTGAATGTAAAATAGCTGGTCGATCGCGGAACTCGTTGCGTCGCGGTAGATGCGTCAACACATAAAGCAACGTACAGATAGTGTAAAATGTAAATGAGACGTACGTAGTGGTACACGCGACTCTCGAAACCAGGTGCGCAACACGTACGTATGCATAGGTGCATTTCGTGAGTAGATTGGCTCCATCAATACACGAATAGCTTGTTGCGATTGTGCGAACGCAGTAAGTTAATACGTGAGATAACCCTCAGCTTACCAATACCATACGTGTAATACGAACCAGATAGCGTTAAACGAAGATGCGGACGATCAAGTGTGTAGGTCGCGCGCACAATAGTGATACATATAAATAGATGCGAAAGAAAGTAGAGACAGATAGAGAAAGAATAGCTGTGTTACGAATGAGATAAAAGATATTATGCGAACAATAAAGTATAGAAACACGGAGACGAGAATGCGAAGCGACACTTGCCCGAATTGCAAAACCAATTTTCGTCGCGTGTCAACAAACGTGTGGTAGACCCCTGGCTATAAAGACAGGATGTGCAACGAGTTTGGTTAATCCGCGGGACGCGATGAAATCCAGTGTGCGAACGATATCAGATAAGGCGAGTAGAAAGGCAACCGGACAAGTGCGACGACATTGAGCATCGTTACGGTATTCGCGTGAAAATGCCTCGTTATTTTCCACTCTAGTCGTAATCGTTCTCGCAGCTTTATACACTTTCTCTGTTAAGTACCTCGTAGTCCTTCTTCTTAACAACATATTCGAGGTCGAATTTCTGATCCTCCAATGCTGTGATCCTATTGTGGTAGTCGCGCAGGATGCGCTTCAAGGCTTCTGCGTTGGCAACGGGCGAAAAAAAATCGACAGAAATTTATCAAATCTAGCCTCGAGGAACGACGAACCGAAGGGATCGTGGACCAGAATAGTTCCGACAGCGAGTCGAAACTTATTTAACCTCGCAAAACCCTGATCGATAATCTTCGCTAATAACGCATCGATGAATCGCGAATATCATGCTGATATCATGTACGTAAACTACTGATATTACGTTGAACAGATTTTAGGGAGATGTCTGAATGTACCTTCGCTCGCGTTGTCGGTGTCCTTTGGCTTTCCGCACCTCTCCTCGATGATGCGCCTCCTCTCGGCCGCCTTTCTCTCCTGTTCCTTCTTCAATTCCTCGGCGGCTTTCTTACGCAGCAGCAACTACCGTCACCGTAAAATCGCCGTTAATCAGTTTTTATGAGATATTTTTATTTTATTCTTATCTGTATTTGGAAACTGTGCGTGAACTTACCCTAAGCTTTTTCTTCCTGTCAGGGGTCATGAAACCCTTCTTGGCCTTCTTGGCTTTGGAAGCCTCCTCGAGGCGGGCGCGGACCTCCGCCCTCTTTCTGTCGGTCTCCGCCTGCTTCCTCTTCTTTTCCTACATTTTCCGTGCGAAACTCCCTTAAGGTATCTTACATTACAGTTGAAACTCGAAACTAACAAACTCGTGAGGAGCTAAATCTAATATTTCCAGTACTAATCTCAAAGTGAAAAATGACATTCTATAATACAATTTCCAAGATCCCAGATTGTCAGAACAATTAATATGTTCTCAAAGAGTTGAAAGCAAAGATAATTAAACAGACGAAATATTGTCACAAATCTTGTTTCACCGATACAATGCGGTAACCCCGTTTCCTCTCTTACGTACATCCTCGAGACGTTTCCTCTGTAAAAAGAAAAGTAACCATGGTCAGTAAGGATTTTACTGTCGCATCGGGGCATTAAAACGCGAAGAGTTGGTATCCAACCCTTCGCGTTCTGCCCTTAAAATCAACCGAAGGCTTAAGAAGCGTTTGTGGTGTAGCGATTGTGTTGTACCGATATGCGTGTAAATCCACTATCTGTGAATGTTAAAATTAATCGTAGACAAGCGTGAGTAACATGCAGCGCACTCCGAGGGTCGTGTAGATCGCACTCGTGCGATTTTCATACCTACGGTTTACCTCAGCTTTCTGATTACTTAGAGGTACACACGTGGCTCGTGCTCGTGGTTCTAGTCTAACAAGTCTCAATCGTAATCAGATGTTAGGGAGAACATCCAAACGTACTTTGGACAGAAATAACTTCTCTCTGACGCGCGCAGAGTTTCTCCATTTCCGGGCAATGTGAGACCAACGGGGAATACAAGGAAACAAAACAAGCCGTCTCGCCGTCAGGGTAAAAAATGTTTAATTATATCTACCGTCTACTGTTAAAAAATAACCGGGTCGATCTGGAGTTCTCGAGCAAACCCGTGAGTTTCTCGTGTTAACTCGTACGAGGACAATGGGACCAACAGGGAATACAAGGAAACAAAACGTTTCAGGGAAAAAATGTTTAATTATATCTACCGTCTACTGTTAAAAAATAACCGGGTCGATCTGGAGTTCTCGAGCAAACGCGTGAGTTTCTCGTGTTAACTCGAACGAGGACAATGGGACCAACAGGGAATACAAGGAAACAAAACGTTTCAGGGAAAAAATGTTTAATTATATCTACCGTCTACTGTTAAAAAATAACCGGGTCGATCTGGAGTTCTCGAGCAAACGCGTGAGTTTCTCGTGTTAACTCGAACGAGGACAATGGGACCAACAGGGAATACAAGGAAACAAAACGTTTCAGGGAAAAAATGTTTAATTATATCTACCGTCTACTGTTAAAAAATAACCGGGTCGATCTGGAGTTCTCGAGCAAACGCGTGAGTTTCTCGTGTTAACTCGAACGAGGACAATGGGACCAACAGGGATTGCAAGGAAGTAAAACGTATCAGGGACGAAAATGTCTAATTACATCTACTGTCTACTGTTAAAAAATAACCGAGTTTATCTGTGGTCCCGTGTAAAACCGAGTCTGTTTATTAGGAAGAAAGTATTAAATATGAAAGAGAGGAGGCAAGTCTTTGTGTCGAGTAATATTTGCGTGTCTCCTCTGTCGTGGTTTAGGAATAATTGTAACTAGGTAATGCGAAAGCGGTGCGTACCTTTTAGCGTAACAAACTTTACTGCAGGGCGTAAGTACGGTCCATGGTTCGCCGTTCACCGCACGGAATCAACGACAGACATGGAACGAATAATGATCGGATGTTAGAATCTCATGTTATTTCCTCGATGAACGTCGAATAATTCTACCTACCCAACCTCATCGTCCGCCATCGTTGTATCTGGCTGCTACACCCGTCTACCTAAAATTAAAACGAACCTTGCGTCGTTTGCGGTAAACCAACGATAACGATACCATCGGTCAATTTTTCCGACACAGATACAGTCGCACGGGTGCTAAATATAAACGCAAACAGAGAGACCGGCGGGGGGAGCGACGGCGATTTCTCGGTTGCATAATCGTGCGAATTTGTACGGTCAATGGCAAGCTGCTTTTCAGGATCCCATTGGCTGGATCCTTTGGCTTTTTCGATTTTACGGAGAACGCGATGACAAACGGCGCTACCGATAGCTACCGTAACGCAAACCGTAGAGTATAGAATATCCGGTGTTCGAAAATAGACGCGGTCCAGCCCCACTTTTCGAGTCGACACGTCGCGAGGCGTCGGGGCTACGTTGACGATCCAAATTTGGCTGCAACGACCCGGCAGATCGCCTCGAGACTCGTCGACGAACGAGAATGGATACCTCGAATCGCGGCGATTTACGTATTGTCAACATAAAATGTTCGATCGAACGAAACAACGATTCGTCGTAAACCCCCATGGTTCTTTGAACGATTCGAATTTGCGGTAAAACCGCAGAAAATAGAAGCATACTTTCTATCAGATACACGGCTCTCCTGATCGCTTGGAACGTATTAAAGCCACTGGCTGCACTTATTGCTCAATGGACAGTCGTTTTATGTCGGCAACGAATTATCTTCGAAACGAGCCTGAATTTAGAAATCGATTCTATTCGCCGAGAAGCGGTTTATATTTGTAACGCGTTCGCTAAGTATAGAAACCCTCTCGTTCGAGCCATTCCAAGGCACGCGTGTTTCGTCTCCGATGTCAAGACGTATCGTAGAACTAGGAAACAGGCGTACGATCCGTGATATCGCGCAACCATCATTTTTATTATCGGTATATTTGAATCTCACGATGCGTCGCGTATCGATTTCATTAGAAAGTGTACGTTTCGAACGAGTAAGTCGACGACTTTTCCGAAGAGAGGCCGAATGCGTGGATCTCGATGCGATCGGAGTATCAATAGCGATGGCAAATACTGGTACAAGGCTGTGCACGCGGTTCTTTTTGCGACGAGGCCTAGTTCAGGTAGATTCGAGCAGAAAACTGAAGACACGGTTCGTAAACGGGAGACACCGGTGTATTCTTCCTGTTCGTGGAATAACTCGAATTTCTGTCACCGGATTTCTGTCACGCGTCACACGTAGAAAGAGGGAGAGAGAGAGGAGACTCCTCGCGGGGTTTACGATTTCCAAGGAATAAGCCACGATCGTGACCTTGGGAAGAATCCCATTGAGAGATTCTCACCTGTGACAACCGATACGGGGTTCGAAGAAATCGTCGTTTTCGGCACGGATCCCGATCGAACGAGGGGGCGAGAGACGCGACGCGCGAGCCTCGAGAATACCGCGCGAGATTTCGCTTACCTTGAGAAGAACTTCAGCTGACTGCGACTGGCCAACCGGACCTTAGGCAGTTGACTGTGCGATTCCGAATCTCTGGTCGACGTCGTGAACCTCCATCGTGGCCCGTTCACGTGGTGGCAGGCCACCAATCGTGGCTCACCGTCGATCCTAAGCATTTTTAGGCGAGAGCTGCGCTTGCTGCCAAAAATAATCGGAAACTGAAAACGGATCCGAGACTGCTTCGCAGCTCCTCGGCGCTGATCCCTCGGCACCCCGCTCGTTCTCTTCGTTCCCTTAATCCGATTGCCTATTACAATTCGCTCGTTACACGTTATTCTACTTGTTCCATATTTTGTTAAGTATTACATTTTAACGATGCTCTCGTAACGAGAAAGCACACGAGCTTCCTCTATAAATTTTATTTCTATTGAAAAGATATAGGCACGTAAATTGATTGAATGTTTCATCGAAGCGGAGTCATAAAACGAAACGACTATTGCCATTTACGAGTAATTGGTAATCGCCGATTCTAAGATCTCCAAACGCGCCGAGGCAGAACCAAGTTATTATTAACGAATCGTTCTGAATTCCGCTTCTCTAACATTTGGCACTGAACGCGGTAACGCTGACGGAAACATCGTCGTTTAAATGACGATTATAACTATATCCGATTTTACTATATTTCTTTAATTCTTAATGGAATTTCTGTGTACAGACTATCGTAGACTTAATACTACTTTGGCCGTAAAATCCTTATGAACGACTGAAGTTTGTGATTTTCTAATTAATCATCTCTGGAGTACTTTGATAGCTTGATAAACTTCTCATGTCGGTGATTGGGAATCTTTGAAAAGATAACTTTCCCTTTAGTGGATAGGATTTATTGAAGATATCACTTTTCGTATGAAATATATTTGCGAAAATATAATACATATCGTGGATTAGACATGTTGTCATATAAATATTTAAAAATATAAATGTTTTCCTACGTTGGGTTCGTACTTTGGACGGAAACATTGTTTCTTTTAAATCATTTGCTCCGGGGAAGACCAGCGGATTTATTTCCCTCTTTCCACATTTTACGAGTTGGCACAAATACCACTGCCCTTTAAAGCTTAGCACGCATACGCTTATATAAAACTTCGATAAAACTCCTTATTGAAACGATAACAAAAAAATGAAGGGGAAACATTAAAAACAAGTCTAACAGAAGTTTATACACTTAAAGAAGCGACGTCAATGGAAATTGGTGCCCAGTATTTCTAATCATTACTCATAAATAAATTAAAGCACGCGTATTAAACGTAAGATAAATGTACGGGTAGAACGGTTGCTAATTACTTCGAACGGTGCATTTAAATCTGAACGTTCGCAACAGGGAGTATCGGGAGAGTGATTAATCATGATGTATTTACTGATGCCCAGGCGACGACAAGCGCCTCTGCGACGTGTACGGGTTCTGCAGCAAACGCGGCGAACACTCGATCACTCGCAGCAACAACGCATCTATGTAATCCTCCAAATCGTTTAAACGTTTATTTTTTTCCGCTACGTCCGCTTGCAGTTGCAACGTCAGCTCTATCAAATCCTGTTTCAGAAGTTTTAATATTACTCATTTGGAAACGTGTACGTGACACAATAATATCGTTACCTCTCTCGATTTTCCTTCGAACTGAGTGAGTACTTCGTGCGGTAGGCGACTCTTCACCAACGTCGTTTTGATCGCGTCCTCACCTCCGATGATGATCCTTTCCGAAGACGGATTATTCTCATCGTTAAATTCCTTCAGTTTGTTCTCTTTATCCTTTCGCTTCTCCTTTCGTTGCTTCTCATCTTTGGGGCTCCAGGCGCCGATAAGCTTTTCTTCCTTCTTCTCCTTCGCTTTCTCCTCTTTATTATTTTTATTCGGCGTAGGTTTCTCCTCGTTTCTATTCTTCGCCTGCAGAATTTCGCGTGGCGCAGGAATCGGCGACTCCAAAGCTTCCCGACGATTCAGAGTCGAGGAAGGGGAGCTCACCGGCGATAGATCGCGACGATCTTCCTTTGGCTCGTCTATCACAATTTTTGGACTCGGTTTATTTTCCCATCTCTTAAGATTATTGTTGACTTGTTTCCCGTACAGTTTTAAGCCCCACTCGTCGTCTTTGATATTGTCCACTTTGGAGAGAGCCGTAGTGGAGAAGCTCATGGAGAATCGTGGTGGCTTGCTAGGCGCCGTGTTCGTCGGCGCTGGCGGATGTTGCGTCTCGAAATTGTTACCGGAGGAGGTGCTCGAAGCTACCGAGACCACGCTGTCGCTGTTCCCAACGCCAACCGCGGGAGCATTCAGAGACGACGCCGAACTCTTATGAGACAAATCGTCGAACTGAAAGACATATCAAAATATCCTTTATAATAATTGCTGCGATGCATAGGAACAATTCGATGTTCCCTTACCGTAAATTCGTCTTCATCCTCGCTAATGACTCCTGGATCAGCTTCGCCAGGTTCTTGCCTGCTTCGGAACTTGTTTTCCTCCCTCTCGTCCAGATGATCATCTCTCTTATCCAAATTGTTTTTACTTTTCCCCTTCACGCGATTCCCAATCGACTTTGCCAATTTCTTCAAACCCTTCCGCTTCTCAAAGCTGCTTATACTGAGTAAACTGCCACCGATGGCGTGAGCTGCCGTGGATAACTGACCCAAAGAACTCTTGTGTCGTTCCTTGTGACTCAAGTCGGTTAAGCTGCCTGCTTTCACGATGAACCCTATCTTCACCTCGAGCTCGCCTCTCTCCTTCGTGTTCTCTTTACCCGGCTTGCTCCCTAGCGTGTACCTAATGACATTCGTTTTATTCTCATTCCTCGATCACGAGACTCAACGGATTCGCATCGACGAATAGAAATACAATACATGATGTTACCATCTGTTTCTGGGTCTCTCGTAGACGTCGAAGCTCGACAGGGGAATGCTGACGGTCCCGAGAAACTCGTCGACACCAAGGAAGTTCCGATGGAGTGCCGTGAGGACGATCTCCGCGGTATTACCCTGCTCCGGGATAAGCAATTCGCATTCCTCGTGCCATTCCACATCCCTCGAAGCTTTCTCTTTTACGGACGTCTGATATTTTTCCTTCCCGAGCGCGATCGTCACGAAGCAGTCGTTCGTCTCTGCGTTATTATTGCACGATAAACATATCGGACGTGGGTGGAAAGGAAGGAGGTCAACCGAGGTTAAAAGATTAACGAGCCTCTCCTTTATGCCGCGAGAATTTGGCCGAACGCACAGTGGACCAGATCGGAGTTGTTCATTCTTCAAGACGAATTCAATGACCTATTTATTGCGATCTTTTATATGAAACTAAAATCCTTGTGGACAGCTAATTCCGCGATTTGACCCACTGCGGGACGTTCGCTGACTACGCATTTCGCGTAATTCGATTCCCTATACCGTAACGTGTAGTCGAAAAGTTGTAAGTCACTGTTTTGAAATTTGAGGAATAAAAGTGTACCGGGGCACGAAGAATTATGTCACGACCTACAGGCCCAGCTACATACTTAGGTATGATGCAAAATGAAAATTTAAAACGCCTACGATCTGTAGCAAAGTACCGATGTTCCGGATACTTACTGTGTTTCCCTTTTGTTAACAAATTCCTCGCCCTTTGAACTGCAAACAGAAGAAGAATGATTGGTCACTAAAAATGTTACGGCTCGCGATAAGCCTTGTCGGATATCTAACGCGGCGCTACTGGAGGGGCGTAACTCCAGATAATTGCCGTGGCTAATCGAATACAATACGATTTGAATAACGAGGAATTACGTGTAAACATTGCCGCGCAAAATAACATCGCATATTTTGTTCTCTAGCTATTTCGGTACGCGAGCGTCAGCGTTCTCGCCTACTATTTCCCTCGCATTCTTACCGCGAAACTTCTGCACATTATTGTTCCATTTCTATTTTCGCTTACCGCGATGTATCCCTTCGCGGTAACGGTTTTCACGCTCAATATACCGTAACATATTTTCTGCCCGCACATATTTTCGTTCGTCCGCGGGTAATAACACGCGCGAGCCGCTAAATATACGTGTACCTAATTACGTTTCTGGGAAGAGAACTTTACGGGTACGAACGAAATCGGGGACAGATGCTTTCACGCTTTACCCACGTACTTTCCGTTTAAACGGAACCATTGCTCGTCCCAGGGAAGGACAATCTAATTGAACGAGGAACGAGCGAAAATATGTTTTCAAAGAACGCTCAAGATTTCTTCACACAGATAACTCGTTATCTTTTCGTAATGCCCGAAGCGTTGATTCATCGACTACACGGAACGCATCACGCTCAAAATATACAAATAATTGCGAATGCCTGTTAACGCTGAAATCATTTAATAGAAAGTGCACACCGACTCGGTGACACGGGCTCGCGCGTGTCAGCTGCTGCGTTCTGAAAATCGTAGAACCACTTCGCGCTTGGCGGGAAACACCTGTTTATTTTGTATTCATTTACATGTTTCTCAGACTAGCTTCGATATGCTTAAAGAACGTAATATTCGAGATCTTATATAACTTTCAGAGTGGCGTCTCGCGATATGTCAAAATCGAGGATTGACAACATGCAACCGAGTGCTTCTATTCTTGGCCTTACATGCACGTGCCATATTTTCTGCGTATGATCGACGAATCCGAAATTCATTGAGGTCGGTGCGCGTATTCTGAAGGAATAGAATGCAGCCTTCGCGAGACCAACGGGGAAGATCGCTATCTCGTGGTTTCATGGTATCCGAGTAGTTTTCACCGCCTCTCCACGAAACGTCAATCGCGTTACGCGAGGCTGCGCGTCAATTCGCATCGACGCTCGCTTTTCCCAAAGTCAACGCGGTGCCTTGCTAATAGCATTGAAAATACTTTGACAAACGAGGTCGCCCCGAGTTGATCGGTCGCGTTATAAACTGTACACTCATGCGAAGATAGCGCGAACGATTGTCCTCTTGTCAGACAAATACGTACCTGACAACGCTTAACGAGATTGCGAGGCTTCGATCGCGTACATTCTACGAAATACACGTAACCTACATAAGACTGCTCGCGTACGAAGACTAATTACGGTTTCACGGTACATCTGTTTCGGACTCGCGCTCGCGGCGTAGATCTTCGTCGAGTTTGTAAATTCTTTCAGGCTTACCCGTCACTTGTACGTGCGTCGGACTCCACATTTTCCTCGGCTTCTCCGCTTCTCCTTTTTACGAGCTCCGAATATTCATCTGTCGCTGCTTCTTTTTATGTGGTACATATAACGGAACGATCTACACGGTAACAAATGTCTCGACGCCGCCGGTTACTGGCATTACGCGTTGCACGCCTCGATCCTCGGGATTGCACCCAGCCGACGACGAACTGTACCGCTCGGTCGCTATGCGATATAAGTGGATATCAACGTCGACAACTACGCATACTTGACTCGACTCGGTTTGACTGCTGTTCGAACAACCGCTACGCTCAGTCCCACCTTGTGCATCACACCATCGCGATCACTCTGGATCACGCATCACGCCCGCTATCGCGCTTGCCGTTGTGCGCATCAGGATCGTACGCGCGATCGTCGCACGCACGGAGCCCCGTATCATCCGTCATTTGCATATTCAATTTGATAGTTGAAATAATAATAAATATCTACAGATTTTCACGCGATAAATCATGAATCTTGTACAAAGTATTTGAAGATTTTTCAGATTTTTCCGTGCGCTGTCACCTTTAATAGAGACAGCCTTAATTGACGGCATTCCTGAAAGGTAATTCCAGGTAGGAATATTACAGGTGAAGCTTGTTCACCTGCCCGGCAGGTGGAGCTGAAATGACGATCTGCCGTTTGAATACCAGTTTCACGGCGCATGCATGGATCGGTGCGATCGCGTTCACCTTCGTTCTCCTTGTTCCCCTCTCTCCTCCTCGTTACTTCTATCTCGCTTCTAGCGACACTCTCGCTCGATCCTCACGGCGATCCTACGCTCAGTTTCTATATGCATACCCGTTTTCCACCAGCGAAAACCGATATAGCTGCGTAGTGTGGGCGGCAAGCTCTCCGCGAGCGCGTTCGCGTATCCCCGGCCGAGTCGAGCTTCCCAACCAGGTAACCATATTACATCCCGCGGCTTCGTAGCCGCCTCTATCGCCAGCGCTCCGATACTTGTTTACACGATCGCGATCGGTGGATATGACCGCGTGAATCGACCTTTAAATTTCGTATCCCCCCACACGGTTTATCGAGTGAGTGCTCACCGATTCACTCGGATTGGATCGACGGTGCGTACGTATCGCGAGACCGTCAGCTTCGGATCGCCAGTCGGTTCGTATAATCGCCTCGTGGCAGGTGAAAATCGGCGAGAGAGCAGCCTCTTTGAAAAGAAACTCGATCGTCTGGTCGTCGCGCGCGGGGCACGGACACGGACACGGGTACGCAAGGCCGCCGCGCCTCGATAGAAAATTTCGCTGCTGCCGATCGGCGGCTGCTGTACACACGAAACGTTGCCTCTCGTAGCCATTCGTGCGCCACCGCGTTCACTTCGTACTCGTTCTCTCGGCCCCGCAGACGCACGTTGCTGCCGCGAAGGGTGAGACATGTCTACGTTCAAGGGTGATAAAGTCCCATGTGCCCGGCTCTGTCACATCGTCAAGTGGGACGACTTCGACGGTTACGGGTTCAATTTGCACGCGGAGAAGGGTAAGAACGGGCAGTTCATCGGCAAGGTGGACGACGGCTCGCCCAGCCAGGCCGCTGGTCTCAGGCAGGGTGACCGGATCGTCGAAGTGAACGAGATCAACATCGCGAACGAGACTCACAAGCAGGTCGTCGAACGCATAAAGGCCTTCGCCAACGAGACGAAGCTGTTGGTGGTCGACCAAGAGGCCGACGAATATTTCAGGGCCAACAACATCGTTATCAAGGGCACCATGGCGAACGTCAAGGTGATCAAGACTCCGGAGAAGAATCCCAACAGTGTCGAGCAGGACGAGCTGAACGGCAGCAATGCCTCCATTGACGAGGTACGCAAGGATCCTAGGACTTCGCTTATTACGAAACCATTATCATTCTATTTTTTCCGGCGCGATCACGGGACGCGACTACGCCGGGCCCACCTGTTGCTTCTGTAAAAGTAGTCCCTACGTCGAGAGCGTGATCGAACATCTCTCGTTTCTCTTATCGGTCTTTCACCGTGTCACACCCTCTGTGGGAATTATAGAAATTTTTCAGTTCCGAGCCGTGTCACTTATCAAATACCGAGCGGCATTACCGCGTATCTATCCATGCAACGTGTAATTACGCAATTTACTCGAGAACCGACGTAGCGCGTATGCACAATGTGTATTGTGTGCTCGTCGATAATATTCTTGCAATTAGGCGTGAGTCACACGAGCCTAATAAATTGTATTGCAGGTCGTAATTATTTTTTCAGGTAAACTTCGTACCTAGTATCCGGATTAACTGAAACTTTGCACACAAAATAGTTGTGACACGGTACGCCTTATCGCCGCGTAACCGACTGTTCTGGTCTTTCCTTAAATACCCCGAGATAAGCCGTTTCGCCAGCTTGTATTTTCGAACGTCTGTGTTTATTCTCGGTTGGCTGCTACTTATGTATGTAAGTACTTAGCAGGCCGCGTAACGAGAAAAATGTACGGATTCCGTAAATGGAATATTCAACCTCGGCGCAACGTTAACGGGTTAGAAAAGGAAAGTTAAAATCCGTCGATTTTTTTTTCTTCGGTTTCCAACGAAACTTCGCGTCGCGAAGCATCCACGAACGCGTTCTCGAAACCTGGGAATACTCGTTTACACGTAGAGAGTCGACGGTTTCTTGCTCGATGACTCGGCCGACTCATCGTGAAAACTCTATCGATGCCAGCCAGCCGGCCGGAGAGCGAAAGAGAGAGAGAAGGAGAGATCCCGCTCTACCCGAACAGATGTTGCGATAACGTAATTGCTGCGTCGCACGCATGCTGCAAGTGTTTTCGAACTTGTGCACTTTCTCGACGAGCTGAAAACGTTTTAAGAACGGCGCATCGCGTTCCCCTGGGGTTTCCAGCGAAACGGCGACGACGCACGATAACGCCCGGCACGATTTGATATCGTTATCACAGCCTCCTCTCGTTCTTCCCGTACATTATCTGCCTCCTGCATCCGACAACTTTCGCTTGTTCGTGTATCCCGATGTTCTTACGACCCGTTATCTATCTCGCCTTGTCACTCCACGCGTTCACGTTTTATTCAGCGGTGAACGCGCGCGGTTCTCGATACCTTAGCCTCGCGTTCTTACGTACACTATCGAGTAAATAGAATTAGATACTTGGGAATTTTTCTCAAGGCCCATCGCTATCGCGCAATCTCTCTGTTTACCGGTATTTCCGAGAAACGAGAATTTATTGGTAAAACCGATTTTCCTCTAGCCGGGCCTCGCGACGAATCATTTGATCGAAGGTGAGCCGCCGGCGCGCGGCGAGTGACTCATCCGTTTTGTTCCCAAGCGATAGAACACGTACGAAAACATATCGCGAGATTAATGCCTCGAGTAAAATACGTGCGATCACGGCTCGATTATCGTCGAAGGTTCCCGCCTAGATTTATCCGATGCCGTTTAAACACCTACGTACCGCGAGGATCGACGGTAGCTGAAAGACGCGCGACACTGGCCTTAATTCGTTCACGGGATCTACTTGCAATTCTCACGGCTGGCCAGCGCCTCACGCAGCGCGCGTGCATCGGTACCCCGTGATTGAACGCGATCCGTCCTCGCGATCGAAAGATTCGTTCGCCGGATTTCCGGCGATTTCCGCGGCGTAAAATTACGTAAATCTCGCGTTATCCCGCGGCACGTAATCGAAGACGCCACGCGGTTACGTGCCCCGTGAATTGATCCGAACGATTCGCGGCCAGTTTCGAAGAGATTGTGCGCTGCCTGCCGATCGTTCGTACAGATAATTAATTGCCTCTATGGGCTGGTCCGCTTCCTGCCACCGTTTTCCATTGCGCAATTGAGTTCTGTCGAAGCGTGCGCGGCATGCGCGCTACGCGAACGAGAGGGAAAACCGATCGCGTTTACTGGAAGAAGGACGTCGTCGCCGGTATCGTTTCAAAATCTCTGCTCTCCGTGCACGCCGCTAAAAACTCGTTACGCACCGGCATTCATTTTCAACGGGACGTAACGCGCGAGGCCCGTTGGAAAGCCCGTTACCTCGGTCTTATTTGTTTTCCCCGTGTGTCGCGTGCCGATTTTCGAGGGAAACCGTGCCAAGAAAAATCGAGCTAACAGCTGCGTTCCAGCGGGGCAGAAACAATGTTTGATTTCGGTCTCGAAACAGAGGACAAGCGAGCGATTGCGTACGAAACGACCGCGCTGCCGTTGAAATTAATTGAATTGCGGGATAGCAATGCCGCGACATAGATTCCCAATGTTTTATGGAGACGTTACATCATGCCGATGCATAAACACCATCTTTACATGCCGCGTCGGTTCTGTTGGTGTTAGTCATCATCGATGAGCAGGAGCTCATGTATCGAACGTTTTCGTCAGTTTCGTCATCGGCAACGTTTTTTTTT
>SHCU01000074.1:6733-18053 GCA_004307685.1 Ceratina australensis | reverse complement strand
ACATAGATTCCCAATGTTTTATGGAGACGTTACATCATGCCGATGCATAAACACCATCTTTACATGCCGCGTCGGTTCTGTTGGTGTTAGTCATCATCGATGAGCAGGAGCTCATGTATCGAACGTTTTCGTCAGTTTCGTCATCGGCAACGTTTTTTTTTTTGCATTCGGCGCAGTTTCAGACGGTTTTTTTTCGGTTGAGGCACGCACTGCAGCTTCTTGTGGCTGCTCGCTCTCTAGAGATTCGAACGATCGCTGGTTTTCGAACCGGTTCTAGCGGATAGAATTTCTTCGACGATATCGCATAGGAAAGCCGGAAGCCAAGGTCGTTAGGAATTCGTTTGTGACCCGTATAAGTCCTAGTTCGTTCTTTGCCTCCGACGAGAGATAACGCTGCGCGTAATTACCGCATCCACGCTTTTACTTTCTATAGTCTACCTCTGTACACGTATAGATGTATGTATAACCGTGGTTGCGCATTCTAGCGCGAAATGCTTCGCGCAGGGGAAACTCCGGGACGGGACTCGTATTTGGAAAACAGATCGACCTTGATACGCGGTTGTTTGTTCCCCATCTCGGCACGTATGCATCGTTTTTTAATACGTAACTTTTGTTTGCAGAACGCGCAGAAGTCGACCGCGTCGAACGACACGTCGCAGAGCGAGAGCAGCACGGTATCGATGAACGCGAGGACCGAGAACGAGAGCAAGAGCGAGCGCGTGGAGAACGGGAACGGGATGAGGAACAACGACGCGACGACGGGGCACGTGCAGACCGGGAACGGTAAAGTCGAGCCGCGGCAGCAGGGTCTCAACCTGAAGATGAGCGCCAAAGAACTCCGGGCCCAGCTGGCTGCCCGCAAGAAGTACGACCCGAAGAAGGAGTCGATCGGTTTCAAGGACAAGTTCGACATCGTGCAGAAATTGTAACAGCGCCGAGCGCCTATGTATCGATTCGACGATGCCCGGATTTCGCCGCGCGGTGCTCCTCGCATACGTGAAACGTTAATCTGTAGACACGTACGCCGGGGTAACGTTCCCCGTCGGTTGCCGAATCGTTCGTAAACGTGAAGGCATTAAATTAATACGCATTCCAAATCGATCGAGCGCGGCGAGTTTCTTGTTCCACCGCGAGCTATACACGGTTGTCCCGGCAGACAGTTTTACCGCGGGCTCCCAAGGACGATCACGACGACGACGACGACGGCGGCGGCGGCGGCGATGCCACGCGGAGAAAGTGTAGGACGTCGTGGCTAGCGACTTTTACCATTTCTTATCGAGTTTACGATTATCGTTACTGCTTGTACGTACGATACGCGGAGATGCGTGCCTGTATCGCTCGGCCGCGAGACGTAGAAAGGGAAACCTCGATGGACCCGATAAAAACGATGCGACACAATTGAATGGTGTGGGAGTTTTCACGCGCGAGAGAGTCTCAGGACTCGCAGGAAACCCGAGGTTTCGCTGCCAGCCGACTCTAACTCGACATTGCTAAATATTACGACAACCTGTTGTGCAATCCTTCAATTATCGTCGTCGTGATCCTTTTGCGTCGTCGCGTTCCAACACTTTATGCGAATACTTGGAAATTGTCCGTTGTGTTTTTTTTTCGCACGATATTACCTGCATATATATTATACATTCCGTCTATTTCTTTAGTCTCTGATCAATTAAACAGCGTTCGGTAACACGCGGAAACGCGGCGAGCTTCTCAGAAGTTCGGCTCGTTAAGTCGCGCGAACAGTAAAACTCTGTCGTCGATTATTCGCTTGTCCACGTTTTAATTTTATCGAAATGATGCTTACTGGGTTTAGGACCAACGAACGATCAGTTTATTATGATTTTCGTAACGACGCAGTTTTACGCTCGGGACGCGTTTACCGAGCGCGAAAATATTGCGACTCGCCTGTCGAGATAAGACCATCCGTTTCCGCGAGTGCGACGAGAATTTCGACCAAGCTTCGACTTCGATGTCCAATTTTTACACAGGCACGTTCCCATGAAACGAACTCGTCGCTCGGTTATCATGGAAACGGTTACGTAACTTATTCCTCGTTGTCGGTGAAATTCCGTTCGTTTAGGCAGCGGTGCACGCGTCGAATTTTGTAATCGCGCGTTCCTTGGCCTAACGCGCGTGCGGGCGAATACAACTATCGCGATTGGTCAAGAAAACCACGACTTATGCTCTGCACCGAACGCACGCGACAATCCTCTTCCCTCCGCGTCGCGACGTTCGATGCATAAGCATATTCGTACATGTAAATACTAGATTCCCATGCGTCGACGTCGGTGCAAAAGAAGTTAATAATCGTAGCCGCGATAATTTTATAAGTACGCGCACGAGATACAAATCGCAATCGCCTTATTGCGAATCTGACAACCGTACCGACTCAAATGTACATATATATAAATTTTCTGGATAAATAAAGGAATAAAAAGAAATACTGCTCCCGGAATTACTGCATCCTCTTTATTCATCTGCAAATAGTTCCTTCCCCTCTCGAGTGGTCAACAGAAAATCTTCTTAGCCTCAGATCATCGCCTCCTTCTTCTCTGACTGCTGAAACGGAAGAAAATCAACGAAAATTGAAAGTGAGCGTCGATCGGTAAGNAAGAAATACTGCTCCCGGAATTACTGCATCCTCTTTATTCATCTGCAAATAGTTTCTTCTCCTCTCGAGTGGTCAACAGAAAATCTTCTTAGCCTCAGATCATCGCCTTCTTCTTCTCTGGCTGCTGAAACGGAAGAAAATCAACGAAAATTGAAAGTGAGCGTCGATCGGTAAGTGCCGCCGCATAGTGGGCGATCGCGATGCCGCGATCTTACCCTCCCTTACAGTGTAAGTTTATCCGAGACCTCCCGATATACCCATCGGCTTTAAAAAGTAGGCAGATTCGATCATTTTTAAGCTCCCCGTACGAACGAGTCACGTCGAATTATATTTTAATGATCAAACGTAATCTCAATGAGGCGGTAAAACGATTCTAGATTTACAGAGTTGCAAGCTGAGAGCGCGAGAGGATAAGACAGAGCGTGTAAGAGAGAGAACGAGAGGCGGACATATATGGTTGCGGGGTCCGAAAAGCTCTCAGGTTACGTCGACGGCGCTAACCGTTTTCACGACGCCGACGTTCGCTCTCCTTCCTTCTCGTTTCTCCGTCTCCACCCGTCTCCCAGCCACCGTTCCTCCTCGCATCGCACGCACCGTACACCCCGGTTCTTTACAATTTTCCTATGATCTTTCTATCGGCTGTGCTCACCTTCTCGTCTCTCCTTGTCGCGGCTTGACCAAAAATACCGGCCGTCCGTGCGGTCACGGGTGAAAGCGAGAGGGAAGAACGATGAAATCTCGGCCGGGCGATGAAGACGAAGCGCGTACGTGGGACGTACTTACACCATCGCGCGTTACGGAGTGCAGAAGCGTGCCGCGAATTTGCACGGCTTATCGCGAGAGAAGGGATGACTCGGTATTTCGAGATTAAATGTGTATCGGGGATCGCCTGATTTTTGGAATCATGCCGTTTCGATGTTTTGCATTCGCTATCGGCAACCTTCGAGCTCCTGCCTCGTGCTCCGCGGAGCTTACGCGTCTCCCATCGTTCCGCTAAATGAGATATTCGAATGAGACGATCAACATCTGATACGCTTGATTTACGGCCATCCGAGAAGCGGCTATGTATCCGGCGTTAACCGATAGAATGTTACTTCGATTAACGAATCGAAGCTTTAACTCGAAAGTATTGTCAAGGATTTGTACAGATAAATAATAGGTGCAGGTCCGATATACATCTTGAGTAACCGCGTGGGAGTTTAGTGGTTTGTCTAAGAATAGAGGGGCGAGAAATGCAGAGTCTTAAAGTCTCAATCTCCGAGTTTATCATTCGCGCTGGCACGTAAAAATGTGACTTATTTATTTACCTGCGTGCAGAAACCCTTCTACGCAGCAGATAGAGACCAGCAACAATAGAATTACACAATTCGTGCTTAGTTATGTGTAATATAAATCGTGCGAGTAGATACACTGGTGAATCGAAAAATGACGAGAGTAGAAAAGAAACAAAAAACGGTTGGGAATAAAGTGCGATAGAGTCTTTTTGTTTTTCGCGTAGAAACCGAGATCGACTATTCTACCATTCGATGGGACTTAGGTTTGACGATGGCTTCGAAACCATCGTTCGAGGTGTTGACTTCATTTTAACGCGAGACCGCACGTTGTTGACCGTAGGTACGGTGTTGACCGTACCTTGTTCTCGCGTTATTCGAAGATGCAATTTCCTCCCGAAATAGACATCAGCTCGCTAAATAAATCCTTCGCGATACACGCAACGAGCACACGACCGGTATCGCCGGCCTGCGAGAATTTCGAAATAGTAAATCCGTGAGTTAGGCGCCATGCGCGAGAAGAAGCCGCGGGCTTCGAGACTCGGGCGATCGATTAAGGGGCGCGCAGCACCGAATCGGATTCGAATCGTTGCTCGCGAACGAATTAATAATCGTCGGTCTAACGAGGAAGGGATCTACGTAGAGTCTCGCACGCGTAATAGGGGCCGGTATCTTAGTATGTATCTTGTCCTGTCCTCGCACTCATAACATCTATTTCCAGAACGGACCAACGACTAAGTTTAGACCGGCTGTTCCATATACTCGAGCCATTCGCCCACTCGGATCCACTTGCTCGAACAAAATCTGATAAACGAACAAACACAACCGGGGGAGCCGCCTTCCAGTTAATTTTGTCGCCAACCAACTTCCATTATCAGTGCCGCGCCGCTACAGTACCGGGCGAGATGCAAGACTTGCGATAAAAATCTACGTTTTATTATCAATGTCATTAACTTGTTCTTTACCAACAAATACGAAATTTAAACAATTAATTATAATTAATAAATCTGTAGGAGAAATTAATATCTTTGTTTTATATACTTTTCTGAATTGGAAAACAAGTTAATATGATCCAGAACATAAGTCGACGGTAAGAAACTAACAAAAACATAAAACGTTCTTTGCTTACTTTACACATAGTTAAATTATTACATTTAGGTAATTATCATATTTTAGTGATGGTTCTCTTTTGCGCGTTTCCTTTTACATCTCATGCACCCCTCATTTGTTTTCGATTTACACGAACCCCTTGCAGGTCGATACAGATCGCTTCGAGAACGAGCGATCCAACGCGCCTTAGGCGAACACGTATCGGTAAGCTCTAAACGTATTTTGCCCGTGGACACGCGATATCGCATGTAAGTAGGTCGAATTCAGGTAAACGTTCGTTCAGCTTTCCGAAACGCTCGACGCTTGCCCGTCCACGCGACACGACACAAGCGGATACTCGGCTTTAGACACGGTATCAACGTATACCCGACGTCTCGTTAGCTCGCGTAACAGAGCTAAATGCAAATCCTAGAATTATTTCGAGCATGAGGCGCGAGAAATTTTAGCAGTATGGTTCATTCGTTCGCGTGACGGATACCTGACGTTTAGAAGAGTCTTCCCGCGGGTCTACCGCGAAAGTTGGAAGCCCACTCGTCGCGTCACTCTATCTTTAATAGCACCCGGCCGAAACGGGTTGGTAACGGATCGCGAGGAGTATCGACAACACGGAATCCAACCTCGCTGGAGTTGGAACAGTTATTTTTAACGAAAGACCTAACGAGATTTCAGACGCGCGTTTGACTTTGTATAAAAATCTGTCTAACGATAAGACGAACTTGGAATAACAAAGAGAGAGAGAGAGAGAGAAAGATCTGCTGCAATTCTGTCTGGTATTCTTTTTTTTCGTTTGACTCGGCTGTTTTCGCTTCCGCGAAGATGCGAAATTTATACGTGGCACCGCTTATTTGCTCGCGATGAATCGTGTACCGCCCATCGTAAATCACACCTGGCAATGTTCAACACGTTTCCAGATTATTCCAGTCAAAATTTCACGGCCGCGTTCCGCCACCGCGTACGCCCCGTTCTTTGTTGAAACAGACGAATCCGCTTAACGTTCATCTTCCGAGTATCAAGTATCAATCGAGAAAAATCATGTTAAAGCAGAATTTTAGGAAGGTGTGACTTAACGTCGTTTCCATGAACCGTAACACGTACCGCAAATAAATAAACGATCGGCCCATTTGTTTCTCTTATTCGTTGATACCGGGAATCGGTGCCAATGGATAGACCGATTAAGACGAGCGGCCATTGATTGCATGGACCGATCGATTATTAATGATAGGAGTATCAGCGGGTCTTTAAGCTTTTGGGTATAGATTCTACCACGCAAAGATAGATTCAACGGCGAGGGGGGCGCGATCGTGTATATTTAGAAAAGTGCTCGGCTTGTGCCAGAACCGAGAGAGACTCGTATCTCGACACCGCGTGCGAGATTTCTCCCTCTTTTTCGCGATCTCCCGTTTATTGCTCGCTATCAAACCTTTTCCTCCGTCTCGCACAAATTACCCATATTTCATTCGGTCAACCTAATTCTCAATCGAGATTCCTAAGAGCCGATGTACACAACGCCCGTGTTCATGTATATATCGCAGATATATATATCTAGGATATATCTATAATATAAATTAAATATACACATATTAAATATTAATTAAAATAACATGATTTATACATCATGTATATGTATATCGCAGCGACGTCGTAACATCGACGGCAGAGTAATTTTCGTGAGAATTTGACGCGGCGACGACACGATTTTCGTCGGTGAGCTAATTCCGAAAGAAACAAGGAAAGTCAGCGGTATTAGTCGGGCAGCAGTAGCAGGAAATTCGAGCGAAGTTATCGGCTCGGATTGTTCGATCCAACGTTTGAGATCCGGCCAGATACGTCGCGCGTAGAAATTCGAACGCCGAAGTTAAAGAGCCTCGCGAATTAAAATGGTGACGACAGCGAGGTGAAAAGAAGAAGAAAAAAAATGGTCGCGGGCGAAACGATTATTTTCGTCGAACCGCGCGGCCAAGACCCACTTTTTCCTGTTCCCTGCTTCTATTTCCTACCACTAATATTTCTCTATCGGCCACTGACGGATCATCGGTGATTCATCGATCGCCGATTCTCATTGACGCATTTAGCCGATCGTGCACGCACGGTATCGAGTCCTACACACAATTATATTTAAGGATAAGAGTCTAATTTCGACTCGGGAACGTCGCCGGCGCGCGGCGCGACGTTGTTGCACGGTGAGTTTACCGGGACCGATTTAGTTAGGAACAATAATTAATCGCCGGTAAGGTCGCGGGATCGCTTTTTTTTTGTTCTAGCTGGGTCAATGCAATTCGTGAAACATTCGGCGTACGTTATTTTCGCCAGGGGAAGCCCCACCTTACCCTCCGCTAATTACATACGACATAGAAGGTTTCAAGTTCAATAGCAACGGAAGTGCCAAGAGTAAAGGGTACAAGCGCAGGCGTGAACCGTGAAGGGGTGGATCCACCCCTTAAGGGGCGGCGAGGAGCCGTGCGCAGGACCTGGTAATCGCGACGGTCGGGGATCAGCCTCGAAATCGTGGGCAGCGTGGGTGTACGGGCCCGTCGCCGAGGTGGGGAACCACCCATTGCCAGTGCGGAGGAATTCTCGGGGAATCGGCGCCGACGCAGAGGTGACCGCCTGGACGTGGAGGTGCGACCAGGATGTTCCGTGCGCTTAGTTGGCGCGCGGGGTCTGAGACCAACACAACCAGAGACCAAGATACCTGGTATCCGTCCGTATAAAAGAAGAGGGACAGGGCTGAACGAACGGAATACGTGTACAATACAGTTTAACAAAACGGAGCAACGACGCGAAACGAACACGACGAGCACGACACGAGACGAACCGAAAGTTTTATTCATTTTTTTATAACGCTTCAATCCGCGTCTGGAGAATCGAGAGTGCGCGGGAAAAACGCGTCGAGCTTCGCCCGAGGTGCCAGGAACCGTATAAACGATTCTGTCCGGGAGGGCTAACGATATATCACGTTTACAAGTAAGTCGCAATTTCGATCACGGGATCGAGTCGACCCGGTCGCCGAGACTGGTCACCCGATCTGGACGGTGGACCGCGGGTGCTTTTTGGTGCTTCAGTGCTTGAAAGTGTTACAAGTGCCCCACCGTTCATTCGGAGATCGTTGGATCGGCACGGTGCGAGTAAAAGAGAGGTAAACGCATCTTACCACCCGTAACTCGGCAAAAATTATACCGTGGAACGTTACTCCAGGCTACTCTACAGCCCGATATGTAAATACTGATATACAGATGGACCCGAGACGTCGTCGCGCTATCATAATCGTTGGCCGTGCACATCCGAAGATCAGTGCTCGATTCCCGAATCTTGAAACTCTGCTGGTGACTAATTGCCACGAGTCTGCTACCGCCGCGAACTATTCGTAGACTACTATCTAGGTATCTAGGCTCGAAGTCTGCTTATTTTTAGAAGACGTAACGTGAGGAGGAACGGTTCATTCGCTGTTTCGGCCGTCGTCTTCCATCCATCTTCTCGCCGCTGCTCCACGATAAATCCGATGCTCGGTAGATACCCGACGAATAATTGCACCTGTTGATTGCCAGTTGCCTGCCCGAAATTAGCACGGCACTATGACTAATTCATCGTTTTTGACGTTCCCTCGTCCCCGATCAAAGACCACGGCGTTCGCCTTTTTTTAGACGCGCCAATCGCCGCGCTCAGCCATTTACTTCGTGTATTTTTGATGGCGCATCCCGAGGATCGTGACGCGACGTTCGCCACCTAATCCTGCTTTCTTTCCGGTCGCGAGGCTTGTCACCAGGACTTGAGTCAGTCCACGAAAATAAATCCGGAGTAAAAGTAGAAGGGAGCGAACTTGCTCGCATAATCCCTGTGACTCGCGATCCATTTTTAATTGCCGCTACAATTCGACAGCGGTCATCCCTTGAACGGGCGAGTCATCGTTTCGCGATCTCCGTCAGAGAAATAAGTACAGCGATATTTTCGTCTGCTAATCGCCGAACGATGTTTCATTCATTCTTTTTATAACCGAGACTACATGTTATTAGGCCACTTGTTATTGGGTCGGTCTGTCATCGGGTATATTACATCGCGAGAACACAATAAAATTATGCCAAGTCAGTCGCGGGCAGCGAAAATGTTGAGACATCGCGCGCGCCTCTTCGGTTACAACACCTGTTCGTCCATCGATCTCTACGCGCACCGCGCAGGACGATAATCACCTTGAATGTACTTTTTTCCTCCTAGGAAATATACTCTATTTTTAACCCTGTCAATCAATGGCTTCCAGGTGGCTGTCAAATGCCAAAAGATTCTCTGGCACTTATCAAACATTTTTATAGACTCGATTTTAAAGCTTAGAGCTATGCACTTCTCTATCCATCGATAGCCGAATTGGAGCTTGATATCGATGCGTTCGAACGTCCCTTTCGGTCGTCGGTCATTCCCTTCTTCAGTTGGCACGCGCAGATCTCTCCTGTCAAAAGTGTATCTCGAACAAAGAGCAAAGAACTTGCGTTTAGAAAGGTCAGCTCGGATGTTCGTTGCGTGGAATGAGACGTCGAGGCCGTTCACCCAGAATTTCGATTAATCACGTTTTCATCTTGAAGCTTTTTAGGATTCGCTAAGTTCGACGCGGCGAAACGCGGAGAAGCAAGACGAGTGGAAAAGGGTGTCGAACAATCCGTGGAATGTCTCGAGGCGTCTTGCCAAGTCTTACCGTGACACCGTTGTAACACTTGGTCCATTCTTGATTCCACGTTAGCTGCCCCTTTCCCCTCTGTCGTTTTTACCCCTCGTCGATTCTTCTCGATTGACCGTCGATTTGATCACTCATTCGATTTAATTATCAATATGAATCAAAATCGAGATCCGATCATCGCTGATTACGGTTATCAGTATTTCTTTCCTTCTCTTCGTTACAATATATTCGTATGTAATTATCGTGAATCGAATGTGTATTCACGGTTACATGCCAAACGTAATAACCGATTACCAAGATAACTGGTTCACCTATTTTCGAGCCAAGAGTCGTATTAATAATAGAAGCCTTACGCAATTATTCGGCCTTGGACGTCTTGGAAAATATGCTTGGAGTCACGGTTTCCACGAAAATACCGTCCCTGCCCTTTTATACTCACCGTCTCGATCTCGCGATTGTCCGACCCGTGACCAATTAACCCTTTACGGTCGAGTGATGCCTCGTTCAATGGCATCAACCTAACGAAAGGGGTTAAACAGTGCACGACAGTGACAGCAAAGAATTAGCAAGTGAAATTACCTCTTCGAAATGCGACCGTAAAGGGTTAAAAATTCGCATCGCGTTGAAAACGTTCTGACGTTCCTAAACGACAGGTATCGAAGCGTCGAGACTCGCCTAAGGCGGCAGGGAGTGTTGGATGGTGCCGCGGGTCGGCACCGTTTGAACCGACCCCCGGCTAATCTTTCTTCAAGGCGAGAGACGAGGGGGTGCAAGAGAGTAACGAAGTCTCGGCGAGGATAAGGGTGGCGTGCCACCCGAGGAAAGCCGTTAAGGGCGACCCGACGCCATGGGGGTCGCCGACGATTTCGCGCCGAGCTTCACCCAGAAGCCGCAGCTCAGGCAGGAAGACGACGGGAACCGACTGATCTTCGAGTGTCAACTGATCAGCTCGCCGAAGCCGGAAATATCATGGTACCGCGGCGAGACGGAACTCAGTCCGGATTCCAGGACCAACTTCAAGATGCAGAGCATCGGGACGAACAAGTTCCTGGTCGTCCTCGAGCTCGACGACGTCATCGAGACGGACGCTGGCTTGTACAAGGTCAAGGCTAAGAACAAAATGGGCGAGGTCGCAGCTTCCATTAATCTGAATTTCAGCCGTGAGTACCAGAGGTTTTTCGATTACCATCAGGAACGTCCCTTTTATCGATATCAGACCGACGTAAAATGATATTTTTTTTAAAAACTGTGTCAAAAACAAAATGACCTTAAGTCGCTGACCCTTTATACTTGATCACACGTCAGAGATACGGGCGTAAGCCTTTATCGCGAAATAATACTTGGTTACTTTTCCAGCTGTCGACGAGCCTAGGGAGAAGTAAGTTCGAAAGACTGCGTTTCGACGAACGTTTGTCGCTTCTCCGGGCTCTTTAATAATTACGCTTTTCACTTTGAATCTTTGTTTTACTTTTCATTAACTCGAATCGCTTCGCTTTACACGCTTTCTTTCTTTTCGTATAGCTGCGGAAGAAACTGACCGGGAGGGGTGAGTGCCGCCGCCGCTTTACTGCACGCGCGTTTGACTAATCGAGAATGATATCGGTCACGTTTGACGAGATAAATCTGAGTTGCAACGAGTGCGATGTCGTTTCATAGGGTGTTTAG
>SHCU01000073.1:367034-381148 GCA_004307685.1 Ceratina australensis | reverse complement strand
GTTTTCAACCCGATCGGCTGACTTTTAATGTTTCCCAAATTTTGAAGGGGTACCCGTGTAAATTTTTACGATGTTTTCAAATTGTTGTATCTCAGGATCTAATGTATAAAAAAATTTGAAAACGTAGGTAAATGTACGACTATATGAGGAGAATAGCTGAGCATATTTTCAATCGGATCTACAGACTTTCAATTTTTGCCGAATTTTCTAAAATTTTGAAGTACAATTTTGAACACAGTTTGAGTTACGTACCGTAGGATTCTTTCGGCTGTCTTGATGATGAGTGTTCTCACCAAGGGTGCCGCAACGATTAAGTTGGATGTAGAACTCATAATAATCACGACCCGTCCCATTCACGTACATACAGTCCGGGTCGTAAGAGTACCCTGCAATTGAAATGATTTGTCAAAAATTTTCGAGATGTTCTCTAAATTCCATAAAATATCAAACATTAGCGACAATTACAATTCATATAAATTCTAAGACTTCAATGAATGGTAAATAACATTTGCACAATTGCAACAATAAATTTCTCGTCGACGCAACACAAAATTATTTCGCTCTCGTTCCCGTTCGTGACATAAAATAATACGGGATGAATCAGAAAATTCCAAGTTGCTTCAGATGCATCGATCTAATCAATTTTATCTTCAGAGCTAGTGGATGAGAGTCGAGTCAGGCACTCGAAGAATAGCGGTCAGGTTTAATGATCAGGCTCGTTCGTTCACATTGAACCTCGAGGGGAAGCACGCATAGAACAGTTTGGAAGCACGGCGATGATCAACAAGGACGCGTTACTCGCATCGTGCATCGCGTGCATCCTGCGGAGGAGGAGCGCAACACGGTATATTTCTTTCAAAATAACGGAAGCGAGGCGGTTCGGCCGCGAGAGGCGAAAGGAAAATTCTCTCTCCTCTTTCCCGTTCGTGGTTCCCCGTTAACGTTGAACGTCCGCGAGATCGTTTGATGATAATATTCTGCCATTAGCTCGTCAGCATCACAGTGGTTCGAGCGTTGTGTCCGCCGAGATGATGATTGCGAACAAGGCGAGCCGGTGAGGTCGTACGGTACGGACGTGATAGCATGATCCTTTTCATGCGGATGCTTGCCGAGCACGTCCACGATTCCCGTCGCGATGTTAATTTCTCAAAGGCTACTTACCAGCCGAGTAAAGCAGCCCGGTGAACGAACCGTTGAAGCCGATCCTGATCTTCATGTAGTCGTCTTGGCACTCCGCTTCGATGTCTGCAAATTTTAATAACATATATGTACATCAAGCGTCCTCGTCATTTTTCGTCTTAACACTTTGACGGCCGCACGTTTCAGAAACAGCCGCCGACACATTTTGTCAGTTTTGTGACAAATTGGCAGGCTTCATCTAATGATATTTCTTTTGATGGTTTATAGACGACTCGAAATTTATGTTGGACACGGTCTGCGATTAGTTTAATCTTGTCCAATCGGTCTTGACAATTTTCGTTATCGTCGAAATGCCAGTGTCTCCAAATTTATTTCTTGGCATGACTCTTCCGAAAATTGGTGGGCAGATTCTTCTCCTGACCTTTTTTTACTAATCCCATCAGAATTATTAAAGCGAGAAGTTTTTTCATCTCCTCAACGTCTGTATCCGCCCAATTCCTATCTTTATTTTCTTCAATATCAATTTGGCTCGTGAACTCACGTATACGTGACTTCGGCCGTCAAAGTGTTAATATTAATAATTATAACTACATCGCCTGTATTATTATTTTATGGCACATTATTACATAGACACCGAGGAGAGATTAGTAAAGAGTGCCAGCCTTATGGGACCTTGCGGCGGAAAAAAACATGGTAGGAATCTGTACACAAGGGTCAACAGATCATAGAAAGAAATGCTAGAGCATACTATAGTAGAGATATGTATGAATGTATCGTAGAAGTAGTTCAATTCTGATTAATAAACGAATAAAAATATGTGCCAAAGTAGTTATGCTGTGAGATTTCAAAGATCTGTTTTGCCAAGCCCCCTCAGGCGACTTTTGAATGCCGCGCTGTAACACAGGGGCTGGCACTCTTTACTAATCTCTCCTCAGTGCTATGGATCGATAACTCGTCGAAAAATATTTCTCAATGATTGAACAAAATTAATTCCAACCGAGTCGGACGTGAGACGCTCCCTACTTCCTAATCGGAAAGTTTTCACCAGTACGACCTATAAACATCTTCAAGGGTTTTCGGATCGACCGATGAACGAAGTTAACGAGGCGACGAGCTTCGCAATGGCTTCGAATCGGCGCGGGGTGGCGGGTAGAATGCCGAAACTGTGGTGTTGAAACGGTCGGAAAATCGGGAGCCATCATCCGGTGGGCGGAAAGCAGCGGAAAACCGGTCGCCGATGACGAGTGAAAGTGAACCGTCGCGGCGCTGCGCGGCGAGGAGGCCCCCTTATAGGCGCACTTCGTGGTAAGAAGCCGTTTCCATCGTAAAACAACGTAATCCGGCGGGAGTGTGGAAGATGTACGGCGTTAGATGGAGGCTGCCGATAGTCACACTCGAGGTAAGCCTCGATGATACAACCTTTTCCATACGGGGAGAACGTTCCTCGTAGCGTCGTGCCCTCCTCGTCTTTCTCGCGGCGTGGGCGCGCGTGCTACCGCGTCGCGTCGCGTCGCGTCGGTGCACGCGTTTTCGAACGGTATGCACGCACGCTTATTAGAATTGCGGATGCGTACTTTGTGTTCATCGGCCGGCAAAACGTTCCGTGAGTAAACAATGGAACCGCTTGCGTAACACCGATACTCGCGCTAGTGAGTAGGAGTTAGAGCGAGGAGGAGTTGTATTTCGGTGCCGGGACGAGCGTAATTCACTTGCGGTTTCGTCCATGACTTTTTTAACCGTGCAGTTAATTCTGACTAATGCCTCGCCGCAAGCGTACGTTGTACGCAAAATATCTGTGTTGTAATTATCGATATTCACCAACGCGTCACATATTATATTTTACTTTAAGCATTTTGCTCATATTACGAGAAAGTAAACGAAGCTAACGCGGAAGTAGAACAGAGGAAATATACGATTTTAACTTTGCTGAAATCCGACGGCCTCATTTAACTATCGTTACGGCTAACTTTCATAGTTCTAAATTATGAATGAAACGAAAAAGAACGTAAGTTAGAAAACGACGACTTACGGTCGTTAGAGCCCAATCATGGCTCCGCGAATCTATCTCGATCATCACTCTTCCTTCCAGCAATTACACCGCGAAGGCGCCAAGTCATCTCGGAAAGATTATTCTTCAATTAATCGCTAATCCTATTTTCCCGATCTTTACAATAAACTTTTACTCTCAGAAATACAAGTCCGCTTTAACAGGAATATATTTCGCAGAAAAACGTAATGAGAAAAATGTGAAACTGCAAAGTAGTGTCCAACGGACACGATGATGAAGAGGTAGGGTAAGCAACGAGCGAAGCCGGAGTCTCGAGCGTGCACAAGAGGATGCATTAAAGCTAATGGGTCTTCTTTCGCGTAATTGACGATACCGCGGGTGGCCGCCGCGAATCCTGCGGTGAGCCCTTTTACGACTTCATTCGGTCTCCGGAGAGATCGCGTATCCATCATCGGTAAATATCCTCGTGCTCGCGCGTCCATTTCGGAAACGTCGATCTCTTAACGATTCGCAACCATGTACCTCTTAATTAAGCCACCCTCTCCTCTCCTTTCCTCGCGAGCAACGCGTTAACCTGCGTGCAATTACTGTCCGGGGTTTCTCGTGCGCGGCCAGACCCCGTGAACCGGCGTAGCGTAAATCTCTGGGATTATAAAGGAGACGAACAGGCCGGTAACGCCTTGTACGACACGCCTCGAGACTCGATCCATTGGGGGAAAACGACTCAAACGCGCAATTTCACGAATTGCGGCCTCCACGGGTCACCACTTTCTCGAGATACGATCCATAGGGGTCCCTCGATCGATACGGACGCGGATAATAGCGATTGGGAATTGATCGAAAGAGATATACACGAATGCCGCGCAGAATCTTTCGGTGTCGGGAGCGCCGTACGACTTTCCGACACCGTTTTAATTGCGTCCACTCTAACGGTAGCCATTCAACATCGCGTTCTGAATCTCAAGAACTCATGATGGATCAATTGATCACATACTTCCTGACTATACGCCGCGCCGTGTCCCTTTGCACTTAGGCAGAAATGGCGATAACAGATAGCGGATATGAATGCGTGCGATAACGGTTTCGAACAGTGAAACAAGATAAATGGTTGGCTTTTTCGAATGAGTTGGGAAGTTGCAATATTTAGTTTAATAGAAATGTGATGTAGGTCATGATATCTCTGAAATGGATAACGTTGTACTTAGAATTCTAACTTACGTTGTACCCGTGTAGTGTTGGGCCTGTATCTTCTGTGCTCACGATCCCACGACTCCGGCTGCCTTTTCCAGTCATCATCCCCGACTACTCCTGTTCCTCCGCCTCCAGCAATTCCTTGTAAGCCCTGAAGCGTCTGGAGAGCTTGCAGGTTCGGACTCAACGGGCGACCTTTTAACGATGGTACTGGTACGTATGCCGCTCCTTCGCCGACGTACACGACCTTTATTAAAAATTGACCAAATTGATTTTATCAATAATGTGAAATTAAGATCTGCTAGAGTTTTACTATTGACAATGCATGAATGAAAAAATAAATGCTGTACGAGGAAATTCGTATTTTTACAAAAGTTAGTGAATTTTCCAAAAGGAAGTAACAACGTAATTTCCGCAATAAGTGTTGGAATCGTAGAGAGAGAAAGGTTTAATGTCTCCTATACGCACATCGTGTCTGTAGCCGCAATTCTAGTCGCGGAAACGAGCGGTTGCAAAGGAAAAGGGAAAATGACGAGGCGAGAAGGAAAAGAACATCGCGGCGCGTGACTAACGCCCCAATGCCAGTGTGAGCGGCTCGAATCGTGTACGATTGGGATGTACAACTCGTTCGGATAATACTCGGTTTCGCTTGTCGCGCAACCTGTGGCTTCCACTTATTCAACGATCGCGAGGAATCTTCCTTCTCCTTCATCGCACGTATTTTATAGGATTAAGAACGTGCGTCGATGTCCAACAATAGAGATTTGAAAAGGAGAATCTCGTTGGTAAGTTGACAAAAATAATTTCAATCCTGATATTACTGGTTCATGTCGCATTCTTAATTTAAGTGTCGCAAAATTTTTGTAAAAGATAATTTAACTTCTCGAATTAATTCTCGACGTACACATTTATTCCGTCACTAGTAAAGAAATAAATCACAGTCGAGTTCCAGTAGGACATAAAACTGCAAAAAGTCACTTGAAGTAACCCTCTTCTATCACCCACGTGTGCTTCAAGATTAATACCTACAAAACAGGTCCAATAAAAAAAAGGTACTGTATCTTCCTTTACACTCTCTGAGCCTGTAGCTACACGACGGTCTCAGATATCCTCGCTCAGCTGGATCAGGTAAGAGGAGACACGTGGTTGGTGGTAAACTGCAGACCGCGCAAAAACCCAGCAAACAGCCTCCATATGCCGGTACCAGTGGAAACAATCGTGTCGTTACACGCTCTTCTTCGCCTCCTTTTTGCCCCCGTTTCCGCCCATTCCTCTGCCTGGTACCGCAGCTTTTATGTACGAAGCGACAGATTTCGAATTCCGCTTCGGATTCTTCTCAGACGTGTTGCTCGCTCGTGTGAATATCTGACACGTGGCGTCTCTCCTCCGTCTTTTCCGCTGCCGAAGATCTGGAATTATTGCTTTTCACTGATTCCACTTTTCTTGCATTTCCAGAATTCGAGCGACGTTTATAGTCTACTATAGTGGTTACTCGATCGTTTCGTATCTTACGTCCCTCACTTTCGCGAAGAGCTAGAGGATATCGTCTTGAATGGTTTTGAGGAATGCTTATGGAAGACTTAAAATCATAAGAGGAATATTAGGTAAAATGAACTGTTCCCGAAGAAGAAGTAAATCGTTTACTTCGCAAGTTTTAATTTTGTGCTTTTCCAAAACTGTATCTGTAGCTTCTATGTTTATAATTCTCCGATGTCTACATCTTGATATTTATTATAAGTCTGTAGGAAAAGACTTTCTTCATCCATCTGCATAATTAATTTCAAATGTAGCACGCGTCATACGATGCGACGTTTGCGGACAGTATGCTTCTTTCGAGACAAGATCAGCATCTTCCGTGGCCAGTTACTTATGGTTTCCCAAGTCTCATCGTGACACGCGCGTTCATGCGATGATTATCGGTCGTGTTGTTAGGGTGTCGAAAGCCATTAGTCGAGCTACGATCGGTCAGAGCTAGGTGAATGCACTTATGTCTTTTAACTTAAACATGGACGCTGGCCCGTGCATAGCCTACACTTGTTTGCCAATCAAAACTACATCATCCGATCGTTTAGTGTCTTCCATAAATTCCATTGGGACCGTAATTTTTGTTGCTGCCGATAAGAAAGCAAGTTGTGGCCGTACTAGATTACAAAATATTCGCTTCTTGAGTATACTTTATAGCCTCTTCTTTTGCGATTTGTTACATTGTTGCGTTGGTATTCAGTTCACCAGGCTAGAGTTTGCCGATTATCCTCCGAGAAAAAGAGCTGAAAATTTGCTGCGCGCGGATTCTTGGGATCACTTATCTCCTCTTCGTCGAGGGTTAGTTATTTCGCGCGCGAAATGAAAAATAATAAGCGGTTTCTGCGTAACTGTTCATCGAGCGTAGCCATGAACGAACGACTGGCAGACACGCGTCAATCTTTTAAATAATCGATCATGCAGAAAATGCATAGGATTCGCTCGAAGAACAGCTCTCCCGGACGCTACCCAAAACAGGAAAAAGTCTCTCGCTACCTAAACAAATCCCTTCTGGCAGAGCGAAGATAAATCACGCGGCAGATGTTCGCAACAGTAATTCAGCTTATTAGAAGATGATTAACCTACAGGGAAGTCTCGGCTATATTGACACGCGTAAACGGGGTTTGTAGTTCAAGTCGAGCAACGGATACTTACGGCATCGTGGTCGCTAGCTTCGTGAGTTAACGCTTCTCTGGTCTCGTTATGAGCCGAGTCACTCTCATCGGGGCCGGATCCACTTCCGGCCCAATAATCCTCGGTCGTCTCATCCAGCACCGAGTCCTCGCCGTTTCCATCCTCCTCTCCATTCTGATTTGTTGCCTTCAACATCATTTTCGTATTGAATTTCGAATCGGATGGAATCATAAGAAGAAAATTATCCAAGGACTTACTTGGCAATAATGCGTTGCTACCATCAACAGCCAAACGGTTGCATATCTGAAACAAAAGAGAAAAATGTTCATTCCTCTATTCGCAATCTCAATTATCGTTAATACAGTCTTTTAAACATTTTTAATTCGATAAATATTTTCCCCTGAACTTCACCGAGAAAATTCGCGTTCGTCTGAGAACGTCAGTTTTTCAAACATTTTTAATTCGTTTTCCGAAGAATATTTTTCCGTGAACTTCACCGAGAAAATTCGCGTTGGCCTGAGAACGTCGCGCGCGGTCTTGGGAACGCGCACGTCCGTTCGCCGCGGGTAGACGCGGATTCGCGATAATAACTCGCGGACAACGGGCGGATAGAAATCGCGGGAAACCATAATCGGATCATTGCCACGCGTGACTTGGCCTAATCGCGGGGCGAGATCGAGGGAATCCTCGTCGATGCGTCAGCGGAGGCTGCATGCCTCGCATACGAGACGCGTTTCGCCTTCTCGTTTTCGGTTCGAAATACACGCGGTTCCCATAGTGCTTGACGGGCCAGGAACACGGACAGGATGAGTCATGTCACGATAAAGACGCCGACGAGATGAGCAGCGAGATGATCCCCCGAGTAGGCAGTAGATGAAGGTAACGCGTTGCGATCCACGTCAGCTCGCCGGTTCTCATAGAGCGAACCGATGAATTCGTTCCCCGTTTTTTTGCACCGCGAACTTCCTCCTTCTCCCGGTTTCATCGTGATCGCCTACCCCTACTTCTTCTATCGCGGCGTCGGTCGCACTTCATCGACTTCCTTTCTAGCGAGCTGATATAACGGGTCTCTTTTCTTTGACATTGATCCCGCCGGCTTTAACCCTGTAGTTTGTACACCTCGGCAATTGCTTAGCGAAAAGCGTGACTTAGTTTTAATGGTCCACTGACCGTAGAAATGTGTTAGGATTGTGGAGAATATTTCGAACTCGGGAACGGTCGAGCGAATTTTTTTTCTCAGTTCACTTAGATGGAACGAAGCGTCGGATAAAAATTTGCGGGAATCGTACATCGCGGAGAACGCTGACCGCGTTCCTTTCTAAATTAATTAGAAAAAGCCGCTCCGGAAAATCGATTCTCGTTTTAATTTGTTCAATCCGTAATTCGCCGGCAACTACGTGTTCACCTTGAATAAATACTTATTATACCGGCGGTAATGAAACGGTCGGTAGTTGCGTAATTTCTGTTATTCCGATAAACGCACCTGAACGTTGACTCCTCTTAATGACAGGTAAGAGCAGTACTTTCTGGCCTGCTAATTGCGAGAGCATAGCTACGCGCTGAAATCCGCAACTTCCCACGAATGGGGTGCCTGGATGAAAAACGCAGCACGCGAAGCGACTTAATGCTGTCAGTAAAAATTCTCCACCTCTATTTGCCAATATTTAGACGAAATTAGATTTGCCAATTAGGACGACGAAAAACTTTGATACCCAACATTTATCATCGCGCTTTATGAAAGCATAAGTATCTCGTGTTTTTCCTGCCTCCTGAGATATAATCTCAATTTGGCGGAAAATTACACGGTCTACGTTTTGCGCTATTCGACCGGATATGCAGCGATTCCGAATAAGCGCTTAAACTAAAAGGATCCCTCGAAGAAATGTAATCTGTGTTCACCAGGAAGCGTCAAGAGCTCGCAAACACACCGTGTTCAAGGGATGATGTAGTACCGCAAGAAACGCGTCAACGCGAGAGTGTTCAGGAAGCAAACCCGGCAAGAGCCGGGGCTCGGGGTCTCGTTAAGACATTTCGTACGGTTTTTACTTGTTTGCGTTTACGCGAACGGATCATCCTGTTCGCCTCGTAATTATCATTCGCTCGCTGGCGGCGCGCGGAGCTAAATAGAGCGGAAGGTGTTAGGCGTGGGACGACCGAGTACGAGAGTAAAGTACATTGCACGAGGATCCTAGACGGCGGCCGTTAATCACTCGCGCGGTGTTACACGCGAACGTGGGCGTACGATTCGCGTGCGATACACGTTTAATCGTTTCGACTTCTACGCGAGTTTTAACATCGATCATCGATCGACGTTCGAGCCGTTTCGACTTAACATTAATTGCCGAGGAGGATCTCGGTACGAGCAGAAAGGGTAAGTGATTAATCTTACTCGAGTTTCACCGAGAGTCTTGCCGGATATCGGCGAATTCTATTTGGTAACGGAAACAAATATATTTCTAAGCACTTGATCCGGATATCTGATTAAAAAGCTTTAAACAAGGTTCGTTAAAAATGGATGAAGGTTGAATACCAGGTACGTAATACTGCAAGTTTCTACCGAGTTTACTTCGAATAACCGTTTTCTTAATTTAGTTCAATATATAATTAGACGTTGTAAGGTTAACAACCATCTGCAGGGGTCAAAGAATCACTGAATACGTAACATTATTTGAAGTATGAAAATCTTCGGATATAATGAAACCATCTATCAAGTTCGGGCAGCAATTTCTTCTTTCTGAGAAATTACAAGGTAAAACGAAGCTGCGGTGAAAGAAAAGAAACGAGATGGCGGCGGAGGAGGAAGAGAAGTTGAACTGAAAGGCGATCGTCTTTCAATTCCGTTATTCCGGCGTCAGGTAGCTCGGGATGTTTTCAGTAGTCGCCCCGGGCGCATCGGAAAATCTTTGTATTATACTTAAGCGGTCGCGGATCCGAAGCGTCGCGAACGATGGGAGCATAATTGGCGCGATTCGCGGTGCAGTTGCAACGATTCGCTCACGATCATCGCCGCGAGCGATTCCGCGTCCCTGTGAGAAACGCAGCCCCGGTCTGAAATTCAAACCTCCTCCGTTCCGCTTGCGTACCACCCGCGGCTGACCGTACAGTTACGCATTTGAAAGTCAGATCGCGACGCAGCGCAGCGACAAAACGTCCGCGCGCGATTTATGAGACTTCCACGAGCACCGCGTTACAAATTGCGGAGCCGGAGCGCCGGTGCTAATGGGTGACGATGTTTCCGCTGAAAGGGGTGATAAATGGTCCACAAAGTAGAAACTTGTCGCTTGTACGGTCGTCTTCATCTTTTATCTCGCTTTGCTCTAGAAAGGGGTTGGAAGAAAGCGTGCTCGCCTCCGGGAAGTCTGAGGTCGCGGACACTCTCGACCGTCCAGGGCGTGCGAATGAACGTTCTATCGTATTCTTCGAGAACTATGTTAAAAACGAAGAATTTAGATAAAACGATAGAACAATTATCAGCTGCGTACTTTGGACTGTTAGTAAATATTTGCTGTAGAAGATTAAGGCTTGGCAATTTAAAATTTCATTCCCGTCTCGGGAACAATGAAATCTTACGATTTTATAGCTCGTAAAATAGCGGTTAACAAGTTACCGCTTCTTTATTGTCAAAGTATGCGGGCATTCTCTCTGGTGCGGTCACGATCTACCAGTTGGAATTATCTTCGTCGCTTAATCTAGAGCCCAGATAAATTGAAGTAGGAACAGGAATGATTAGATTTGTGAAACAATCTTAATTAACCATCAAAGTGAAACATTTACGGTTCTTGTGGGTTTGAACGCATCTTAAATACCTTCAAATTTACAGCCACTCTAAAGCTTTAAATTCCGTTTCCACAGATAACGATCTAATGTTCGTAATTTGCTCGGTGAGAAAAATTAAAAAGGAAGGAGAAGTTTTGGAGGATATGATTTTATTGCATTCTCCGCTTAGGGGGGTGCAAGCCGAGAACACTTCAAAGGAATGAGATAACTTCTTGTATCGTCGATGGGTCACCGTGAAAAAAAGCGGACGTTAATTGCTCGCCCCAAGCAGGAAGCCAGTCTCACGATGTTTTCCTCGGTTAATGGCTAATTTACCGTTCTTAATCAATTCCGGGCTTCCAGGCGTCCGTGCTTCACGGTTTCGTCTGATTAGGGAGCCGCGGCTCGCTCGATCCCGATTGTTTTACCACAGGTACTGCTCTGGGCTATGAGAATTCTGACACGAGCTCAGAGAATTAGAACTTCATAATTCTAATAAACCTTGTTGCGACGTAAGGTAAGCAGCTATGTAGATATAAAGAAATAACTCATCGTTTTTGTGCTTATCTTCGAAGGAAACCAACAATCACGAATTTCTTGCGGCGTGGAAAAAAATTGTGAACCCAAGTGGACAGCGTAAATTCCTGTTTCCCAGCGTTTACGCATTATGATGTATAGCCATAAATTACCTATAAATTAGGTACGTGCTCGCCGGCAGACAATCTGCGGTTAACCAGTGACTAAAGGGATCGATCGATTACCTCACGATTCCCATCCAGAACAAAAGGGTTGTCAAGGACTTCTATATATAAGCGTGACAGCCTCAGAATGGAGAGCAGCACTCATTCAAAATATCACGTCAATATACACGAATCTTTCCCATGAATCTCTGGCTGAATTTCTATACAATTATTTAATTGAATCTTTCTATAAATATAACAAAATCGTAGTCTATCATTACTTTTATTAAATGATATCGCAAAAAACAGTTCGGCATTTCGAAGCCATCATAGTAGCCCAGCGCCATTAATTAATCCACGATCGTAATTCGCTAGGCATCGCTCGCTATTAGCGTATAATGATGTAACGTAAAACGAGTAAATGCTTTAAAATTGCGGTATCATGCCTCGCTTGTGTCTCGTGGCTTTTACGTATCCTGGATTCACGGAGCGATAACCTCGAAAGGGTTACAGCGGTAAGCAAACTTTAGGGTAGCATCAGGAAATGGACTGGCGGGTGGATGAACTAAGTAAGTAGTATTCATCATACTTGGAATGTGTCAGTATTCTTTTGTTTTATCAAAAATCGAATTTAGCTCTTATTGTCATTACTGCTAGTATTTAATTTTATGAAATCGCGTAGGAGACCATATCCATTCTGCTAATTATTATTTTGTATATGAATAATGGTCAATATGCGCATATAGCTTTCTTCAATGACTTTGCAACCGACTGCATTTTTTAAGCGCTCACTATGCTTATATTATAGATATTGCCTTCCCATGTTAGTTTATAATCTCGCAATGTTAATCGCGTGGTCTAAGAACTGTGAACGTGCTCTTATACAAGCAAGTTTTTACAAAGATTATAACCCTGTTTGATATTAAACATGTACTCTGTTTGATAAATTTTTTTATCACCGGTTCATAATCAGCATCGTAGATTATCTCTCCGTTCGTCCCCTTCCTTTTATCAGGATCTTTGTAAAAGATTACCGATCAATAATAAGGATTAATAGTAGCTTAAGAAGAGCGTGCCCCGGAAAAAAAGGATCGGCAGGATTCGTACGTGTAACCAATACGTAATTTATCGAAGTACGCACTAATGGAATGCTCATTTTCCGTGCGCACACACGGCGCAGCGTATCCTTATCCTCGCCAGATCCCAAGTTGGAACGATTCATTAAGTTATCAATAACACGTCGCGGATCGGTAATCACCGGCCTCGCTTCGTTTATCCCTCTCGGCCCGTACACACAGAGTGTCCATCAAAAACCCGCTTCCTACGCCGCACCTGTACGATCCGGCTAACGACTCACTAAATCGTCAATAACGCCTCGAACATCCTGTCGACGGGGATCGATTTATCGCGCGATATCTATCTCCGGGTTGGATCTGACCGGCCTCCAGCTTTCCACGAGGTTCGAACCTTTCCCGCGGTGAATCACCGGCCGCGTTCACCGTCTTTCCGCCTCCATTACGGTTTTTATGGAAAATCGTGAAAAATTCTAGTTACACAAACCGGGGCTCCTCTTCCGTTTAATTAAACACGCGCTCGTTGCGGGTAGTATCGCGTAGTCTTCATTAAGCGGTACCGGCACGCATGAATCACGATAATCGCGCGCCCAGACTCTCTCCCTGCACCATATTCGTCCACGCGAATTCCCACTTCCTCTGTCTTTCTCCGCGTCTTTGGCCAACGGATTTGCATGCGAACGCAATTAAGCTCCGATCGCCTCCGGAGACACGGGGGAGTAGCGTGAGAGTGGCACAAGTCGAGGGAGTAACAACGAGAATCCGTGTAACTCGAGTTTGTAAAAATGTTGAAAATTAATCCACGGTGCCAAGATGGGAAGATGTAACAAAAATGGTAGAGTCAAAAGAATACAATATATTATCGAAACGATCGAATATTATCAAACGATCATATATTATAAAACGATTAATTGTACACTATCCTTTGTCCCTATTATAACTAGTTAGTACCAAGGGTAGTATTCTCAGATTGGAGTAATTTAAGGAGCTTGATCAAGTTAGTTTGAAAATCGAGCGTGGAGAGCTCCAGATGGTAACCATAAATTCCTCGAGTTTAAAACCTGGAGAAATACCTAGCTAAGATCGAGACGATCTCATCGCTGGTATCTGCGAAATGATCCTGACCCGGTTCGCGAGAGGGCGAGAACGGAGCGTTCATCGAACCGTGGATAAATTATACAGGCGCGAATTTCATAATTTCCCCGGGACGTAAATGGGAATAATTTTGCGGGCTAATCTTCCGCGATGTAAACTATCGCTATCGTATCGATCTCGGCGAATGAATGTTTATCAGAGCGTCTTGTTGGAATTCGATTTTACTCTTATCCGCGGTTCCGCGCGGTTCATTAACAGCGCAGACTAAACTCGAATTTTCTTTCGTCTTCCTGTTCCGTTTATTCCCATACCCTCTCGTTCTCGCGACGAATGGAAGAGCGGACGGGAACGCGGAAAAACTGAGCTACCGAGCAGAAGGAGGCGGAAAGAGGATGGATAGAGTGATCCACGAGTGCGGTTACCGTTGCTCTTATAATCGATCCAAGTCGGAGATTAGGCTAATGCGCCTCTCGCGATAATTATTATGCCTGCGCACCGCCAACGGCGGGAAAAGAA
>SHCU01000073.1:351226-364901 GCA_004307685.1 Ceratina australensis | reverse complement strand
GAATCAGATTTCCTCGTTGTCGCGACGATTTCGCGTTTCGCGGTTGTTGACTCCGGCATCGATCGCTCTTCGATTCGTTTAGCCGTGAAATGAACGTATCTCATCCGGAAATTGTCGTGCGCATCGTTATTAGTAGTTGCTATTGGAAGATATCTGATCTGTTGCGCGATACAAAATAGAAGAGCAACACGATGGAAATCGGCGACGAGCAAGAAGCGTTCCTCATCCCGTTGCCGATAGCGGCCACGGGTTTATATACCAGCGGCCGGATGCGTCGACTTCCCGTGTCACTCGATTTCTACTCATTTTACAAAGGAATCGAGGGGGCAAATCAACGTCTTCCTGCGCGTGCACGAAGGCAACGTGCACGCGCCCTCCTCGCGTCTTCCCATTGTAAGGCTCATCGCGGGACGACGGCTTCTTTGCGAGCAATGGGTAAAACGTTGCTCTACATGTTCAGACGCGGATCTTCGAGCAATTGGTTGGAACGATTCGCGGAAAACCCGCAATTCGTGTCGGTCCGCGCTGGAAAGAGTGCTCGGTAATTGTTACCAATGATCTTTCTCTTCGATAAAGGATGTACGTTTTTCTGGCTCCAGGATTAACTTTACGGTTTTTCTAAGAAAATTATACGACTTAGATCGGGATCATATACGATCGTTCTTTTATTAGGGATCAGGTAAAAAACGGGCAATTTAAAACTATCGAGCAGTATATGTTATTCTTTGTTTAAGTAGAAGGCGCAGCTCTTTGAAGCGAATTGCTTGAATTATACAAAATCGACCGATGCTTAAGAATTCGGCTTACAATTAGCAGGAGCATAGAATTCCATTCAAAGGCGAACATGTTCAGGTCCTTAAAAAGAGGAACTCAGCGCTCTGCTAAAGGACTAACGGTTATATGATCCCACGGGCACAGATGCCGACCGTCTTTGGGGATATCGAACGCGCCCAGAAATAGACCGTGGACGATTTGGAAGATAATTGCAAGCATCGATCGGATTGAACCAGCTTCGGGCAGAATCCGAGACTAACGACAAGAACCTGTCTCGCTCTTTCCCTCGCACCGGTGGCGAATTCCGGACCACGATAAATCCAGACGCGCACGGAAGAGAATGTTCGGTCACGCGTGGTTGCGGCCCTTTAGAGCGGTCTGATCACTCGCGAAGAAACTGGCTGAATCGGCATTAGCCCCCATTTACATGTTACATAAATTACGTTGGATTAAAACGCGCTTCAAACAGTTATCCTCGAGTCTCGTCGCCGCGTAACGTCACTCGGATAACTCAGCTGTCTGATTAATTGAATCGATGCTCAGAACCGGAGGTAATGTGGAATTAATCAATGAAAATTCTTTCTCGCAGTTCTCAATTTAAATTGCTTCCCGAGAAGACGATTTAACTGTACTGGTTTGGTGTACGGTTTCTGTGGTTAGATATCACGAGACATAATGATTCTACATTGAGATTTAAGTCGAGATTTCTTAGATTTATATGCACATTGCAACGAATTAATTAAACATTATTTTTCTTGTTTAAAATTTCTTACAATTTTTAATTGAATTAAAATAACAATGAGGATGTTATAGGGAAAAGACAAACAAACAGGCAAGAAATTGCGGGGCTCATTTTCCTAGAAACATATTTGATAAACCAACAGGGAAGTGGTCGACATCGGTTGCACGTCACCCAATCATTATCGGTTCATTAATTTCTTCTCGCTCCGGTCGGCACGATTAGTCGACGGCGCGACTGTATCACGTGCAAGGAAATATTATGTTTTTCACCGTGTCGCGAACCAACAGCATTTTCAGACGTGGCTTTCTTATTACACAGCACATCGCGGCGCGCGCGGCGCTATAATAGCTTCGCTCGAAATCGTAAAAGTGCATTTCCCGGTTCTGCGATCCCCGTTTCCCGGTTGCTTCTTCGCTTTTCTTTCTCCGGATTCCAGCGCGTGACACCTCCGGCGCTATTCGTTTCGACTGTTTATTGGAACGAGTCGCTCACAAGACATCGAATTATTAGGTTGGTGCATATAAAATATCATCATCTTCAAGCCCAACAGGTACTCCGATAAAGCGGACCTGTATAGATGTGTCATATATTAAGTTCAAACAATTCATATATTGCTTTTACGCATTTCGAACTGTTAGGGTAATTTTATTATTATGAATGTATGAGATATTGTATTATAAATGAAATGATGTGGGTATATTGAACATTGCAATAAAAACAGTAGATATTTTTTAATAAGTGCAAATAACCTTTTATATGTATCAATCGAATATTATATGGTGCATCGTTATCGTGAGCTCGTAATGCTTAACGATAGCCAATGAGGAAATTAGTAGACGTGAATACACGAGATAGAGATCGCGTCCTTCAAATTTTTCCCAATTAATGTCCGATTCCGGTCGGTCCGCTTTACGAGCTATAAACCGCGATATGCATCACGGGTTGAATAAAATTCCTGTGCCGAGGAACGTCTCTGAAATGAGTCAGTGAATTCGTGATACCCTTTTACTTCGATACTCACTCGGTTTGTGGATAACTTGTATAAGTTTCTGTTGGTTTCTCACGCGACTCTGCCTTGCGGAACTATATACGTATCACCGCATCGGGTAAGGCGAACGAAATTCGCGTGCTTGTGCGTGTCGGGAAGGTATAGCGTGATTGAACCGCTTTTTATTAGATAAAAAAGACGAATGGAAGTGATCAGGAAGAGGGGAAGAAATAGGAACGTGTGACACCGTGCATTGGTTCTTTAATCACTCATACCGACAAACCTATTTACCGCGGAAAGAAATGAAATGAAGTTGTTCAGATCACGCAATAAATGTAAAGCTCACCCGATTTTGACGAAACAAGTTATACAATACTTTAAGATAAGAAGAATTACAAGAATTACGAACCACATCATTTTATTCTCAGTTCCTCTTGCATAATCTGATTCAAATCGAATCGTGTGTCGTCAATTATTAATATAAAAAATATTGGATACTCTTAGTCACTTCAGCTAACTTATTTAGCGTTTACTTGTAGATTGTACATTTTGGAAGATAAGTTAAGATTGTATATGTAAATTGAACCTTTCTACCCTTATGATTTCATCCTGTTAATAATCCGTAACCTTCAGCCCCTACTCATAACAAGCCCCACTCCTTTACTTTTCCGCTTTCTCCGAGTTTTCCTTTTTAAGCTAGTAAAAACCCCAAGCACTTCTGATCCGCATTTCACATCGAACACATCTAATACAGTAATAAATTCTACCTAGCCAAGCTCAAGAAGTCACAATTTTGGTGATCCAACAATAGTACAAATAAGGTGCATCCCGAGGCAAAATTTAACTGTTAAAACCGTAAATTAAAATTGTGTCAATCCCTGTTGTTGCATCGTTCCCATGAAAATAAACCGTGCAGCAGTCAGAAATCTCGAACGGGCATCTCCCGTAGCGAGATCAAGGTGAGCCACGGCGTCGTAGCGTAATTACGAGCACGAACGAAAGTATCATTATCATCGTTGATCCGGTTGTCACGCTCGTGGTCGAGGGAGGATCGCACGGCTCGCGATTAGCCGGCCGCAGCCGCGAGAAAATATTCGCGTCCCTATTGAATTCCCCGAGATAAAGGAGCGATCCATGGTGAACGCTTCGCTCTGGGAAATAGGTCGGAGCCACGTTAGGTTGCTCGGTTATCTCATTTCGCGTGGTAGTATCTGCTCGCCTTTTTCGCTCCTGCCAACCTTTATTCGCCTGGCCTTCCTTTTTCCGCGGTGCTTCTCCGCGAGGATCGGATATTATAACTGTTTATTTTAATCTACATCATCGGTATCTACGCAACGATAAATCTCGCTGGACGTCCATACGATCATCCTCTCCTCTTATTCCGTTGCCCCTCTGATATCCTTTTACATCATCGTCTCCAGCGTTGTTCTCTCTCTCCGTCCCTCGTTCGCCATCGCCGAGCGTAATTTGCCGTGTAGGCAGTGGGTATACGGGTACTTTCGTTCGTGGCTTGTTACGCAGGAAGCTAGCCGCCCGAACAATGCACGGCTATATCTACTTGCGCCATCGCGAGATCGACCGACGATCCGTTGCGCGAAATAACCATTAATAACGAATCCTAGCCGGATGATTTCGGCCCCGGTTGCTCCCCTTTCCGTGTGTGCCATCGCTGCAAATGAATTGCCGACTTCATTGTTTCGCCTGTCCTATGTGAATCTAACCAGCTTCTAGTTAATAAATCTCTCATTTATGGCGGAGCTTCTGTTAGAGATACGCATCGATCTCGAAATATCTTCCACTATTTTATATCCTCGATTCCATTCAAATGATCGAATATACAAAATGCTCCCGTTTTATCATAACGATTTTCTCGAACCACTTCCTTATTAAACGAATAAATTATTTCAGGAAATAAGCTTTCAGTGATATTACGTATCTCATATGGGAACCGAGTTGCGCGTTTCAACTTTTTCAAAACACTTTCTGCTCGTAGATACAAAAAGCAGCATCATTAGCTGAATACAATATCCTGATCAGCGTATTTCCCCGAAGCGCTCGATTCGTTGTTGAATCGCGGGATGAACCAGTTATACAGATCGTAAACACTCTCAAGATGTTAGCCGTACGGCGTTTACGACTCATTCAGGAAGCTGCTTTCGTACAAATCATTGGCAATTGACACAGCGAGCCGTCCTCGCAACTTCTCAGCTGGCAAGTATCAATTTCCCTCGAAACGGTGATCCTTCGTTTTGTTCCGCCGCGAGGTGGGACCGAACACGGCGTAGCGAATCGATCAGGCGTCTCCAGCTCCAGCTTCCATACATACCGTTAGAAGCGCGCCTCTTTTCCTTCGCGCAGCGCGCCGGTACACCTGCGTCTATCGTTAAACACAAAGTCGTATCCATAACATTTGAATCTCGATGCTCCTCTGATCTTCTCCCTTTTTCCTTTTTGGTACTTTTTTCCAATGGATCATTTACTGTTCAGTTCCATTATTATTAGAACCACGCAGAATTTTAGGTACACGTTAAGATTTGAATATGGTTATTCTTTTTTCCTGACGCCCTTAGTATATTTCTTTGTGATAAGTAATGTAATATATTTATAATTAAATGTCATATATAATATATGTCATAATGTATGTCAATATATGTTATATTATATGTTATATGTATATACAATACATGTTATATGTCAATATATGTCATAATATGTCAATATATCGTAATATATTTGTCATATATAATCGTAATGTCATATATTTATAATTGGAAACTTGATTTGCATAATGACATTTATAACTGAGCAATTTAATGTAAAGAATTATGTTTCCCACGTTGACCCAACTGTCACTATAATGGGATCATTGTGTGTAAAAAGAGAATGATCTGTCGGTTTCCATCATGTCGTGGCGGTGTCATACTACCGCGTAACGTTATGCTAATAAAAGGATTTGCACGTGTGAATCAGCACGATCATCTCCCTTCGGTCGTGGAAAAAGAAGAGTAATACTGGCAATGAAGGCCGCGAGTAATGTTACTTGACCTGCGGTCTCTGTTGAAATCATTGGAATCGCGGCGTTTCTTTCTTCTTCTGTCGAGCGAGCAATATCGCAGGAAGCAAATAAGAGGAGGATTATATTTTTAAGCGGGGAAAAACGGTGGAGCAGAATTTTTTGCGCTCTATTGCTGGGTGATAAATTATTCTCGTGGCACGTGGCGCGGATGTTCGGATCGCTCGTTACTGTTTCGACCGCGTACGGTAAACGTTCATTAGTCTGAAAGTAACGCGTGCGTCTGTATCTCGGTCGGTGTTTTCTGCTAACGACTCAACGGCCGGTTCTTTGTGATCCTCCGGAGCCGACCGGAAGCGGTGGATCGCTAAACCGAGGGCTTGGGTGTGGTCGCCGGCCATGCGAGTAAGCCTTTGTGTCCGTGATCGCAAACGGTATTATTGATAGGGTATTACATCTGTCATACTTGTCAAAGCGCTTACGATACGAAATTCAAAGTATCACGATGGAAAGTAATTCCATCGGAGCGGCTTACAGGTACGAGACGCACGTAACGTCGCGAACTGCTTATAACGCGATGACTTATGGCGGTAAGCTGTCGTAATGTCAGGATATTCAGTTAGAATGATGGAGCTCGGAAATTGTACGAATCACTGTCCACCGATCTTGACGAGGCATCATCTTTTATATCAGATTGTTTTAAAAGTTACCGGACTCTAACGAGATCTGCTTAACTTTTCTTTTACTAACCGACAAGCAATGCGTGTAATGTATAAGTACGTATAAAATATCGAGAATCCTTCGATTGAAAAAATTTTATTTTAACCATTGGTAATATAAATGTTGAATGTCGTGCAAAAATTAATTGTTGATGGAGTGTATCGAATGGCTTTCAAGTGGCGCGGGTTCAAGGACGGCAAGACATTAGAGAAAGTATAATAGGAGCGGCAGGAAGGCAAAGGCCGCGCAGCGTTCGGGTAATTAATCAGCTGATTGATTAATACCGGCGAGAGTGCAGCGTGAGAGACAAGAGGTAGCTCTCCGAGGAGTATTCAGCGCTGTTGGAAACCAACAAAGTGGAGAAAATTACGCAAAAATCGAATCGCGCGTTAATCACTTATCGCGTTGATTAATAGACCCCTGTCAGAGGTAGCGTCGCCTACGAAAACCGAGAGAGCCGCGCATGATCGTGATATCATCTTTCATTCGTACATCTAACGTGTGTTATTATCGGCGGAGGGTGAAATATCTCGAGCTCGTTTCTCACGAGGTTTGATGAAACGGCAAATTGAATTTATGAGAGGAACTCGAATTAATAATAGTTTAAAGCCGCGCGGATAAGAAAATTGAAAGGGGATTTATACAATCATTTTTTAGCAAACTGTTATGGATGAGTACGAAATTCATGATTACACTGTATGCTCTCTATGAGCACGCGATAACGATATTACGTGGAGAACAAAGGAGTTTAAAAAAGAATAATAAGTAGGTTTTTCTTTTTTACTAATAACAGCTTGTCGAAATGATTCCTGCGAAGATTGTTTGAATTTCGTCGTCGGGGATTTCAGGCATCGGAAAATCTGGGACGATCAAACGCCCCGGGGCGGGCGTCCCGACCGGAAGAAGTTCGATGGAAAAGAAACACGGTTAATCAATTGGCAAATTGTTGCCCGTTACTCGGTGTCGACCCTGAGTCGCTGCAAACTCGGAGAAATTCCCTCTCTCGAGGGCAAAACGGCTTTCGTTCTCTCCCTGCTCCCTCGAGCGAGATCCGATGCGATTAATCGAAACGGGTACGACACTCGATTACCTGGAACGACGCGTCGTTTTCCGAGAGGCAAGACCACCGTGCTGCCGGCAATCCAGATCGATCGAACACCACCAATTATTGGATTCCCAAGGATAGAGTCGTCGATCGTCGTTGCACGGAGGAAACTAGGCGATCCAGCTTCTCCGTCGAGAGCTGACCTAAAGTCCACTTTGTCGACCGGTTATGGTATTCGATTCGAGATGCTTTTGTTGCATTGTACTCGAGCGAGCGACGACGCTCCGGAGCTGTTTTAGCAGGAATTTCGAGAGCTTATCTCGGTACATTTGAGAAATGCAAGTAAATGAGGATATACACCCGAGGTAATTCGACGGTTTACAGAGGCGGGAAATTGCTTCGCGTCTGAAGTGGATTAGATACTTACGTAAATACATACACTCGATCTTGGCTCGATTACAATCCATTTTCATCTAATTTGCACCCTACAATTTTAACGAGGGGCTAACTGATTAAGCAGTTACGAACTTGCGTGTAATCATCGCGAGATATGTAACAGTGTTTCTACATATCACCTGTGATAATTATACTACAGATTCTGTACATGTATTCATGAAAAGGACCATTAGTTTTAAATTATGGAGTAGCTTCCTGCTAGTTTTTCAAACTGACATTAGAAGTATTTTATTGCCTATAAAAATTTGCGTTCTATCGATAATTGAGTTTGGTATTATAAGTCTATTCGATTTAACTTTATTTGCGAAATCTAGTCAGCGAGACTGCAACAACGATCAGAATGCGGTCAAAGCACGAGCATCGGTGAGCAATTCGGGATTGGTGCGATGCCGATTCCCCGAATCGTTTCAAAGCCGTATTGTTTTCCGCCAAGCGGAATTCCACGGAGTGCGTTTACGTCGCTCAACGTGACGTTTTATCTCGGTCTAATAAGATTCGCGGCTGCATTTATCCGATATAGCAGTTGGTGTCCTCTCGTGTAGAACCCGGTGTCCGCATCGCGAAATTCCTCACCGCGGACGTACGGGTCCTGCGCATGTCTATCAAAATTAATTAACGTCGACCGGAATCGCTTACGGTAAATCTGAAATGCAACGACAGATCAATTAAGAGGACGCGACGCAACGCACCGGATAACGATCGTTACTAAATTCTAATTACCGGGTAATCGACCGATTCAACGATTAATCGATAAGTTACGTTCGTTTCTTCTCGTTAAAAATTCGATCGTGGCATTTCGACCTTTTCCAAATGTATCACAAAAAGAAATTTCATTTCAATCGACATATCTATACAAAAATTAGACGCTATATAATTCTGAAATTTTTAATTATTCCAACAAAAAATAAACCGAGAAACTATTTTTATTTTATGATAAAGAGATTGCAAAAATATATTTTTTAGTTTACCGCGCAGGAACATCAGGTCTAACGATAATCAGCCTATAAATATAGTTCATTAATAGTTTAATTACTCAGCGATTATAATCGGATTGTATTGGTATTATACCGCTACATCGGGGAACCTGCTCCGGTAACAGTTAAAGGAAATTGCCCGTTCTGGCGAAGCGCTCGTCGATGCGCGCCGTATTTATTAGAAGCAGGACATAAATTTCCCCTAAGATCCTCGGTCTCGCAGGCAAATGATGATGAATTGCCGCGATCGAGAAAAGGCCATTTCATTTGAGTTATAACAGAACCGGCAAAACCTTTCCGGCATTCATCATTCCGCGGGAACGAAACGTAATCAACGAGTTAAACTTACCAATCAATGAACCGAACAGTCAAACTAAATCTTGTTAACACGAAGGATTGAATCGGAACGTTCCTCGTGGATTCGCTCGCGAAAAAGTTCCGTGGCTTCGTTCTAATATTAACTGTCGATCGTACTGGCGGAAGGAGGCAGAACCTGTAGATGACTAACTCATGCTTAGAACGTGTTGTACGGCTATGCAGATACTGCCGTGCCAGTATCGATAAATTTTTCCCAGCGAGCCCGTTGCGGTGGTATTTTTGACACGTCGCGATGCAGCATCGAGAGCAGCAGGATGTGTCTCGATGAGACGCTGGACTGGTTGTAACGCGATCTTCGTAACCGCGGACCAGGATAACTAGGTAACGGGTAGCACACAGTCGCTAAATGCGTTCTCCTATATGCTGCATCCTGAAACCTTCACCGACTATTCAGGAACGTATACACGGTCTCTGCTACCGGCTCTCATAGCGGGACAACGGGGCGGTTTCCACATTATCGCGAAATTCCACGGTGGAATTTTAAAAGGACTGAGCAAATAGGATACAGGCGACTCTATCACCATTTTCATTAATTAGTTGCATTAACAGGATCCGTAGCGAGTTAACAGCTCGTCAGCTGCGACGGTTTTCTCGGATGCAGCTGACTCGTCTATTTACTTTTATTCGTGTCGAGTTCGATGGCTTCTCGGGCCGCTTTTAAGAGCTGACAATTCTATTTAAATGCGGCTGCTCCAGGTCATAAATAACCTCGCATCCTGCTATAGATTTCGTCGAAACAATATTGATCGATGATCGTAATTGCTTCCGTTTTAGACCGTTCAATACAGGAAGACTTTTATCGGTTCATCAATTGGTTCATCATTCATTCTGATTTACACTGACGTTGCTAGAATATTAATGGTCATTTTTATACACTTACAGGAAATGTACATAGATTAAAATTTGAACGATTGAATAATACTATCTAAATTTCATTCAAAAATCCTATATTTTAATGATTCTACTTTGCATAAAAATTCGCAGTCTAATTAATAAGTGTCATTTTTTGTTAGGCAAACATTTAATTGTATAAACCATGATGTAACTTCATTGATAGTTCGTGTATAAAAAAGTTTGTTAGAGAACGTCGCCATGGGCCGTAACATTACTTGGAAACTTTCACGCGTGTAGATCTCGCCACGCTTGTTCTTCAGAAAGCAGCACACTTTTCCCGGCACGACGCGCGAGGAAAATTAATCTCGGCTCTTTGAACCACGTCGAAACAAATTTCCTTTTCCTCGTTAACGGAACAAGTTCATCCGTACCATCGTCGCCTACGAAGAAACATTTCGTAACCGGATGCCTGCTGAGCTACGCAGGTGATATGTTCGCTGATTCAATATACGTATGTTGATTTGAGTGCTATATGTTTTTTGCAAGAAGATGAATTTGTCTACAAGTCCGAAGTCTGAGTAATGACCGAAGTATGGAAGATTCTTTTAAAAGAAATCAAAGCGGATCTGTCGCTGGAAGTCGCGGCGCGTTAACTTGTTTCTACTTAACGAACCGTTACCTCGCGAGAGGAGCTCACGCCTAGGCTGCATTCTTCTCGAATGTATATCTCTCCGGAGCGAATGGTCAGTTACAAATTGCTATAGAATCGGCAGAAAAAAGACCAGATCCCTTATCGACAAATCGAGCCCATCCCGTGGCAGCTTATCAATAGGAAAACATATGGTGTTATGGTAATACGGATCTGTACTCGTAAACCATCGACTTTTGAATAACTGTAGAAACAGGAATAATGAAACATATATACCGTGCTCGTGAATGTGCCTATGTTTTTCGAACGACAAAAAACTACTGACTTGAAAAATTTTTTATTTATAAAAAAATCTGAATCGCTTTGAAGGAAAGGTTATTCTGTTCATTGACTAATAGAGTTGTAAATCCGAAACGATAAGCGGGAAGTTCGATCGGGAATTGTATATCTAGTATAGCGCATAGGCTGCACATTGATCGTACGATAAACGAGGCGGAACGGATTCATGCAAATTCAGTTTTACGTGAATGAAATTCAGAGCAGACGAGAAACAAAAATAGGACGGCAATGGAAGACGCCCATCCGTTTAGTCAAGTTTTACACAATAAACGATGAAATGGCAACCGAAAGCCGGAAACTCATGCAACGGAGAACAGTAAATCGAATCGATCCGCCTAAACGCGTTCTACTCCGATAACGAAACGGTTGTTTTATGCAAAACGCCGAGGATCTCGTTCTAGGAAGAACGATTTTATTTTTCGTTACAGAACGGTCCCTGCTTTACGGTTAAACAACTACAAAATATTCTTGGAAATTGACCGCTCGATGAGAAGGTAGAATAAAACTATACGAATCCTGGCCCGAGGCTCGATCGCATGGATGCCAATCGTGTAGATGTTGCAAATGGCACTACGAGCTCATTTATTCGTCGGTTTCACATGTGTGCCATCATGGGAGTAGAGATACTTTGAAACGAATGCTACAAACGTCGCGCAGATGTGCTGTGAAAACGTTAGAGGCAGAAAATCTAATGCACAGTAACCTCTCTCTCGAGATAACATCTACTGGATCCTCTTAGATGCAATTTCTTTTTAAGAACTAAAATAATCGATATCCCTACGCGACTTAAAAATTCGAATTTTTTATTCTCTTATTCGCGATGCTTGTCACCATCTCGTACGAAGTCCCGTTTTACTGAAGGAATGCTAACGTAAAGAAACATTGCGGTTCGTATCGATTAAAAGCGAGTAAAAAGCCATGTGCGCGCATAGTTTATCAAACTCACTGTTACGTTTAAACGCGGCCGGCTTACTTTCGACGTAGCCTGGATCTGATGTGCCAGCTCGTTGATTAGAGAGATACACGAGCCAAGCAAAAATGTCAGACGACGAAAAATAAGAGGAGACACGGCAAAGAAGCGGATGATGACGGGATGATGACGAAGAAGATGAAGAAGCGTAGAGAGAGGAAGAGCAAGAATACGGGGTAAAACAAGACGAAGGTGGAACGGGACAGGGGAAGAAATGCATATTTACTTGGTCGCATGACCGGCGAAGGAAATTCAATCCCGAGCGATCGACCGCAACGACGAGGAAACGGGACGACGCGGAAGAACAATGGCCTCTCCTCGTCTAACGTCCTCGCGCAACGCCGTCGTCACCGTCGTCGTCGTCGAGGCCACATACGCTTCGGAATTCCACCGAGGTAACATCTCCCCTACTCTCTGCCCGCCGCGCGCCGCCAGGAGTAGCGTAGGTAAGCATCGGGCGAACGAAAGCAATCGGCGCGTTACACGCGTGACGTAACGGACACGTGCTCCGCTCACGCGTCCACTTCTTCTCGCGATCGTTTCCGGCCGTCTGAGTTCGGTTCTCCTTTTACTACTTACCCTTTTGCGATCTTTTTAACGACTCCTGCGTACATCGTTTAATTACCCCGGTAACGTGAGCGATAAGAAACGCCACGTAATTGGTATGGTTTTTCGAATGGTAATTGCAGGTGTTAAAATTGATTGCCGAGGATCAATTTCTTTCATGGTCATAAATTAAAATGAGTAATCGAGAACTTCTACTCGGTTACTTTCTTTTCGTCCTCTTGCTCTTATAACGCCTATTATACCACGTCCTATCGCTGGATTGGTAAGTCAACATTAAGCTTGTATTACATACAATTAATTAGAGTTACAGGATTCTCATGTTTCCGTACGGAAATTTTATCTCGTTATATCTTTGTCTGAGGCATCGAGTACAAAGTGCACGATACAGATACATGAATTTAATGATCAAAGCGGCCGAACATCTGGTAGTTGCGTCTCATTAACCGACTATTAGTCGAACGATAGACCGGCAGAAGTAATCTCAAGCCAATAAAATCGTTTGTGATAAACGATTACGTCGCGAGTAATCTACGCGAGTCTCGTTTAAACGCGCCACAGGCGATGCCGCGAAGAAACTCCTTTGGAACAACGGAATTCAATGCACGAGCCGCAAGAAAAGCTAGATCGTAACGAATCGTCTTTTTCCCCTTAGATTTTTTACAAGACTCGGGCTAAACCGATTCGTTTTTTCATTGTTTATTACTTCGTTATTATTATTTGTTTAGTTACAATGTTTAATGATGCGTAATGACGAGTGCCAGGCATTGTCTGTCCGTCACTATCGCTCTGTTCCTCTCGTTTAAGTAGAAAGAGAACGAGCTACGTACGTACACATCGGGTGTCCGTAAATCAACCCCTGGCGGTAATAGGCAACTCGTAAAGCCGCCAATGCACCCCCGTTACGGGGCTGTAATGCTACTTCAAATGGGTCATAAGAGATCGTTATTGTGCCTGTTAATACACCGCGAGCAATTGACGACGCTTAATTGATAGACGTTATCGCGATCAGACTTGTTAGGCTTCCCCTCTCAAAGGTAAAGTTTGCATCCGGATAGCTTCAGGAGTAATGGTGATTGTGTCCTTAGAAATATTCGTTATAAGCTACTGTGTCAGAAGAAAATTAAAGCAAGTTATTGTACTGTTCGTACTAACGAACGCTTAAGGTGGCTCGTACAAATATCTACAACGTAGAAATGAAACTGCAATATAATACATTTGTCTATTCA
>SHCU01000073.1:339353-351205 GCA_004307685.1 Ceratina australensis | reverse complement strand
GTACAAATATCTAAAACGTAGAAATGAAACTGCAATATAATACATTTGTCTATTCAATTCTGGCTCAACATTTCANNGTACAAATATCTAAAACGTAGAAATGAAACTGCAATATAATACATTTGTCTATTCTATTCTGGCTTAACATTTCATATAATTTTTAAGATACAATATAGTTAAAAAAAATAAATTTTGAGTTGTATGTTGTATTTGAACTTTTCATTAAAAAATTCTAAATTACCTGACATACAACAGTTGGTTAAAAATGAACAAAATGTTAAAGCAGATACAGTGACCGATTCGTATGTAACAAGGAAAAGCAGATTGGACACGGCGTTGAGTCAACTTAACAATCTCCCGCGTTCTAGTCTGTAAAAACGGGCTTGCTAACAAATCCGCTTCCGATCGTCGTCGTACTGCTCCGATTTTAATACGCATCGGATAAGAATCATAAATCAGCGTCACGCATGTTGGCTTCGTTCGATTTCTATTATCGTTCCTTCCCGTTCGAACGAATCGGCGCCCGTGAAAAATGACGCACGAGGCTCGTCTATTTATCCTCTATTCCCTCGATGACGGAAGATCGATGCGACTTGAATACGGATGCGAATTCAATCTTCGTTTTCGCTGTAGGCGCGATTCTCGGGCTTGTGAATAATCGGCGCGGTACGACGCGATGCACAGCCACCAGGTATAATGAGAGAATAACCGAGGACATTTACTCGGGGCGCCACATGGAACGAACCGTTATCCTCGCTTCTCGGCCCGTCGTCACTCTCTTTCCTCGTTCTCGTCGTTTTTCCATACGCTGTCTCGCGGCACGCAAAAGAGTGAATTCGAATTTTCCACCGGTTTCCCGGCACCGATGTCCCTGGCAATTATTACGGTAAATGGTGATGGAGCCCAAGGATCGACGAAACGACTGTATCAAGGGAAGATTGATGGAGATTTTGTGGAGAGCAATGAGTAAAAATGGAATGGGGTGAATGGAAGTACGAACGCTTCAGGCTTTTCTGATAATTACGTCTACAAGGTGATCATCAACATTTTTTATATTGAACCGACGATTTGCCGTTTCAATTTACAATGAATTTAAATTCCATCGCGAATTATTTGAAATTGATTTATACGTATACGTCTTTCGGGCACCCGGCATACAATGCAAGAATAAGAGTACGGTGAAGAATGAATAAAGTAAAAGGATAAGAGGTTCGGAGCAGAAAATTCGCCGTTGAAATTTATGCGATTCATATCTCTCGCGCAAGCTACATAAATTCTTCGTTCCACTTCGATACTTTTAGTCGGTCGGACAAAACTGCGAATACCTGCTTACTGGCCCATTTCGCGCAGATAAACACATCATACTCAGTCGAATGTACAATATAGGTCCTAGACTGTATCGACGATGCCACTGGATCTATTCATCTTACTGTTGTGGACCACGAACTTTTATGTGAAATAGATATGCTTATCAATTTGTAAACTATGATTTAGAAAGGTATTACACAAAGCTTTTCTATACATTTTCTGTATTTTGTATCTGTATTTTTATCTGTATTATATACAAATGTTAATGGTCGATAATTTCTGCTGGACATACAGGGTGGACATTCTCGGGATCTAATGTATAGAAAAATCTGAAACTCTGGGTAAATGTTTTACTATATGAGGAAAGTATCTGAGCATATTTTTTGACTTTTAATTTTGACTTTTAATTTTTGCCAAATTTTTGCACCCTGTATTTGATGAGTTCTTTAATTTCTTTGTACATTTGTGTATTTTATAGATATGTGAATGTTAATGATCGATAATTCACTGAACATATACTTTTAGCAATTTTATAAAATACCACATATAATCGTAAAAATATGAGTTTCCCAAAGCATCTATCTCACGGATATCATTCCATTAGCTTAATCGAATAATTTGTATGAATCAGTGGTATAATACTATTAGCGATCATTGTCGTTATCAGCGTATTACCATGTACTTTAATGGCGGATGATTTACATCCAAGATATTACTGAATTGCCACTCGCGCGAGGAATCCGAAAGTCGTGTAATCGTGGCCGACCGTTAGAAATCGGCTGGATCGCGGCAGCTGTTAGGTGTGTTTCTAACGCTTTATTATTTCCCGACGGAATAGCCGAGTTGACCTTCGGTGACGTTAATTGACCGTGTCCGATAAAACTCCCGGGATTCCCGACTGTGTGTCCGCGTGATATATCGTATCGTGCAGTGGAACGAGAGCAGATTTACACGGGCAGCGACTCCGTTCGTGGAAGACAAACGAAAGCAAGCATGCCCTCGTTATTACGCGCGCCAACGATCTCTTAGGCTTATTGTGTCGTTTGTATCAACCTCGGTGGTACTAAATCAGGATAAACAGCCCGTTTCAAAGGAGCGCTCTAGAAACTATTATTCCCGAGCGCACAATTACCTCCGGGATAATATTCGCGAGTATCTCGCGATGCTCTCAAACGATTCTCGTTACTGCTTCTACCTTTGTTATCGGTGACTGTCCGACCCGTCGTGCCACCCAGAAATCCAATTCTCCACCGATTACTATTAAATTGTATGATTGGGATTAAATAGCGGATCAGTGGATCATGTCTGTGTACTATATCTGCACTTTTATAAGCTTCACTATTATCTGGAGAGATATCGTCTGTTCACCTCAGTACTCAATATACTCGATGCTAAATCTTACCGATGATTACTTGTACAATAATTTTCAACAATGTAGACAGCTGCTCGATGATTGGTTTGAACCTCTTAGCGGTCAGAAATCGACACGGGATACAAATTATTCGATGTTCAAGCAATCGAGAGGTCAGGAGAGTATTGTTGCACAGCAAGAAACAGGTTACTGTAAGCAGAAACGAGTGGCCGCGTGCTACGCCACAAGCGAACTTCTTGTTCAACGAATGTCTATAAAAGTACCTGTTCATCTTTTCTTCCCAGCTCGAGATTCTTGTAAGAAACGTGTTTTGGGTAGTCTGTTGCTGTTCGATTAAGTTGATGCCACAAAAAAAAGCTTTATATTATCAAAAGTGTTCTAGAGCAGTCGTAATGGCATTATCTTAGTACATAGATGCATTAATTACTCTAATGAAAAACAGTCTATGAGAGTGAACATTTGAAATAGGCAGTCATATATTAATTTTACTAAAAGAATTTTAATGAACAATCCTACATGCATTTAACATTTATTACTGTTTTTCAGATGTAAAGTGAAATAATGCAAAATCAGTGCCAATCAATTAATTAATTTGTTTACAAAATCGTTTAGATGACTAGCATCTATGCCTAATATGTTCATCGAACTGACTGAACTTTCGGTGAGAGAAGCAACTACTCAAAACGATGAAGTAAATGTTGTCTGATGTTGTTCCTACTTCGTCACAGCCGTCTTCGGTAAATTGCAAAGTCAAATTTCCGTTAATCCACGCTCGAGCCTATAATTATGCGAACATTGTACGATGACGTCGAAAAACGGTTTTTGATACCGAGGTAACACTCAAGCTTGCGATCTAATGACACATTGCGGCTTTTCTATCGCAGTAGCTATAATTGCTGAAACCATAAGCACCATTGCTAAATATCACCGCTATTTTGTACCTGTACCGTTGAGATTAACATTGTAACAACTGATAGCTGTACCATTAGATGGAAAGACGTGATTCAATCCCCTTTAATTGTAGCATATCTACTTGTATACTGTTCTCAGATTCACCGCGACATAACAAAATATTCTCCGAGGAATTCTGTCAGATTTAGAACGTGAACATTTTCATGCACCACGATCAATAAATTAAATGATTTTTATTGCTTTCTAGAAATCTCTATAACTCGTCGTACTCGCATTTCATCGAATCCGCTTTCTTGTCATTTTCTTTCCTTTTTAGATCCCCCCTAACGTTATCTCTGTTTCACGGACACAGACGGGCGCGCGATTCAGAGCAGAAAACAGAAACGCGGCGTCGTTTCTCATGGTCGACGACATTCAACGGTGGGCAACGGAAAACGCTGCGATAAAACAATACGCGAGTTTCATTCTCACGCGTCGGCTTGCGCAATTGTTCGTTATTCGGAATTGTAGCACGAGTAACGTTGATCAATTTCACGCGCCGCTCTTTCTTTCTTCGTTATTTAACCGGAATCGGTTCATCGCTCTGAAATTTCGTTAAACTCGAACCACGAAAATTAACGACGTGGAATATCAACTGGATTTTTTTTATGTCTGAATGGAATTCCACGATCACAGTGATTTTGTTTCACGATTAGCAATATTTTAGTTCAGAGACAATTAACGAGGTGGTTCTGCCTGAAAATTGTAGGTTGGGAACGCGACCGAGCAAGTTTTCTGGGTCTTCCTGCAGCGTTGTACAGAAATAAAGGAATCGAGGACATAGAAAGAGAAACATGTTATTAAAACGATCTTTCTAAACGACCTGACGGTTCGCTGATCGCGAAGGTTGCCCGCGGATCGTGCCATCTTCAAGAGAAATGCGCTGCCAGCTCTACGGTCGGTCCGGCAAAGTGACAGTTCGTATAAGTAGTTAAGGTCAATGATTTAACAGCCGCATAGTTCGAATTCGCATCGAATCGGGTACAGTTACAGAAAACGTTTTGTCTCGCTTTTCAAAGAGTCATGACGGCTCAAGTAACGAGAGGCCACGGGCGGAATTCGTTACGAATCGATTACACATTTACAAACCGCATTCTCCCGGCGCTGGTAACGACAATAGGGAACGTTTGTCTGATTTTTCGTCGACTCTCCTATCATTGTCAACTGTTGGGGAAAGGTCAGGATCGATCGAGTAAGCCATGAAAGAGTTTCGCTAAGTCATCCGACGAGGAAGAGGCCCCGGTCAACATGCTTGTCATTAATCACGTTTAATAATTGCGTCCCGACTGACATTTCGATCTCTGTCTTTATGCATTGTTTGCAACGATAATTTAAGACCGACCGCGTCCGTCTAGACACGATCTGAACCCTTGAACCCGGGAATCTGTGAAATATTAAACTCGCTGGGAGCAATCAAGGTTATTTCAAGGTCAACTATTTTTCGACTTACACTATTATAAAAATACATGTTTAGGTGTTTCCTGGTACTCGCGTGGAATAAGCTACTTATAAACGGTATTTCCTTTAAACTTTAATAGCACCCTTTCAATCGATCGGCTCGCCGAAATCAAACGGAGTCACTGGGCCACTTCCCGGACGCGTCGGAACAGCGAAAATGTCGGTTGCCGGCCGGTTCTAACATCGAAGAGGAGGAGTGGGTATCCGCGAGAAAAAAGAAGAGGAACACGTCGTCGATGAGAAGGAAGAAGAAGAAGAAGAAGAAGAAGAAGAAGAAGAAGAAGACGACGACGACGACGACGACGAAGAAGAAATACAAGAGGGAAATCCGTTAGAGCGACTGACACGTTGTTGCCGTGGCGTCTGCTCGCTCTCTGTTATTGGCCCGCAAACCGAGCTAATGAATGCATCGCCCACAGCCTGACATGACTTGCTGAAACAATTTCACAGCCAGCTCGCTTCAACAGGGTGCATGCGCGCGTGATTTGCGCGAAGACAGGTTGGCCTTGGCCGTTTCAGGGCCAGCGTAGTATCGAAACGCCGGGTCCGCTGAAATTAATTGCGATTCCGATAGTGGCCAGCTGACGCTATATCAGAACCGCGAATACTGTTAGCAGGCGCATTAACCGCCCGTTCCCCTATTAACCGTCGGCGAACCCGTTGACTGGCTTCAATTTCTGGTGTCGCGCTCAACCTTATATTCGGAAAATGTTAACGGGCCGATCTCTCTCGACCGTCGTTCGCGATTTTTTTTTTTTTCAGAGGTCGGATAGATTCTTGAGAAACAAATTTTTATGATACAGTGAAAATTTCTTAATGTCGTCGAGCGGGAAATGATGGTACTAATGATTTAACTACCGAAACCGCAGTTTATTACCATTCCAAGGCCGAACTGACCGTTTCGTTGAGACAATGCTGCGACGGAATGACAAAAGGAACCTTCGCGGTCGGTAGCTGCGGTTAGTCAAAGAAATTTATCGCTTTGTTATCGCTGCAGTAATTCACGAGTAATTTCACGAATGTCACGAGTAATTTCTCCGCGTCTACTACAAATGTTTCAGCTACTCGGATAACTCCAAAATCTTTTTTACGTTATATCCTTTAACCCTTTGCACTTCTATGTCGAGTGTGACTCGACATCAGTTTTTATCTCAGGAGCTCCTTTGTCGAGTCCCACTCGACATTTTTGCATGTCTAAATAAATAGATGTCGCGCACACGTTATTTTTTCTCCCTTTATTTATTTAAATTACCTTATTTGTTAGTTAAAGTAAGTTTCAATTAAAACGCTTAAAAGCGTTGGGATCTACTGATAACGAAATTGAAATAAAATTTAGAGTGCAAAGGGTTAATAATAATAACCTATCGTACATTCTCGCACGGTACTTGCACTGTTCGTGCTTGCAATAACTTTAAAATCTTCGGTCCAGTCATCATCGATCAACGTGATAAATATGAAAAAAATTATACTCTCTTGCAGAAAGGAGAACGTGAATAGAACCGTGGTTTTCCACTCGACCAGTTTGTAATTTCGATGATCCTCATAAATTCTAACCGATGTTCACGTCGTTGAAGCGTAAGTTTACCCCGGTGCGACCGATGCGACGAGAGGACGGTTATCTCGAGATGTCTGACGGCGTGATTCGCGAAATTAACCGTGGAGGTGTCAGGCGGTGTTAGGAAGCGAGGAATACTGTTACCACGAAGAGGCAGGCGCGTTCTGCGAGATAAATGTACGCGCGCGAACGAACCGGCATATCCCCATCCCCCGGCGTTTCTGGGACGAGGACGTGGCCGACCTCGAAATCTCTCGAGGTAACGGAACGACCTTGCTCGCCGGCACCAGCTGCTATGCAGCCGATGACTGCGCTCGAGGATCGAAGTGAACGGCCGATATCGTTTCCCTTAGACGTCAACGGCTCCGTAAACCTACGCGCAACGAGCCACTTATCCCGGGTATCAAGTAGATCTTGACGTCGCAGATAATTCAAAGAGGCACTTGGATTGAAGGAGCTTGTTACACCACTATTTAGCTATCGGTTTTTCAAATATATTTCGAAAAACGCTACCGAGCGCGTGAACGCTGAAGATCCGACGGTTTTTCTTTCCCGAAGCGCATTTTGATTAATGCATTCAGCTGTTCGCTCAACAACTCGCTAAACCGGCGTGTTAGCAACCACTCAATTTCAGGGATCGCTCTTGAACGATACTTAGCGGACTCCTCGCGTTTCTATCGCGCCGATAAAGGTACCAATCAGTTCCGTAGATCAGACATTGAACTCGGTAAAGTATGTAGGAAACGTATCGCGGATATCTCCCTTGAGCAGCAGCAGCAGCAGCGATATGTACATGTAAGAGTGGCTTCCTGGGTGCGCAGATCGATGGCTCTCGCGTGTTTAGCTCGGCAACCGAAAACAGGCCGCGTTCGTAATCCTTCTAAATGCACGGCCAGAGAGCATTATTCAAATTTGCCCTCGTGTTTCACACGTGTGCAGCTCGTCGAATTACAATATTCGCGAGCGAAATCGATACGTCTTCGCGCGACGTGACACGGAAATCGGCGGTGCATCGTTGTACCGCGATCACGATGGATCGTGGCGCGGCGGAAAAAGCGGCATGCAAATACGAAAGTGAGAGGGCCCCGCGACTGCATAAAACGAGTCGGGCGAGAGTGTTTCCTGTTCGCGGACTGAGGAAAACGGTGGGTGGCGAGGCCTGAACCGTTAAGGTCAGCGTGCAAACAATCATGCCGCGATCAACACAATCGAATCGTCATCCAATTTCTTTTCGCGCAACAACACGGCTGTGAGAATTTTTCTTCGATCCGCGCCGCTCAACGAAAGCGAAGCCATTAAACGCGATGACATTTATCGCGTAGCGAGATAGGGCATAATGAGTCTGATAATAATTGATAGAGATGATAGATACACGTTCATCGAGTGTAATCCATGCGGTTAAAACAAAGGTGATAATTATTTGCGAATGATGAGCCAATGAGATAAATTGTCACGACATGGGATAGTAAAATTCGATTATCATCGCGATGATTGTTTGAAGATATCGTAAAACGAGAAGTAGAGACGAGTAGTGTACGAAATATACTCTAACTGGACCCGTGTCCGCATTCCTCGGTTTCTCGCGGCACGCAGCACGGTTATACTGATGAAAAGAAGATTGAAACGCCCGGGAGCAACATACTCGCGGGGTTTCCGTAATGGCACGGGCGACGATCGCGACGAATCGATCCACGCCGTGCTCAGTTCATTCCCCGGGAAACGTTAAATCTGTAGCCTCGATCACTGGGATTATTAGAAATTTCCATTTCACGAGCTACGCAACACCTACTCATCAGTCTACATTATTGCGTAGCACCCGTGTTACATTAGCATGGTTCATTTCTAAATCAAACTTATTTTCAACGAATACGGTGAAGTCATCGCTTAGCCCGGCGGGAGCACCGACATGTTATACCGTAAGCCGCTAATATCCTGTGGGAAATGTTTAGGATGGTAGCCATGCCCCGCTACGATTATCGTGTTAAACGAAAACACGGTATGTACGTATTAGCATCGATGTATCATTTGATTGGAGCCAGTGGCGCGTTATTCGAGCAATTTTCATCCCGGCAATGGTTTATCTTCTGCCGGGCCTTTGCGAACAGTACGAGATATTTTAGAATTATTTTTTATGTTAAGATAATCCTTAGGACATAACGAGCATCGATACTATGTAATATTTTTTCAAATGGCTGAATGTCTCTATTAAAATTCCACCATTGTTCTTTACGAGCAGCTACAGCTGAATACCATGGTGCGTGAACACGTTCAACCGCGCACCTATTTATTTGCTTCCTTATACTGCACAAGTAGCATGCAGTATTATAATGATTATTGAAGGCCGTACGATCCTGCCATCCATATTTGCAATCAATCGATGGAATTTCATTAATTAGCATCGGGTTAATGGAATGACCCACGATTTTGATTAAATTAGTGAAAAAGAGAAATCTGAGAGCGTGCCATGTACGCAATTGATTTTGGAATAACTTTAACAAAATTTCTGATCGCACGGCTGAGATTTCTTTAATTATTATTCGACGACCCTAATCAGCGCATTATGTATAACGATGGATTACCTTCACAGATTACTGTGCTACCGAATCTTTCCTCACCGCGTTACAATTGTTCGGGACTATTTATACGTAAAAGGTCCCGTTACAGCTTACTGTTCCGGTATTCTTCCTTACATCGTGTCAAAGCGGTTCTCGCATTCCATAAGGGAAAATCGCTGCGCACAATGGAAACTAATGCGCGCACGGTTCACCGGATAATTTCATAAATTAAACATTTCTCTCAGCTCGGTGAGACGAACAAAGAATCGATGCCTCGTTAGCGTGCGAGTGCATACGATTCTGTAACGGGAACGCCGTTTGTGCGCAGCTGCGAGCCTACGAAAAATTCGTCGATCTTTATCCTTCGAGACGAATGAGTAAGAGTGGAAATTATTGCGGGGCATAGAGTGGAACGAGATTCCCACAGGCTTGACTCAATTCTTGTCCCGTTCCTAATGTCACTCTTGGTGAATTTGAAAATTTTGACAATTGAAAATTGTATTAAATCTACAGTCTAATTATCACATTTATTACATGCATTATTATATGTAAAATCGTTCCGCTATGTCGCGACTGAAGCCTGGTTGCTGTGTGGTCATCTCGCGATGGCGTTCATTTTATAGCTGGATTCAAACTTCCTTCGATTCCACCCATTCAGCCTCGCAGGTGGTTATCCCGTGATACAAAGCCCATCGTTAAACGAGCCGAACGATCGGGCATTGGTTCGCATCATTATTTTGCACCGAGTATAATCTGCGTCGCCGGAGCATTCGATAGCTCGCGAATAAAACCACCCTCGTGACTCCCATCTTTCAATTTTACGACTAACTCCTTCGTTGCTGGCCTGGACTTCCTGATTCTTTAATGGCCACGTGTTCGGCGAATTGAAAGGGGAGAAGAAGCGGAAGAGCTCTGGTATTTTAGTTAGGGAAAATTGAAGGGTTGATTACGTAGACTCTGTGGTTTGCACGCCAGAATGCTAAGCGTTATGGCACGTGCTGTTACTCTGCGGTTTCCTGGCGCCCGTGTTTGTTAGCACTGGACAAGGGTAACGTTCTTTATTTTACTCGATCTTCATCATCGTTCCAAAAGCGAAGAAAGTTATGCCGAGATTATTGCGAAATACCGCGGGTAAAAGGAGATCTGAAATAGTACAATGATCGCATCCTGCGAGCGAACGCGGTCCGCGAGGCCAACTGATAAAAAGTGGAAGAGACTCGAATGTTTTGCAACGGTTACTTGTTTCACAGCATTCAAGGCTGTTGCTTCCTGCCGGAGGCGTTGAGTCGGGGTTTCAAAAGTTGCTGCGTAACGATTACACGCGTTATCAGGACCTCGGTGGAAAGCAAAATGGTATTCCGCAAGAAGCCGAGTGAGAACGGCAAGCAACTTTAATCGAAGCATACTTTAATCGAGTTTAATCAGCGTCAGAAAAAGATTCCTAATATTCTACAGGTATAGATAATGACGAAATTACACTTAAGGAGGTTCGTATTTTCTCATGACGAATCAACTAGCCTTCTTCGGCTTAAAGTTCAAAAAGGTGCAACTATGCTGACTCGATAAAAAAGGCCCCTAAGGGGAATATCAAACAACCCTTAACGATAGGGATCTGAATAAAAACAGCATATTTCCATAGAATCCGAGATCGATTCACGACTAATCTGGTCGACCGATCTTCGACACGGCGAGGCCAGGCACAAGATCATCAGCTCGATCTTATGGCACCGAACACGGGACACGCCGAGCGGTGGAGAAGAAGTTCAAATCACGGAATTGTAAGAGGACTCGGATGATCGCAGGAAGCGGAAGCTACGGACGCTTCGCGAGGTTACGGAGTCGAGCCCGTTGTAATCCCGTAGGAGGCACTTCATGCCGCTCCGGTTTTATGCGTACAAACGCCGCGCCGGCGTGCACGGAAGGAAAGGGAAGAAAGTAGAGATGGAAGGTTGTTTCCCTATTATCCAACCATCGTCAAGTTCCCAGTACTTCTAACTACCCAGAATCGGTCCAGGAAGCAATCCTTACGCTCGCTTTTCGTCGGTGCTTTGTTTTCTACGGTCCCTTGCTTTCTGCTACTGTTTCTATATACGACAGCATTTATTACACCTTGCGTGTCTTCGAAGAATATCTTAGGCAAGGAAGAAGTTTAAGTACCACTGTTAAACAAGCATTAATTGAAGAATAAAGCAACCCATTATTATTTTAAATGCGATGGTTGGAAAAAATCTGATATCATTTATATTCTTGACGTAATGAAGAATATACGACCTCGCATGGTCAATTGATTTAGAATAAATTACATCTATCACCTACGTGTCTCTTCATTCATCATCTTTGACGTGATATTTACTATTAAATACAAGCTAATCGAGCTTATACTTCTTTAGCATTATTCATCGTGTTAAATCAAACTGGTAAAAGTGCCGTAGTCACCCACGCGATGCGTACATCCCACGCGTATTCCACGCGAGATCCAGAAAATTATAGACAAATGCGGATATTACCGTCTCGATTTCGAAGTACGCAAATCGTGGACGCGTAACGTCATAGTCACAGGTCAGGGAAAATCGGCGGCGGGTCTCATGGATGAGTTGCTCGGTCAGTGTCGATCGAGCAGATTGTCTAATAGACACGCACGGGTTCACTGAGC
>SHCU01000073.1:312608-325089 GCA_004307685.1 Ceratina australensis | reverse complement strand
CGCCTCTTTTCCTTCGCGCAGCGCGCCGGTACACCTGCGTCTATCGTTAAACACAAAGTCGTATCCATAACATTTGAATCTCGATGCTCCTCTGATCTTCTCCCTTTTTCCTTTTTGGTCCTTTTTTCCAATGGATCATTTACTGTTCAGTTCCATTATTATTAGAACCACGCAGAATTTTAGGTACACGTTAAGATTTGAATATGGTTATTCTTTTTTCCTGACGCCCTTAGTATATTTCTTTGTGATAAGTAATGTAATATATTTATAATTAAATGTCATATATAATATATGTCATAATATATGTCAATATATGTTATATTATATGTTATATGTATATACAATATATGTTATATGTCAATATATGTCATAATATGTCAATATATCGTAATATATTTGTCATATATAATCGTAATGTCATATATTTATAATTGGAAACTTGATTTGCATAATGACATTTATAACTGAGCAATTTAATGTAAAGAATTATGTTTCCCACGTTGACCCAACTGTCACTATAATGGGATCATTGTGTGTAAAAAGAGAATGATCTGTCGGTTTCCATCATGTCGTGGCGGTGTCATACTACCGCGTAACGTTATGCTAATAAAAGGATTTGCACGTGTGAATCAGCACGATCATCTCCCTTCGGTCGTGGAAAAAGAAGAGTAATACTGGCAATGAAGGCCGCGAGTAATGTTACTTGACCTGCGGTCTCTGTTGAAATCATTGGAATCGCGGCGTTTCTTTCTTCTTCTGTCGAGCGAGCAATATCGCAGGAAGCAAATAAGAGGAGGATTATATTTTTAAGCGGGGAAAAACGGTGGAGCAGAATTTTTTGCGCTCTATTGCCGGGTGATAAATTATTCTCGTGGCACGTGGCGCGGATGTTCGGATCGCTCGTTACTGTTTCGACCGCGTACGGTAAACGTTCATTAGTCTGAAAGTAACGCGTGCGTCTGTATCTCGGTCGGTGTTTTCTGCTAACGACTCAACGGCCGGTTCTTTGTGATCCTCCGGAGCCGACCGGAAGCGGTGGATCGCTAAACCGAGGGCTTGGGTGTGGTCGCCGGCCATGCGAGTAAGCCTTTGTGTCCGTGATCGCAAACGGTATTATTGATAGGGTATTACATCTGTCATACTTGTCAAAGCGCTTACGATACGAAATTCAAAGTATCACGATGGAAAGTAATTCCATCGGAGCGGCTTACAGGTACGAGACGCACGTAACGTCGCGAACTGCTTATAACGCGATGACTTATGGCGGTAAGCTGTCGTAATGTCAGGATATTCAGTTAGAATGATGGAGCTCGGAAATTGTACGAATCACTGTCCACCGATCTTGACGAGGCATCATCTTTTATATCAGATTGTTTTAAAAGTTACCGGACTCTAACGAGATCTGCTTAACTTTTCTTTTACTAACCGACAAGCAATGCGTGTAATGTATAAGTACGTATAAAATATCGAGAATCCTTCGATTGAAAAAATTTTATTTTAACCATTGGTAATATAAATGTTGAATGTCGTGCAAAAATTAATTGTTGATGGAGTGTATCGAATGGCTTTCAAGTGGCGCGGGTTCAAGGACGGCAAGACATTAGAGAAAGTATAATAGGAGCGGCAGGAAGGCAAAGGCCGCGCAGCGTTCGGGTAATTAATCAGCTGATTGATTAATACCGGCGAGAGTGCAGCGTGAGAGACAAGAGGTAGCTCTCCGAGGAGTATTCAGCGCTGTTGGAAACCAACAAAGTGGAGAAAATTACGCAAAAATCGAATCGCGCGTTAATCACTTATCGCGTTGATTAATAGACCCCTGTCAGAGGTAGCGTCGCCTACGAAAACCGAGAGAGCCGCGCATGATCGTGATATCATCTTTCATTCGTACATCTAACGTGTGTTATTATCGGCGGAGGGTGAAATATCTCGAGCTCGTTTCTCACGAGGTTTGATGAAACGGCAAATTGAATTTATGAGAGGAACTCGAATTAATAATAGTTTAAAGCCGCGCGGATAAGAAAATTGAAAGGGGATTTATACAATCATTTTTTAGCAAACTGTTATGGATGAGTACGAAATTCATGATTACACTGTATGCTCTCTATGAGCACGCGATAACGATATTACGTGGAGAACAAAGGAGTTTAAAAAAGAATAATAAGTAGGTTTTTCTTTTTTACTAATAACAGCTTGTCGAAATGATTCCTGCGAAGATTGTTTGAATTTCGTCGTCGGGGATTTCAGGCATCGGAAAATCTGGGACGATCAAACGCCCCGGGGCGGGCGTCCCGACCGGAAGAAGTTCGATGGAAAAGAAACACGGTTAATCAATTGGCAAATTGTTGCCCGTTACTCGGTGTCGACCCTGAGTCGCTGCAAACTCGGAGAAATTCCCTCTCTCGAGGGCAAAACGGCTTTCGTTCTCTCCCTGCTCCCTCGAGCGAGATCCGATGCGATTAATCGAAACGGGTACGACACTCGATTACCTGGAACGACGCGTCGTTTTCCGAGAGGCAAGACCACCGTGCTGCCGGCAATCCAGATCGATCGAACACCACCAATTATTGGATTCCCAAGGATAGAGTCGTCGATCGTCGTTGCACGGAGGAAACTAGGCGATCCAGCTTCTCCGTCGAGAGCTGACCTAAAGTCCACTTTGTCGACCGGTTATGGTATTCGATTCGAGATGCTTTTGTTGCATTGTACTCGAGCGAGCGACGACGCTCCGGAGCTGTTTTAGCAGGAATTTCGAGAGCTTATCTCTGTACATTTGAGAAATGCAAGTAAATGAGGATATACACCCGAGGTAATTCGACGGTTTACAGAGGCGGGAAATTGCTTCTCGTCTGAAGTGGATTAGATACTTACGTAAATACATACACTCGATCTTGGCTCGATTACAATCCATTTTCATCTAATTTGCACCCTACAATTTTAACGAGGGGCTAACTGATTAAGCAGTTACGAACTTGCGTGTAATCATCGTGAGATATGTAACAGTGTTTCTACATATCACCTGTGATAATTATACTACAGATTCTGTACATGTATTCATGAAAAGGACCATTAGTTTTAAATTATGGAGTAGCTTCCTGCTAGTTTTTCAAACTGACATTAGAAGTATTTTATTGCCTATAAAAATTTGCGTTCTATCGATAATTGAGTTTGGTATTATAAGTCTATTCGATTTAACTTTATTTGCGAAATCTAGTCAGCGAGACTGCAACAACGATCAGAATGCGGTCAAAGCACGAGCATCGGTGAGCAATTCGGGATTGGTGCGATGCCGATTCCCCGAATCGTTTCAAAGCCGTATTGTTTTCCGCCAAGCGGAATTCCACGGAGTGCGTTTACGTCGCTCAACGTGACGTTTTATCTCGGTCTAATAAGATTCGCGGCTGCATTTATCCGATATAGCAGTTGGTGTCCTCTCGTGTAGAACCCGGTGTCCGCATCGCGAAATTCCTCACCGCGGACGTACGGGTCCTGCGCATGTCTATCAAAATTAATTAACGTCGACCGGAATCGCTTACGGTAAATCTGAAATGCAACGACAGATCAATTAAGAGGACGCGACGCAACGCACCGGATAACGATCGTTACTAAATTCTAATTACCGGGTAATCGACCGATTCAACGATTAATCGATAAGTTACGTTCGTTTCTTCTCGTTAAAAATTCGATCGTGGCATTTCGACCTTTTCCAAATGTATCACAAAAAGAAATTTCATTTCAATCGACATATCTATACAAAAATTAGACGCTATATAATACTGAAATTTTTAATTATTCCAACAAAAAATAAACCGAGAAACTATTTTTATTTTATGATAAAGAGATTGCAAAAATATATTTTTTAGTTTACCGCGCAGGAACATCAGGTCTAACGATAATCAGCCTATAAATATAGTTCATTAATAGTTTAATTACTCAGCGATTATAATCGGATTGTATTGGTATTATACCGCTACATCGGGGAACCTGCTCCGGTAACAGTTAAAGGAAATTGCCCGTTCTGGCGAAGCGCTCGTCGATGCGCGCCGTATTTATTAGAAGCAGGACATAAATTTCCCCTAAGATCCTCGGTCTCGCAGGCAAATGATGATGAATTGCCGCGATCGAGAAAAGGCCATTTCATTTGAGTTATAACAGAACCGGCAAAACCTTTCCGGCATTCATCATTCCGCGGTAACGAAACGTAATCAACGAGTTAAACTTACCAATCAATGAACCGAACAGTCAAACTAAATCTTGTTAACACGAAAGATTGAATCGCAACGTTCCTCGTGGATTCGCTCGCGAAAAAATTCCGTGGCTTCGTTCTAATATTAACTGTCGATCGTACTGGCGGAAGGAGGCAGAACCTGTAGATGACTAACTCATGCTTAGAACGTGTTGTACGGCTATGCAGATACTGCCGTGCCAGTATCGATAAATTTTTCCCAGCGAGCCCGTTGCGGTGGTATTTTTGACACGTCGCGATGCAGCATCGAGAGCAGCAGGATGTGTCTCGATGAGACGCTGGACTGGTTGTAACGCGATCTTCGTAACCGCGGACCAGGATAACTAGGTAACGGGTAGCACACAGTCGCTAAATGCGTTCTCCTATATGCTGCATCCTGAAACCTTCACCGACTATTCAGGAACGTATACACGGTCTCTGCTACCGGCTCTCATAGCGGGACAACGGGGCGGTTTCCACATTATCGCGAAATTCCACGGTGGAATTTTAAAAGGACTGAGCAAATAGGATACAGGCGACTCTATCACCATTTTCATTAATTAGTTGCATTAACAGGATCCGTAGCGAGTTAACAGCTCGTCAGCTGCGACGGTTTTCTCGGATGCAGCTGACTCGTCTATTTACTTTTATTCGTGTCGAGTTCGATGGCTTCTCGGGCCGCTTTTAAGAGCTGACAATTCTATTTAAATGCGGCTGCTCCAGGTCATAAATAACCTCGCATCCTGCTATAGATTTCGTCGAAACAATATTGATCGATGATCGTAATTGCTTCCGTTTTAGACCGTTCAATACAGGAAGACTTTTATCGGTTCATCAATTGGTTCATCATTCATTCTGATTTACACTGACGTTGCTAGAATATTAATGGTCATTTTTATACACTTACAGGAAATGTACATAGATTAAAATTTGAACGATTGAATAATACTATCTAAATTTCATTCAAAAATCCTATATTTTAATGATTCTACTTTGCATAAAAATTCGCAGTCTAATTAATAAGTGTCATTTTTTGTTAGGCAAACATTTAATTGTATAAACCATGATGTAACTTCATTGATAGTTCGTGTATAAAAAAGTTTGTTAGAGAACGTCGCCATGGGCCGTAACATTACTTGGAAACTTTCACGCGTGTAGATCTCGCCACGCTTGTTCTTCAGAAAGCAGCACACTTTTCCCGGCACGACGCGCGAGGAAAATTAATCTCGGCTCTTTGAACCACGTCGAAACAAATTTCCTTTTCCTCGTTCACGGAACAAGTTCATCCGTACCATCGTCGCCTACGAAGAAACATTTCGTAACCGGATGCCTGCTGAGCTACGCAGGTGATATGTTCGCTGATTCAATATACGTATGTTGATTTGAGTGCTATATGTTTTTTGCAAGAAGATGAATTTGTCTACAAGTCCGAAGTCTGAGTAATGACCGAAGTATGGAAGATTCTTTTAAAAGAAATCAAAGCGGATCTGTCGCTGGAAGTCGCGGCGCGTTAACTTGTTTCTACTTAACGAACCGTTACCTCGCGAGAGGAGCTCACGCCTAGGCTGCATTCTTCTCGAATGTATATCTCTCCGGAGCGAATGGTCAGTTACAAATTGCTATAGAATCGGCAGAAAAAAGACCAGATCCCTTATCGACAAATCGAGCCCATCCCGTGGCAGCTTATCAATAGGAAAACATATGGTGTTATGGTAATACGGATCTGTACTCGTAAACCATCGACTTTTGAATAACTGTAGAAACAGGAATAATGAAACATATATACCGTGCTCGTGAATGTGCCTATGTTTTTCGAACGACAAAAAACTACTGACTTGAAAAATTTTTTATTTATAAAAAAATCTGAATCGCTTTGAAGGAAAGGTTATTCTGTTCATTGACTAATAGAGTTGTAAATCCGAAACGATAAGCGGGAAGTTCGATCGGGAATTGTATATCTAGTATAGCGCATAGGCTGCACATTGATCGTACGATAAACGAGGCGGAACGGATTCATGCAAATTCAGTTTTACGTGAATGAAATTCAGAGCAGACGAGAAACAAAAATAGGACGGCAATGGAAGACGCCCATCCGTTTAGTCAAGTTTTACACAATAAACGATGAAATGGCAACCGAAAGCCGGAAACTCATGCAACGGAGAACAGTAAATCGAATCGATCCGCCTAAACGCGTTCTACTCCGATAACGAAACGGTTGTTTTATGCAAAACGCCGAGGATCTCGTTCTAGGAAGAACGATTTTATTCTTCGTTACAGAACGGTCCCTGCTTTACGGTTAAACAACTACAAAATATTCTTGGAAATTGACCGCTCGATGAGAAGGTAGAATAAAACTATACGAATCCTGGCCCGAGGCTCGATCGCATGGATGCCAATCGTGTAGATGTTGCAAATGGCACTACGAGCTCATTTATTCGTCGGTTTCACATGTGTGCCATCATGGGAGTAGAGATACTTTGAAACGAATGCTACAAACGTCGCGCAGATGTGCTGTGAAAACGTTAGAGGCAGAAAATCTAATGCACAGTAACCTCTCTCTCGAGATAACATCTACTGGATCCTCTTAGATGCAATTTCTTTTTAAGAACTAAAATAATCGATATCCCTACGCGACTTAAAAATTCGAATTTTTTATTCTCTTATTCGCGATGCTTGTCACCATCTCGTACGAAGTCCCGTTTTACTGAAGGAATGCTAACGTAAAGAAACATTGCGGTTCGTATCGATTAAAAGCGAGTAAAAAGCCATGTGCGCGCATAGTTTATCAAACTCACTGTTACGTTTAAACGCGGCCGGCTTACTTTCGACGTAGCCTGGATCTGATGTGCCAGCTCGTTGATTAGAGAGATACACGAGCCAAGCAAAAATGTCAGACGACGAAAAATAAGAGGAGACACGGCAAAGAAGCGGATGATGACGGGATGATGACGAAGAAGATGAAGAAGCGTAGAGAGAGGAAGAGCAAGAATACGGGGTAAAACAAGACGAAGGTGGAACGGGACAGGGGAAGAAATGCATATTTACTTGGTCGCATGACCGGCGAAGGAAATTCAATCCCGAGCGATCGACCGCAACGACGAGGAAACGGGACGACGCGGAAGAACAATGGCCTCTCCTCGTCTAACGTCCTCGCGCAACGCCGTCGTCACCGTCGTCGTCGTCGAGGCCACATACGCTTCGGAATTCCACCGAGGTAACATCTCCCCTACTCTCTGCCCGCCGCGCGCCGCCAGGAGTAGCGTAGGTAAGCATCGGGCGAACGAAAGCAATCGGCGCGTTACACGCGTGACGTAACGGACACGTGCTCCGCTCACGCGTCCACTTCTTCTCGCGATCGTTTCCGGCCGTCTGAGTTCGGTTCTCCTTTTACTACTTACCCTTTTGCGATCTTTTTAACGACTCCTGCGTACATCGTTTAATTACCCCGGTAACGTGAGCGATAAGAAACGCCACGTAATTGGTATGGTTTTTCGAATGGTAATTGCAGGTGTTAAAATTGATTGCCGAGGATCAATTTCTTTCATGGTCATAAATTAAAATGAGTAATCGAGAACTTCTACTCGGTTACTTTCTTTTCGTCCTCTTGCTCTTATAACGCCTATTATACCACGTCCTATCGCTGGATTGGTAAGTCAACATTAAGCTTGTATTACATACAATTAATTAGAGTTACAGGATTCTCATGTTTCCGTACGGAAATTTTATCTCGTTATATCTTTGTCTGAGGCATCGAGTACAAAGTGCACGATACAGATACATGAATTTAATGATCAAAGCGGCCGAACATCTGGTAGTTGCGTCTCATTAACCGACTATTAGTCGAACGATAGACCGGCAGAAGTAATCTCAAGCCAATAAAATCGTTTGTGATAAACGATTACGTCGCGAGTAATCTACGCGAGTCTCGTTTAAACGCGCCACAGGCGATGCCGCGAAGAAACTCCTTTGGAACAACGGAATTCAATGCACGAGCCGCAAGAAAAGCTAGATCGTAACGAATCGTCTTTTTCCCCTTAGATTTTTTACAAGACTCGGGCTAAACCGATTCGTTTTTTCATTGTTTATTACTTCGTTATTATTATTTGTTTAGTTACAATGTTTAATGATGCGTAATGACGAGTGCCAGGCATTGTCTGTCCGTCACTATCGCTCTGTTCCTCTCGTTTAAGTAGAAAGAGAACGAGCTACGTACGTACACATCGGGTGTCCGTAAATCAACCCCTGGCGGTAATAGGCAACTCGTAAAGCCGCCAATGCACCCCCGTTACGGGGCTGTAATGCTACTTCAAATGGGTCATAAGAGATCGTTATTGTGCCTGTTAATACACCGCGAGCAATTGACGACGCTTAATTGATAGACGTTATCGCGATCAGACTTGTTAGGCTTCCCCTCTCAAAGGTAAAGTTTGCATCCGGATAGCTTCAGGAGTAATGGTGATTGTGTCCTTAGAAATATTCGTTATAAGCTACTGTGTCAGAAGAAAATTAAAGCAAGTTATTGTACTGTTCGTACTAACGAACGCTTAAGGTGGCTCGTACAAATATCTACAACGTAGAAATGAAACTGCAATATAATACATTTGTCTATTCAATTCTGGCTCAACATTTCATATAATTTTTAAGATACAATATAGTTAAAAAAAATAAATTTTGAGTTGTATGTTGTATTTGAACTTTTCATTAAAAAATTCTAAATTACCTGACATACAACAGTTGGTTAAAAATGAACAAAATGTTAAAGCAGATACAGTGACCGATTCGTATGTAACAAGGAAAAGCAGATTGGACACGGCGTTGAGTCAACTTAACAATCTCCCGCGTTCTAGTCTGTAAAAACGGGCTTGCTAACAAATCCGCTTCCGATCGTCGTCGTACTGCTCCGATTTTAATACGCATCGGATAAGAATCATAAATCAGCGTCACGCATGTTGGCTTCGTTCGATTTCTATTATCGTTCCTTCCCGTTCGAACGAATCGGCGCCCGTGAAAAATGACGCACGAGGCTCGTCTATTTATCCTCTATTCCCTCGATGACGGAAGATCGATGCGACTTGAATACGGATGCGAATTCAATCTTCGTTTTCGCTGTAGGCGCGATTCTCGGGCTTGTGAATAATCGGCGCGGTACGACGCGATGCACAGCCACCAGGTATAATGAGAGAATAACCGAGGACATTTACTCGGGGCGCCACATGGAACGAACCGTTATCCTCGCTTCTCGGCCCGTCGTCACTCTCTTTCCTCGTTCTCGTCGTTTTTCCATACGCTGTCTCGCGGCACGCAAAAGAGTGAATTCGAATTTTCCACCGGTTTCCCGGCACCGATGTCCCTGGCAATTATTACGGTAAATGGTGATGGAGCCCAAGGATCGACGAAACGACTGTATCAAGGGAAGATTGATGGAGATTTTGTGGAGAGCAATGAGTAAAAATGGAATGGGGTGAATGGAAGTACGAACGCTTCAGGCTTTTCTGATAATTACGTCTACAAGGTGATCATCAACATTTTTTATATTGAACCGACGATTTGCCGTTTCAATTTACAATGAATTTAAATTCCATCGCGAATTATTTGAAATTGATTTATACGTATACGTCTTTCGGGCACCCGGCATACAATGCAAGAATAAGAGTACGGTGAAGAATGAATAAAGTAAAAGGATAAGAGGTTCGGAGCAGAAAATTCGCCGTTGAAATTTATGCGATTCATATCTCTCGCGCAAGCTACATAAATTCTCCGTTCCACTTCGATACTTTTAGTCGGTCGGACAAAACTGCGAATACCTGCTTACTGGCCCATTTCGCGCAGATAAACACATCATACTCAGTCGAATGTACAATATAGGTCCTAGACTGTATCGACGATGCCACTGGATCTATTCATCTTACTGTTGTGGACCACGAACTTTTATGTGAAATAGATATGCTTATCAATTTGTAAACTATGATTTAGAAAGGTATTACACAAAGCTTTTCTATACATTTTCTGTATTTTGTATCTGTATTTTTATCTGTATTATATACAAATGTTAATGGTCGATAATTTCTGCTGGACATACAGGGTGGACATTCTCGGGATCTAATGTATAGAAAAATCTGAAACTCTGGGTAAATGTTTTACTATATGAGGAAAGTATCTGAGCATATTTTTTGACTTTTAATTTTGACTTTTAATTTTTGCCAAATTTTTGCACCCTGTATTTGATGAGTTCTTTAATTTCTTTGTACATTTGTGTATTTTATAGATATGTGAATGTTAATGATCGATAATTCACTGAACATATACTTTTAGCAATTTTATAAAATACCACATATAATCGTAAAAATATGAGTTTCCCAAAGCATCTATCTCACGGATATCATTCCATTAGCTTAATCGAATAATTTGTATGAATCAGTGGTATAATACTATTAGCGATCATTGTCGTTATCAGCGTATTACCATGTACTTTAATGGCGGATGATTTACATCCAAGATATTACTGAATTGCCACTCGCGCGAGGAATCCGAAAGTCGTGTAATCGTGGCCGACCGTTAGAAATCGGCTGGATCGCGGCAGCTGTTAGGTGTGTTTCTAACGCTTTATTATTTCCCGACGGAATAGCCGAGTTGACCTTCGGTGACGTTAATTGACCGTGCCCGATAAAACTCCCGGGATTCCCGACTGTGTGTCCGCGTGATATATCGTATCGTGCAGTGGAACGAGAGCAGATTTACACGGGCAGCGACTCCGTTCGTGGAAGACAAACGAAAGCAAGCATGCCCTCGTTATTACGCGCGCCAACGATCTCTTAGGCTTATTGTGTCGTTTGTATCAACCTCGGTGGTACTAAATCAGGATAAACAGCCCGTTTCAAAGGAGCGCTCTAGAAACTATTATTCCCGAGCGCACAATTACCTCCGGGATAATATTCGCGAGTATCTCGCGATGCTCTCAAACGATTCTCGTTACTGCTTCTACCTTTGTTATCGGTGACTGTCCGACCCGTCGTGCCACCCAGAAATCCAATTCTCCACCGATTACTATTAAATTGTATGATTGGGATTAAATAGCGGATCAGTGGATCATGTCTGTGTACTATATCTGCACTTTTATAAGCTTCACTATTATCTGGAGAGATATCGTCTGTTCACCTCAGTACTCAATATACTCGATGCTAAATCTTACCGATGATTACTTGTACAATAATTTTCAACAATGTAGACAGCTGCTCGATGATTGGTTTGAACCTCTTAGCGGTCAGAAATCGACACGGGATACAAATTATTCGATGTTCAAGCAATCGAGAGGTCAGGAGAGTATTGTTGCACAGCAAGAAACAGGTTACTGTAAGCAGAAACGAGTGGCCGCGTGCTACGCCACAAGCGAACTTCTTGTTCAACGAATGTCTATAAAAGTACCTGTTCATCTTTTCTTCCCAGCTCGAGATTCTTGTAAGAAACGTGTTTTGGGTAGTCTGTTGCTGTTCGATTAAGTTGATGCCACAAAAAAAAGCTTTATATTATCAAAAGTGTTCTAGAGCAGTCGTAATGGCATTATCTTAGTACATAGATGCATTAATTACTCTAATGAAAAACAGTCTATGAGAGTGAACATTTGAAATAGGCAGTCATATATTAATTTTACTAAAAGAATTTTAATGAACAATCCTACATGCATTTAACATTTATTACTGTTTTTCAGATGTAAAGTGAAATAATGCAAAATCAGTGCCAATCAATTAATTAATTTGTTTACAAAATCGTTTAGATGACTAGCATCTATGCCTAATATGTTCATCGAACTGACTGAACTTTCGGTGAGAGAAGCAACTACTCAAAACGATGAAGTAAATGTTGTCTGATGTTGTTCCTACTTCGTCACAGCCGTCTTCGGTAAATTGCAAAGTCAAATTTCCGTTAATCCACGCTCGAGCCTATAATTATGCGAACATTGTACGATGACGTCGAAAAACGGTTTTTGATACCGAGGTAACACTCAAGCTTGCGATCTAATGACACATTGCGGCTTTTCTATCGCAGTAGCTATAATTGCTGAAACCATAAGCACCATTGCTAAATATCACCGCTATTTTATACCTGTACCGTTGAGATTAACATTGTAACAACTGATAGCTGTACCATTAGATGGAAAGACGTGATTCAATCCCCTTTAATTGTAGCATATCTACTTGTATACTGTTCTCAGATTCACCGCGACATAACAAAATATTCTCCGAGGAATTCTGTCAGATTTAG
>SHCU01000073.1:259320-293170 GCA_004307685.1 Ceratina australensis | reverse complement strand
CGGTGGGGTAACTTGGCCAGATCCTGAGGGACAATCGGTGCGTCACGTATCGAGTGCGTCCGATCGTTTGTATCGGCGCTTAAGGGCGCATCTTGTAGATATCAATTATACTTTGATAAATGATATTGAATCTGTACGAATGTACTCTGGAGATTCTAAGAAATTTATTGAGTCGAAGGAAATGCTTTGGACAGTTTATTTTTTTACAAATACCAACATTGAGCACGTTGTAAGTACCCAACAGAGGATGCAAATATTCGGAAAAGTTCTAGATTTTATGATTATACGTATTGGAGGATGAGACATTCGGGATTGTGTATGGGCGTAATGAAGAACGATGTTGAGACGTTGAAACAAAGTATCGAGGAGCGGATGTGTCCGCACATAGAGACAAAATGTTCGCGATGTAATCCACTGATACACTTCTCGATATATGACGCGCGGAGGCTACTGTCATTGCATTGCACCACCATTTCATGCACCACCAGCCACCCGGTACATTTAACGGTGAACAATAACGTCGATGGTATGTCAATAGGGTGGTACCGGGCTTGAAAGATGATCACCGCGAGGACAAACTTGTCCGCAGTGACGAAAAAAGATGATTCGCGTCATAATAAGCGTTACAGGCGCCGATGATCGTCAGTGATAACTCCTTCTTTATTGCATAACAGTAACTTACTTCTTTCTGTCACGGTGAATGCCGCTGCACGCTTCTCCTTAGTCCTTATTACTTCATTTATCACGCCGGATCGCCGGCGCGTTTCACGGCTCGTCCTTTCTGCCTTATCAATGTTTGAGATCCTGCGCCACGAGATAGCGACATTCTTCGCGTTTTCCCTACGCTGACACTTGTCAAGAATTAAAAATTGTCAAACTGAATTATAGTCTCTTACGATCATCGGTTCTCAGCCGGGTAATTTAATAATTTTATCATGACGGACGCACACACGGAAAAACTAGATGAGCTATTAAAAGCAGAGATATTGTTATAACATGTTTTATATAAAAAAACATTTACTGTTTATCAATTTATACTCGTCTTTTATGCGATGCATATTTGATTACAGGAAAACCCTGGTGGTCCCTCATCCTTAGCATATAACAAAAATATGTAATAAGGACATGGAAAAAGCGTGCTGGTGGAAACTACGTAGCCGTTTCCGCGAGTAATAAAAAGGGTCATTGTTCGGCAGGAACTACTGTCGCTTCAAGGAGCGTTTCCGCGAAGATTCCGTTTCGCACTCGCCTAACGGCATCGACCGCATCCTCGCCAGAGAAATCGTCGAGGCGGTAGACAGAGAGAAGACTAGAAAGGATACTACGATACCATCCTACAATCTCCTCTCGCGTTCCCAAAGAAATTAGACATTTTTTTCAGTCAAATTTCTCATGCTTCGCTAATTGCACGGCTCGCGTCATTAGCTACCGGCCCTACCTACCTCGCCCACGAATAATTCGATACCGATAGCCTCGATTAACGTTTTATGTTTCCATATCGTACATGTCCGGAATCCGGCTGAATCTTTGGTATTCTAATTAGATAAACGAAACAAGTGATTTCACCCGGAGTTCATGATAAGTAAATTTCCATATATATCTGTATTTTTATTGAAAATCAAGGAATGGGTCTGTTGTATCACGTTTTATGATACATATTTTATATTTTATCTATTTATTCCTGCATGTACATCCGGAGTCCAATAAATTTTCCCACTATTCACGATTGACGAAAGATACTCATTTACGATCGTCACAGCTTAATTAGCATTACTCATCCTTCTGAAATTGAGTTCCAACTGGAGACTGTATTGATTGATACAGTGTAAATCTTGTTACGCATTCCCCCGGAACAGCGACTACCGTTGCCAGGAACGTTCCCTCAAACGCTTCTGCTTTCGCGTAACGGTACGACTGTCCATAGAAATTGACGAAATTGTCGACGATAAGGAACACAGTTGTTGAGGAAACTCCGTTGCGTAACACGTCCCAGTGTGTAAAGACGAGCGCGTATTGCGAACAGTTTTCGTTTTCACCCGACTCTTTCCTTCGTTCCCAAGATTTTGTAGAAAAAAAATTCTAAAACATTTCTCACATTTTTCAATGTAAAAGTAACGGGAAATATATTATACATGTACACACGGGAAACGATATCATAGGAAGTATATTATTATCAAAGAGCTAATCTATTTTATCGTAATCTGAAGTACGTGCTAGACTATTTTATGGAGGATATAAAGTATGATGTTCTAATTTAAATATTAGATACAATCGAGGATCTATAGTAAATATTTTTTTTGTCGTAATAAACCACGCATGGCGGAGAGGAATTTCAGCGAGGATTCCGCGTTTGAGTAACGGAAAACGCATCCACCGAGATGGACGAAATCGACGATGTCGATAGGATAACTCGCGGGGCAGTTTCGCAGCCAGGAGTAAGATAGCAGAAGAAGCTATATAGCGAGGAAAAAAGAAAACGGTCTAAGTTCCGGGTTCGATTCCCAGGGCTGAGCCGGGGAACGCCGCTTCCCCCGACCGATCTAGATTGAGAAGAGCCGAGGCGCCTACCGGCCAGAAACACGAGCTGGTAGCAATAAATTATTATAGTAGGTACGGATGATTCCATGGGCAAGGGTCAAACGAGCCGAACGGAACAACGGACTCCCTGCGCGGTTCGTCGGAGGAGGATAATCAAGACGTCGCGTCGCATCGGAAGTTCATAAGGCTTCGTATCAAAACGAATCAGGAGGCGTGTGTGTTTAAATGCCTTTCGTGATTCGAACCTCGATTCGATCTTATACGGTATGTAAGAACACGCTCACGGAATAGCCTTGCGAAATTGTTACGTATCACGAAACAAAGGACAAAAGTAATAACTTTGTTTGAAAAGGAAATGAATTTTACAATTTCAAATTCAACGATTAACTTTACATAATGAGCCTACATTTCTATTCATTTCGCACAGTAAATAGAGACGTAGTCCCTTGAGACTCTTCTTCGGAATTCTTCTTGATCTATCAATGAGAAAGGATGCGCCGTTTGAAATGCACGATGCACAAGCACAAAGCAACAGTCTTTCCTTAACGTTAAGGTTATACGACAAAGGGTATTTCAAACGGTACTGTACTTCGACTTGAAGAATTCCTTTTGTACGAATGCGTAATGGTAAAAGGTGAACTATATTTCCTTTATCCGCGACGACGGATAAAGTTTCAGCGCGATGTACGCGCGTAGATGTAATTCATAATTTCTTTCCTCGTTGAACGTGCCCATTGAGCGATGAAGGGGAGACAGCTCGGTCGACGTGGCCTCTAAGAGCGAGAGGTCGATCGAAACCCACGATAGCCCGGTTGACGCTGCATCTCGCCGAGCATAATGCAACAGTTTCTGCAGTTCGACTTCTGGTACCATTGTTCTCGGCTGCGTGAACTTTCAGGGTCGTCAACAAGTAAAAATGCGAATATAATTTTGTTTAATAGATAATTCCTCGCATGAGAAACAATTAAAAAAATTACTTCAAATTGGCAGAAGACTCGCAGATAAGATTCTTCTGCATTTCATGAGGCTGAGCTTTCAATAGATCGATTATGACCACACTGCTTATGAATTCGTACGCGCTGCCTCGGTTAAGAAGGGATTTCACAGAGATTGTACGTATTCTCTGAACAGGGGACTGTAACGAGATTAAGCGCATTGGATACTAGCGTTTACTTGTTATATACATGATTCATGCGCACTCGTTAGAGCTATTTTGCTATCCCATTAAATCATCCTAAACCTACACTTTACTCCTTACTCTATTAATGTACTAGATTAGAGCATATGAAACGTCGTTTCATTACAATTTGCTGCAGCTACAATTTTCTAAGTGAAAAACCTTAATACTTGCTTTTCTTAGCATTAAGTCCATAATTGTATTTAATACATTTGGGATAATAAGGTCTTTTAACTATTTGGAAATATATAGAATTAATTCACAAATTCAGTACGTATAAGAAAATATGAAAAAAAAATATTATCAAAAAACAAAAGAATTTCTATATTTAATAAAACCACGATACGAAATATAATACTTAACAAGTGCGCGCGAGGACCGAGGTTGATCTGGTAAACTTTATGTAAAATGCTCATCAAAGAACTGAATAAGGTTTATGATGATTAAAAAGATTTTATGCGCCGAAAAAGGAGTAGTCGCTCGCCTTGATCAATGCTAGGCTAATAGCTTCGTAATTACGTGCACGCAACGGTGACGTATCAAAGGAACCGCCATAAGAAAAACGGTGGCACATAAACAATTACATCTAACTAGTCGGGTATTTAGCAATTTCTGCTGCTTCGTGTAGGTCAGGTTTGAATTGCTCTTTTTCATAGTCATTGTCAATGAGATTTCTCATGAAACGTTGTCTCATACGTGACCTTCTTCGTGAACGAAGACACCAAAATTGCATCCGAGTTACAGGCTACTACTTTTCACGGTATACTCGCGCGTTCAATTTTTATCCGAAAGAGGACACGTGTTACGCTCAACCTAAATGCACGTACAATAGTATGTATTAGATTAGCGTGTACGAAATGTAGTTTCAATTTTTTATGCAATAATTTATTCGTTGGTTTATTGACCGTATGAAAAAGTTGAGCTTAGCGATGTTCATGAAATATGTGAGGACTACAATAGACCATGGCAGCAATTATTACAAGTCTTAGCTTCTTTTGTTTTCGGTTTTTCCTAGTCGGCTTTTATTTTTTTATTCTGGTACTTTATGTGGTAAGCAATAATTTCTCTTCAAACACGCGAGAAAACGATAGCATCTGGCCGCGCTCGAACAGAGAGCCGAGCTCCTCCTCGTAAACGTCAATTTTTTCTCTGCTCCTTGATGTGGAACAGAAATTTCTTTCCACCGGGTGGGAGGGTCAACAACATCTTCGCTGGCCTCGTATACTACGTCGTCGGATTGTTAACACTTGATGTATGAAACGGTTCAAGATTAAAACGAGCTACCGTTACCCAAAAGAAGTTCGCCGAAAGAAATTCTAGTTCAAAACTGAGATGCGTCATTTGAGAACAATCTGCCCGGGATCCGCTGACCGCGTAATTTAATGGCGATAGCGATTAACATTCCACTGTAGACTGGTGAACCTAGACGATGTCTGCGAGGAAGAAATCCGGTACACTCGTGGCAACGTTGAACCAAAAATCGGGCCGCAAGGGCAACAGGGAGGCCAGTAAGGGTCTCGAACAACGTGCGGTTACGGCATCCCAGTTGGACGAGGGTAACAGACAAGAGCAGTAGAAAGATCGGCTTCGAACAGAGAACCCACGTGTTCACCTGAGCCTCCTCTGCTCCTGTTGCCGTTCGTAATGATTCTTCTTCCTGGAGTCGTTAAAAAGGTCCGATTCACTTGCCAGGATGCTGCCCTTACCATCTCTTAACAGCTCATTAAACACGTTCAGCCCTGGCTGACCTCAGCTTACATAAATTGTACCTGACCTAACTCCCATTCACTCTGTTAATTCTTGAGGAGACAGCACCCACATCGTTACGTGTTCGAAGCAGCTATTTTGTTACAGTAATTGTAAATTATTAAAAAAATTGTAGAAACTAATGGAATGTTGCAAAATTATTTGAAGGGATAACAGTTTCAAAGGGAATTCATGTCGCAGAGATTCGTGTGCCGAAGAGACTCCTTGGCTGGTTGTTAATACCGTTAAAGTATTTTGCACGCGCGTGGCTTAATGCGAACGGCTGGCACGTAGTGAGAAACGGGCCACCGTCTATTTTCCTCGATAAGCGAAATCAGATAAAAATTTGCGATGCTGGATCTCGAGCGAGAGAGCCTCGTTAAATTTATCAAAAGAGGATAATTAAGATACATATTTCGTTCGCACGGACTCAGGGAGAGGTTCACCGTTACCTCGTTCACGTTACAAAACGTGTAATAGGCAAAGCGCGCCGCGATCTTAAAAGACGATAGAATGATAAGAACAGAGCCAAGAAATCTGAGGAAGAATACGCGAATAATTTCTTAATTGCGAATATAAGTTGAATTGTGGGCCTGAAAAAAATATTCCTATCGCGTGAAATGTTTTCATATAAAATACGTTTTAGTTTGCAAGCGTTCATTTCCTGTGTGCATCGTTCGAAAGAAGCTGCTTGATCTCATAACAATCGTTTCATGTATCTTTTCGCAAGTGTTACCAGGTCCACAAACAAAGACGAACCGGATATCTGAAGAGAGTATCAAGCGGAACCGATAAGGAACAGCAGCTGAAAGTAACAGGTCTATTAAGCGTGATCGTTCGATTCCATTAAGCGTGATCGACAGGTCTAACTTCCTGCTACTGGTTCCGCCGACGACGATAATCGATATTAAATATACGATGACGAGGAGCAGTTGTTTTATAAATACCCGTCAAAAGATTAAACGCGCAAAATAAATTTTTTATTTCGCGAACTATCGGAAATTCACTGTTACACCATTCATCCGGTAAAGTCCGCTGGATAAAGGGATCGGGGGAAGAACAACGCAATAACGATTCGCGACGCAATAACGATTGGATAGGGAGTAAAGTTAATAGTCGAGGGAGGGAACAGTCACGCGATCCTCGCTACGAGCTCGATCCTGGAACACGATCAACGATCATGCATTTCCGATGCACGCCCCTTCGGAGCCGTATTTCCGAGCTTCCGTCGTCGTGGCCGTTCGCGGTGCGCTCGTCCTAATCTGCAACGCGTCCTCCGGTTATGGTGTCACTCGGCTATTGTTCCATCGTTAATTGCACAGGTGATTAGAGCCCTGTTCGCACGTCACGTTCTCCTTTCAATGATGTTACGGTGACACGCTGATGCGTAAATGGAAATGAGAATACAAAAAAATTCTACTTAATTTTACACGGTGACAATACTGGTAGCTTTACATTCGTCGAGAAAATTATGCATCGAATTTAATTTTAATACAAGTTTTATTCCTGAGAAAACTTTATTTGCAATATTAAGAGATACTTTGTAGAGGTGAAGATAAATATTAATAAATGAATTTATAGTAATCAATAAAAATTGATTTGTAAGAAAAACCTTTTGTTCAATTTATTACTAATCTCTGTTGATGCCAGGATCATTAAGATATTTATGGCTTGACTGGAATGGAAACAATAAAGTCGTTTAAGTCGGTCTGTGCTTGTCGGGCATCTCTTCCACGGAAATGCAACACGCAACGAGCGATCAGCACTGATCCTCTTCGTGGGAGTCGTGCCGATTTCATGGTCGTTCGTTACCACGGTTCGGTCGTCGCTCATCTCAGTCTTTGTTATCTCTTCCCATTAGGCGTGCTAATTGCATTACTACAGACTGAGGTTTCGGGACGCATCGATTGTTACAGGAGTTGCCGCAAAACTCGGGCGATAATGGTTTGCCATTACAAAACATTCACGTATGCAACAGTATCGGTCGATAAAATTATGAAACGCTAGGTAACTGGAATTTTCGATCGATCCTTGCTTTTACATTTGCCTTTCATTTTACAAGTATTCTTTATACATAAATCATGCATACTCGATTTTTTAAAGAGCCACATACGTAATGACCATTCAATAAGATTGTGTGATCAAATCGACAATTTATTCCCCGTAATTATAACTTGTCGGTCTTAATCTAACATCTGCATACACGTAGAACGAGACCAGGAGGATTTATTATTACGAATTCCATTGGCTTTAATTAATGCATGTATGCCTTATTACATTACATGAGGAGATCATGGAGTTTGTAAATTGCTTAGAATAAAAAAAAGGCCGGAACTATGATAACAGAGAAAGAATAAAAAAGGTGACCTTCTACTGTAGCATCGAGGAGACTTCGGTCAAGGCCTGGTAAATCTACTCGGACTTATTTCCAACCGATTTCGCGAAACTCGTTGATCCGAAAAATTACCAGAGTCATTGCGGTTCAAATTTTAAATCTCACTGTAAAGCTTTGCCAATAATCATTACAACCTGTCCCTGTTCCATTGTCTTTCCCGGCACTGCTCACCGGTGGTAGCTATCATCTCACGCTCCCACAGTTTGTGACCAGTCGACTGTCACGATCAGTGAGACATTACAAATTCGTTGATAGCTTCTAACAGATCCTTTCCACTAAATGATTTACTTCCCATAGCGACAAATGTAGTCCAAACCATTTTATGTTTCAGTTTTGAAAAATGAAATAGTAGTGTAATGGAATATTAATTTTTAGTTCTCACTGTGTTAAAATGAGCCGTTTGTACTCTACATTATTTTATAAAATTTTATACAGATTAATGTCTATAATTTTTAATTAGATTTATTGAATGATACTTGCTAGAGAAAGAATGACTTAAAGAATGACTTAAAANATAAAATTTTATACAGATTAATGTCTATAATTTTTAATTAGATTTATTGAATGATACTTGCTAGAGAAAGAATGACTATTCTTAAAATGGAAATCAATGTGGGTCAGTTTTATCGCGATCGAGTTGTTCCTCTCAAACGTTTTAGTTGCACGATATATGCTTACATATTTCTCTTTCGTTTATGCTATCCAAAGCCCGATCCCGTAATGGAATTATGACATCATAATTCCGATTACGGGTCGTCAGGTCTAAGGTCCTCGACACACGTGCATGACGGACGCCGACTATGATCGGTACCGTCACCATCCCATATCGTACGGTTCATATTATCGTGGTCAATTTCTTTTGTATTACTATATCTCAAATTTTTATAGATAAATAATGCATACATTTATTGTGACAAAAGTATGACAGATGATAAGACAATAGTAAATTTCGACAAGGGAATCGAAACTCCAGAAACGAAACAGCGTTTCGTAGACTGTAAACTAGTATATAAAATGATGTATATGAATCATTAGAGATAATCGATCTCGTGCAGATTCCGATACAACTTCATCATCGTTGATGAAACAAGGTGTATCGAAGGACGATACTTTTTAATGAAGCGGCGATCTTGTCATCCATCGGGTCGTCGGGTCGGAGGTGTCCAACGTACGTGCTCTTCAATTAACCCTTTCCCGGCCTATCGACAAGTCCGATCAGATCCGCGTGCCCGTCTCACAAGACAATCGTGCTCTCCCCGTGCGCCCGCAACGTAGGATGATTCGATGCTTCATCTGACAAGTCCTGTATACCAGCGTGTACTCAATGGCTGAGAGTATTTTCCACGTCACTTGCCCGCGTAACAAAGGCGACGATATTTTTGCCAATCTTCGCTCCTCTCTTGCTTGTTGTTCCAGTGTTTACGGGGTCAGCTCATAGTAAAAGTGAAGTATTTACTGATAAACCAATAACGTGTGCCGTAATGAAATACTTTATCGTTCATTACTTCGCGAGTAAAAACGACCGAGCAATTAATATCGCTGGAAGTAATAGTCGTTACAGCTTCATTAAATCTGTTAAGTGGAGGAGAAGATGAATTACTGACAATAAAAGAGCCAAGTTTACGAGCATTCTTTTGAGCAAGGGCCAACGAACAAATAATTATCTGACAATCCATGTACATTCAATATGCCTTGAAATTTTTCTGAAGAAAACCGATGACATATTGTTATGAAACTTCTATTAGACTGGTCTGAATACCCACGGGCAATGGTGTCTGGATCAACACGTAATACAACTGATTCCCAGAAGCAACAGTACTTGATAACCTTGAACCAATTATGCACGCGGATCATTTTGCGAGCATCGATCGTTCCGCGTTCATCCCGTAGGTTTTTCACTATCCTCTGCTACTTTCCGTTTTCAGCATGTTTTTCACACTAGTGAACACCATCGGATAACTCTGATTTCAGGCTCAGTGGGAAATAAAGTTTATCGGTTCGAGGAAACGCGAAATGTGACCAGAAACGAAACGGTGAGATTCTTAGGATGCCGGGGATACCTTGCTCATAAAAAGAGACAAGTATTAGAGTAAAATAAGCGGTTAAACTGGTCGCTACAATTAACTTGTAACAAGCTGCTCTATCTAAATCCAGTGAGCTCCAGCAGACACGACAAAGTCCTTTCTAAATTCTAAACTGGTATAACGTTCCCGTCTTCTCACGCTTGGATTCCGCGCACAATCGGCATCTTGTTCAACAAAATCAAACAGGTTCATAGCCAAGTGGACAGAAAACGTCCGTATTTTTATCTCATCGCAACAGGTGGATAGAATGAAAATTTCTTCCCAAAAATTGATTCGTCAAACTACGTGTATCATAATATCAGAATATTATGTAAAAACTGATGTTTGTTTAGGAAGCCTATTTCATTATTCCCAGCATCCCCATACTCTTCGAGGCGACGTTAGAAAACATCGTTATTTTTATCTCGTCGCAACAGGTGGATAGAATGAAAATTTTTTCCAAAAATTGATTCGTCAAACTACGTGCATAATAATATCAGAATATTAACAGTAAAACTGATGTTTATTTAGGAAGCCTATTTCGTTATTCCATGCATCCCCCATTCGCTTCGAGGCGACGTGACGACGCGATGAGTCATATATATGTCTCCATCACCTTGAAAGAAACAGAGACGCGCGAATCGTCGGGATTTTGTTAATTACAAGGGAATACCGTTAACAGACGGTTGGTACCGTTCGTCAACTTTGAATGTCGTCCAAGTGTGTCCTATCCTCGCGAAATTTACGAGGCACGCTTAGAATTTCCGTGCTCGCTGCTCCTCATCCTGTCTCAGGAGCCGGAGATGCCTCTGGCTGGAAGCGGTTACAGTTACCTTGTAGACATTTAACTATTTCCCTCTCTCTTCCTGTATAAATAAAAAAAAGAACAGATTCTCATATCAAGAAAGGGAAAGAATTGTGAACTTAGCGTCCGCATGTATTTTTTTTTAATCTGTGAACTCCGTGCCGCTTCAAGTGGATGTTTCAGTCGTAATCTGGATATCTTAACAGCTTAATGCGGTAGGAAATTGTACTCGCAACAGTGACGTGATAATTTCTCCAGATATAACGAGTATCAAACTGGTGCATTTATTTTGCGTAATATTTCTCCGGCAAAAAACACAAGGACGCGTCGGTCTACGGAACGACGCTTGAATCCTTCAACTGTATCCTCGGCAGTTATCTGAAGCACACGGGGGTAATGGTGATAGAATTTAAAGTGATACCGAGAAATATTTTTCACTGAGATTGTAATCCACGTGTACACGTAAATTACGTGTAATCCACAAACGTGGTAAGCATTATTCAAATGGTACAGAGGTATTCTCATGACGACTTCGCGTTGAGCCTCACCGCTAGACCTCACCGGTTAAACAGGTTAATTACCGACCAGTTTTATCTCGTAGCTGTTACCACGAAAACTCTCTCGACCGCCCCAGTAAATTCAAAGATGAATTCGTTTTTAGAAACATAATTAGAACGTGATCATGCATTAAACTCTTCAACGAGCAGAAGATAATATCGATTCCCTGTAAGATTTTAGAGTAATGATGTATAATCTATGCTGCCTCATATAATATTATTATTACTATTAGGTCGGTGTAGATGAAATATAGTTTTTATGAAATTCTGAATTACCAATTAGTTGCAAAAATGAAAAATGAATTTACTGTGCAAAAATTAATATATAAATTGAACAAATCCAAACTTCGGAATAAACATCATTCTACACGCATTAACATAATGCATGGCAATGTATGCGATGCATAATTTCCTAGTAGAGTATTGCCACCAGTTTTTCGATTCGACGAGACTAGATTCGATTCGCACAATCGTAACGATAATTGTAACATCGGTTGTTTCGCAATCACGGTTAGCATGAAATTCACGATTTAGAGTAACTGGTCGGCGACCGTGAAATCAAGGCAGAAATAATAAGTTAACAGGCACATCGCGATCGAGCAGAGGGAAACGAGCTAAGCTGGCGGACGCGTAACATGTAAGTCGTTAATTACCACGGACGTCTATCAGGCTTAAATAGAAATGGTGCGGCCATTCATGAGATTCGATGCACGGATAGGGAACTCGATTCGAGCGAAAGCAATTTCTACTGCCGGGAGTATGCTGTTAAATGAATGGAATATGATATTAAAGATTTAATTAAAAGTAACCTGCTCAAGTCATTGTTATCAAAGTTATCGAATTCAATATTGCAATTTTTGTAGAATATAAAATTGTTCAATAACCCTAATGTATAAAAAATTAAATCATGAGAACATGACATTAGACGGAAGACAATAAATAAATTGAGATACATCTGTAATAATTATTTTTCTTTTCCGTGACACATAATCTGGAACAATTCCGTTGAAAAACTGTTCCGAGAATATAAAAAAATTCTGTCCAGCCTGAATTCCGGTATTCCGGTATCCGCGACAGCCTGTAGCTTCCCACGAAGAATTCGATTCGACACGCCTGTCCCCGGGACTTCGTCGCGCGAAACGTGTGAGACAACTCGTTTCAACGACATTGACCCAGGCCAGACTGTTCTCGAACGGTTGATTAATGAACGTGATTATGCAAAGAAGATCGATATCACCGGCTCTCTGGACCAGATTTATCTCGACGTTGCATCTCCAACGTCCCGCCTTGAATCTCTCTCGATCCTGATAGGTCTCACGAATTTTCACTCGATCTCATTGAACTCTTAGAATCGTGTCATTTTCAGAAAATATTGTCATTAATTTAGTGAGGTTCGTTGCTCCAGCGGTTCACCGAACTCGACCCGTGATAGGTCTGTGGTATCTACGTGGGTTAGGGTCGTACAATATGCGTTACGTTCAAACGTACGGATATCTTGTAGAGGATAATCGTAAGGTTGGATTGAAGAATAAAACTTACGGACTTGGAGAGATTAACGAAGCACTTGTATGCTCGATAACGACCGGACTACGAGCGATCGGAGGATCGAACACGCATTAAACCCCTGGCAGCGATATCTCTCAGTGGATACAAACGCTATCAATGTCTACTGGTTCAATGATCGCTTTGTCTTCCCAGCTTTTAATCTCAACAATGAGCGTAATTGAACTTGTATAATTACAAAAGAAAAACGCTCTATTACTTCATTTCTCTTATCGAACTTCCTGCACGGTATTGCTTTTGCAGTAGTGCTAATTGGAGGACTACAATGTTCACATAATGTACTACCAACACGTTTGCAAAGATGCTAAAAAACGTTGTGACCAAGAGCTTCGAGAGATCTTGATAAATTTTCTTCGTACGTGCGAATCTAATTAAAGTCGTAATAATATACTCTCATCGCCTTCGATGTAGAAGCGTTAGAATTTAATTACTATGTATCTAATTTGCTACGACAGGTTGCTGGGACATGAGATATATCCAGCGATTGAGACGCTTGTCCGGAGTCAATCTCTCTTTCAAGATAGTTGTCGGCTACTCGTCGGTGGTCTTCGAGGACCTGTCACGGGGTCTGCCCCGTCACCGGAAGTCGCGTGTCTGCGGCCGAGGTGACTTGAAATCTCGATAACTTCGGAGATACTGTCGAGCCTCTCGTTTTCGCTGATCGTCGCGAGGGCGTTCGTCTTCGTCTGAACTTGACACGCGCGCATACATACCGAAACCAACGAGGTTTATTAAAATTGTTACCTCGGCTCGTTTAAAGGGCTGCATTACGCCGAGGCAAACGCGACGTAAAGCCAACGCGGAGTCAACGCGTTTCGCGATCTCGCCGTGAGATCTTGGGACGCGAGGAAAGTTGAGCCAGAAGGAAACGAACGAGCGAGGTGAGAAGAACGTGAACGAAAGGAACAAGCAGGAACCACGAAAGACAAGGATCAGGCGGTGAGTTCGGATTTAGCTGCGGCGGAGCAATGGGAAGCAGGCGAACAAGGAAGCGTCGCGAAGAGTGGCCGTAAAGGAAGGAGGGATTCACCGGGGGAGAAAGAATTGAACAAGAACGGTAAGGAGCCGAGGAGTCGCACGGTGTTCCATAGGCATAGCGGATCCAGCGTAGCGGTAGATACTTTCAGATAATACTCTCATTTACATAGGTAGGCGCATAAATGAAAAGCAATGCGATGCATCGGAGTGCGCATATGGCGTAAGTACAGTCTGTCTCACAAGAGCGTGTCCGAACGCTCGTACCGCATAGCGAATCCATTGTATCGCGATAACTGTTTCTTCATTCAAATTTCAATAAAGGATGCACGATCCTCTTATGAAGTGATGACTCGGAAAAATTAGATCATATTACGTTGGCTTGCATTTGATAAAAGCGCGACCATAAAAATGATAATCGTTAACCGCTTATACAGAGTGTACGAGAGTTTAAAGTTTACTTTCGATACCGTGCACAAATTTTCCCAAGCTCTCGCGGGACGGACTGTACACGGATTGGCTATCTGGGTAAGTGGATGCAAGTTCCCGGTTCGGAAAGAGCGGATCGCGCGCGCGTCTACCGACGATTATTTTCTATATCACGGGGATCAACTGTGTTAATAATGCGTTTCTTTAACAGATCTACGGGAATAATTGCTTACAATGGACCACCCGGTCGATACAAACGGCGACTCACCGAGCCGAGCGTGATATGTTACTATTAATATTAGAGCAGCACGGTAATTTCGCAACCTTGAACGTTTTACTTTCCGCCGGTGCCCGCGATACCCGCTCCGCTGTAGGAGGAACTCTTATCTAATGCTATTTAAAGCATATTAAGTTGTGAACTTCCTCGTAAAGATTTGAGTTCATTAAGCGAAACAGCGAGCACCGTAGTGAAATTCTCTGTTGCACGCGAGGATACACTCACAATCAATTTATTGAAATCGATGCAAGAAGCATCCTTGCAAAAATAACTTTTACTTCCTTGCTGGTAATGTTCTCAACTATCGTTTTGTTGCCGTAAGAGTTTCTTCATGGCTAATATGCGAAATCAGAAATGTATAATGTCAAATATTCTACATGTTCTTCCACATCGAAAACTCTTTCTATACTTCTTTTAAATGTACCTATTTAATCATCACTACTCTATTTCTTCCTATGCCCGAGTTTGCTAGTCATGTTGCTTTAGTTTTTATCGAAACTCGTGTAACAGTTTTCTCCTTCAAGCGTAGCTTCAATTTTCCGTAGCAAGAACAATTATACCGTCGATTTACCTAGGTTCACTCGCGGGAGCATTAACTGTCGCTTAGGATAATGATAGCCGTGAGTTCAGGCCTCAACCTTCGATCAAGGAAATGTTCCGTTTTATCAGACATGCGATTAATTATGTAATTGCGATCCGTGCACGCCTTTCAGCTTTAGGGTTTAAAATCCTTGCTCCGGGTTCTGCGCTTATCTGGTAGCTCGAGGAAGTCGCGTTTCGCATTCCCGTTACAGTCTTTTTGCTTGATAGCAGAAAAATAATAGATCATTAAAGGAGCAGAACGGCACCATTCAATTAACTAGATAACAAATAGAAGGGAAAAACGATCTAATAAGTCAACATCGCGCAGCGTCTTAACGCAAAAAGGCGTTAGCTACCCATCTTCCTAGAAATGCATCTCCGAATCCAGCGGCTGTGAGCAAATAAATATCCGTACAGCCGGTGGAATATTTTTCAGTCAAAATAAATACCGATTTCGTTTTTTTCGGATCCCTATAAAAATAAAACTAACGAAGACGAAAAATATGCTGGAATCGTCATTATCTTAATTAAATCTCTGCACCAAAAACATTTGTCTAAAACTTGTTTTATATTGTAAACCAGTTTGACACTGTATCAAAAGCCTCAAAATTTTAATAAAATACTAAAGATACAATTATGTTAACAAGTTCGAAATGTCTTTACATGCACATGTATGGACATGGTAACTGGCTACGACAAGTACCACATGACGGCTCGAATTTGCCTTCCGGGCACTACCGCACTATCTCTCGATGTAGAGAGATAATTAAGAATTTCTCAGGCATATTAATATCAATTATTGTAATCCGTATTTCACTTCAGTGACGCTGATCTTACTGCAAATGAAGTTCTCGAAGCGGTACTTTTATGGATTAAAGGGTAAAGTTGGTACTAAAGTACGGTCGTTTGGCCGGAAGCAAGCCGTTTTACACCTTTCTCGTCTCTTCCCGGAGACATTCTTAGTTTATCGTTGGGATATTATTTCTTGCGCCATTTTGACGTGAAACTGTCAAGTTCATTGTTTCCGTTTCTGCGAAACGGAGCATAAAGAAAGTCTTCGTGTAAGGTGGTCCATCGAAAGAAACGAACTACTCTAATTGTGGTTTCAAATGCACGTGAAGTATCATTTAAAAAAATATTTAAAGGCAAACAGTTTCATTTATGGATTGCGAATTTTGTGCACTTATAGAAAAATTGGACATTCTAAAAATATAACAAAGGCATGTTGTGTTATTATTTTTGAAAAATAAAAGAAATTCTCATTTTATTTTAATTGCTTAAATTACAATTTTTTGAGATAAAAATTCACAGTACTTAATAAATATTTTATAAAGTAAGAGACTATGATGGCAGTTTGTTCCACGAAACTAATCTTGTATTTTGTAAATCTAAATTGCTGTGGTTACGTCAGCAAATTGCTCTTATCCAAGTCCTCCCACGATTTACGAGCGATGCACCCAACGGTAGGCTACCGAACTATCCTCCTCGCCAACAGAGTACACAACAGAGTTAACGGATAGACGAATGATTCGAGAATTTTGCGGGAAAAGTTAACAGTATCAGGCCGGTTCCGATGCGACTGGCTGCTGCCGTTCGTACCCACGCCGTCTGTTTTATTTCTCGGTACGAAAGAACGATCGAAGCGAATAGCGACCGTGAAATCGCGATACAACGTCTTCGTGTCCGTGAATAATGATTCGAAAATCGTAGGCCCACCAACGCTTCCCAGATCATTCTCACAAGTCACCGTGATTATTTTATTGTCCCCTCTTCTTATACCTGTTGATCCCTGTGTCGAATAACTGGTTAAATCGGTTTGGTCTTGCCAATATTGCCATAATTCATAGTTAACGATTTAACATAATAATTCATTTGTGAACTCAAGTAGATTACAAGTTTTGGCACAAGTACCACTGGGAAGTTGGAAAATGCATCGGTACCTTACTGAACCTACAACGTGCTATTACGAACTCCTTTGTTAAACGTGTGAGAGACAGCAGCCCCGCTATTTCATGGGAGTTGTTACATCTTTCCTTCTACTATACCAAGACATTCTCGGACACGTGTCTGCCACACGTTTCCATCCCGCAATTTGCTCGGAATGCTGTCTAGACGCCACCTTAGGTGCTTCTTATGTGAAACGTTGAAGTTCAAATTATAATCAATGTCCCTCCTACATGTAGTTTTCTACTTAGGTAAGCAGGATGAAATTTGTGTAATTAAATTAATATATTTCACACGTTTTAACGAACACCTACTTTACACCGAATACGTATATAAAATTCATTTGTTCTACAACCCATCTGTTAGTATAAATAACGATTATTTATGATTTTATTAACTGTGCTAACTCCTCTAAAAACCTATAATAAATAATCAAAATTTTTACATTTTGGTAATCAAATTATCCTATACCCAATTTGAAGAATAATAGACAATAAACAGTAGCTCTCATATGCAAAAAATAATAAATGAATTTAAAAAATTGTTCAACTCCTGAATTGTGTGTATCATCGTGAAGAAACGCCTGCGCGATCTCTCCTTGACTTTCTCGTATTGTAATACCGGCGCAAACTTTTATGGACACGCGTAATTACTCGATCAGCATGTCCGCCGCGAGGGTGTTGAGATCCCGGGCGTACGATAGCGCCTCGTCCACACGATGCACGCCGTTCGAACGAGGAGAGCCCACTATAGATACGTGCCGGGGGATCGAGAAGAACGAGCATGTGGGTGAAGGCTGCGGCAGAGGGCTCTCCAGGATGTGTCGAAAGTGAAACCCAAGGCCCCTATGCCCGGTCCGCGCAAGTGTAAGTGCTTACTTACTCGCGCGGCGAGGAACGCCGCGCGGCCGCGCGTTCGTCCTCGACGCGCTCGATCATCGTTTTAAATCGAGATCGATCTCTTCCTCCGGCTGAAAATGTGACCGTGAAGAGTGTCCGACTGGAAACACACCACCTTTCCATTGTGTAACGCCACCGCCTCGCCGCCGCGCCGGTCGTTCACTACCTCTCGACTGTGTGTTGATTTTAAACGCGTGCTTTCTTGCTTCGATGAACCCTCCATTATTCTCTTGTTTTGCTCGCTTCGTTTTACTGACGTCGCTATTATGCCAAATGACGTGGATTTCTCAAGAACGAGATCTCGCGGTTCCTTTTGCCGATTTTGATTACATTGAAATTGTTCAAGGATGAGTGCTATCCCTCGGTTTTACGTCGAAGAACGATGTTCGCGGGCTATCTCAGCCACAATCTATCGTTCGTGGTCAAAGTACGTGGAAACTTTCCTTTCTTAATTTAATATCGTAATGCAGTCACGTATACATCTATTTCATCTTGCGATCTCCCGACCCTTGGCACTCTCCATCGTTTTCCATGTTTCCTTCAATGAGCACGTGAAAACCCTGATAGTTTCCAATCAAAAATCGCTTGAAGTATTCCGGTACGGTTGGAAGATAAATTGATTCAGCGGTCGATTACGTAACGAGATTTTTCTTATTTCTTGTTCCTCTTCTTGTTTATTGGTAGAAAACAGGTTACGATCATGCACACTGCGAGAGACATGAAATTGTATGTTTAAAAAGAAAATTTTTGTCAGAGACAATTGGAGGCTTACGTAGAACAAGACATGCCAGTTGAATTATTGGTATGAAGCAACCTTGGGCCAATAAAATAGGGAAGAGTATATTTCCAGCCATTGCTCCGATTCTTCCGATCGCCAATACCGTGCTCACTGCAATTGCCCTAGATTCGAAAATCATTCAGAAGTTGTAAATTCAAGTGTTACACTTTGATTACATGTATTGTGTTTTACCTTAAAGAAGTTGGAAACAACATTACTGTTACAGCAAGGACGGTATTTAGACTAGTATTCGATAATCCGACAAAGAAACTTGTAAGTATTAATGTGACCAATGCGCTGGTTGACCAGTACATGCACACTATGCAGACGAATGACACCCCGTAAGAAATATCTGTTGTAAAATAGCATTGAATATTCAATAGATCTGATTATTGTTAGAGTCTTAATTGTGAAATCTTACGTAGTATGGTTTTGTGATTCAAAATGTTCAGTGCAAAACTAGCAAGCAGAAGAAGTACACATCCCAAGGAAGATACAATTATCGTCTTCATATAAACAGATTCTTTCACAGTAATCTATAAAGTACAGACAGTATAAAAAAACGAAGGTGAAATAGGAATGCGAAATGTAGATAGAGTATCTCACATTCGTGCAAGTCACGTTTTCCGATATACTTGCGGAAATATTTGTGACGGTCGAGAGATCCAGAATTTCGCAAAACGTGGGCGCGTATTCCGCAGTTAGATTGTAATTTGTGGGATCAAAGTTCTCCAATATAGTGAAAAGCTGCGGTTGCCACAAACGAGTTGTGTTCGTTCTGTAAAACAGAAATGCTTAATTATCGAATTAGCGATTGTACCTTTCTGCCTTTTTGTGAAATTCCATACTCCGTAACAGTGATTCACGAATTTTATTGCGTTTATGACGTCGCAAAGCGCATCGATAAAAGTAAACGCTTGACTTTCTCGTTTTCGCTTCGCATATTAACGGAACACAGTTACAGATAAGACGAACATTATCTCCAGCTATATATAACCACCCTAAAGAAGTAATAAATTTCAAATTTCTATTCTAACAGATTTTTAATTGCGTTCCGTAGACTTTGCCGTGGTATCATTATCTTAATTTGATGCCTTGATAAAAATACTCACGTGTACATTGACCCAAATTGCATGAGAGTAACCAAAATTAGTTGAAGAAAATATGGGGAAAGGAAAATCGCTTTCTTATCCATTTTCCCATCCTGGTCGGATTCGGTCGATCCCTTTTCGAAAGCATCGTTCTCTAAATGCTTTATCTTGAAGAGAATCCATCTCAGATTAATTTGACAGTTCCGTACCGACAGTTCGGACCGGTTTGAAGTCTAAGAAGCTGTGAGATACAAAAATCCAAGAAAGCTGTTTAAATTTCATACCGGATACTCTTCCGCGGGCTTTCCTGTATTGATCCTATAAATCGTCCTAAAAACTTTCAACGCGTCCTCCATACGATTCTCCGACATGAGAAACTTTGGACTTTCCGGAAACATAGACAAGCAGGCAACACCAATGAGCGTCGGTAAACTACAAGTGGATAAAAATATTCTCCAAGAATTATAAACGAATGCTCCATCCCAGAGGACGATAGACCAATGTTGTGGGACAATGATCCATGATAACACTAAAAAATATAATTATGATGTTATATTTAGTTCGGTATTACATCACGTATATTGCACCTGATGACACGATATTTCCGAATGAAGTAGAAAAGCCTATGATCAATGGCATTTTTACTCGTCCTTTGATCCCATAAAACTCAGAAACATACGTCACCATGGATGCATGTGGACCACTTATTCTACAGAAGAAAGTTTGTTCCCAATTATTTGTTATTAATTGATAATTAGAACGTTATGACTTGACTCACATAAAACCACTGAGCAATTTGAAAAATGCGAGAGTCCAAAAATTCTGTGATAATCCCGAGAGAGCATTACAAATGCCATCAGCTATGTAACCATAGATAAAAACTGCCCTCCTACCCTTAACGTCAGCGATGTACCCCCATAAAAAGCCACTAGATATCATTCCTGAAGGAATTAAATAATAGGTTTTAAAACTAAAAAAGAAATGTGTTTTTATGTAATTTCATGAATCTAAAAGCACGACGGACCCACGTATATGATGGCAGTCAAAATGCCTTTTTGAGACAGTGTCATTTGTAAATCGCATTCCGCGGAAGGAAGAATAATTGCCACACTGGAAGTGTCCACGCTCGTTGCCCAAGATACAGGAATAATCGCCAGAAGAAGAAGGTACTGAAATTTTCCATCACCAGCTGCTGCTATGGCCTTCTCGAAATTTGCTGCCTTCGACTTTTGGGTTTCCTCGATTGCTTAATATATATTAAATAATTCAATCGAACATATTGCATCTTTCCCATAGATATACTTTAACATAAATACACATATGGATTGACAGTAAGATCGTATGAAAAACTCACTTGAATTTCTTTCAGTTTCTTCGACTCCTTTATTCGATAGAGTAATAACGCTAATCCTACTACTTTGCGTCATTTTAAAACGATTCGCACTGAAAAACTGAAATCTTAACTAGATATCTTTCTGTTTGAATGTGCACGCGTGGACAGCTGTACTATCAGGTCGGAGATATAAGAAGCAAGTGTAGCCCAAAACGTAATAATTAAACTGATGAAACCCAATTCGTCTTCATCGTAATGCCCCACGCCATCAATTATACCCGCACTGTCTGTTCTCCACAAACAATTTTATCTCTTATGTAAACTATCACCATTTATTATCAGCATCATCATCGAAACGAGCAATTTAGTTGAACTGGTCAATTGATTTGGTAAGTATCACTCGTTGTAAAAAAAATGTACCCACGCATGTCAACTATTAACTATTAAGCGTTTTAATGATATGTACTGTATTTAAACGCGCTTACGATAAGAGTGTCGTAAACGAGTGTAACTGTGATGCAAAACAGTATATTAATTGATAAATCCTCAGAATCCAAAGGAATGTAATATGCGTGTGCATGTTCATAGTTATCCGCGATAAAACTGTTTGTTTGTACAACAGTAATATAGTAAATAAGTTACTCTTTTTCATTTAGAAAATGTGTTTCAAAAATTGAAATATCAAACCATTTTTCATTTCGATAGTGACCAACTCTCGAATCCGATTACTTACTTAAATCAATCACCAATTTTAATAAATTGTCAAACCAATATCAATCTTTCATTTCTCATTCTCATCACGTACTAGTCCGAGAGATTCCAATTCATCGTCGATTAAAAATTTTTTCTGTAACCTTGATGAACAATTGTTTCGACACTCTCCTCGTCTGCCTTTATCCATTGCAAAATACGACGAAAATCAACCGCGTGATCTCGTAAATCATAGATCTCGTAAAACATATCGTAAGGCTGCAAAAACAGCGAAGAGCGAACATCAGATAAGTGTACATGCGTACGTATGTGAAATGAAATCAGTAGGGGATCTTGATACCCACTAATTACAAATCTTGATCGAGACTCGTGCGGTCAAAGAGTCAAATACTTTCGGAAATTAATTTCATCGAACTGGGAGAAGCTTAAAACGAAAAAGACACTTTGTTAGCGGTAATTAGCATTGCTATTGGTTAACATCACGATTAACGATCAACAAACTGTGGCTATTTCCCTTAACCCGTATGCTACACGCTTCGCGTATTTTGAGAACAGCTTTTGTTTCTTTGTCTTGTATCCCGATACAGGAAATATCATGTCCACCCTGACCTTACGATGCCGATGACCGGATACCCGTTGAAAACGATCGAAGCTCCAGCAAAACTAAAGTCCATTGTTTTCGTTGAAACTCTGACAGGCGAAAAAATGTTGGAATTGTAAGAATTCCACCTTTGCGGGTTTACTATCAAATTTTTCTTTTGTCCCACATGAAATTACTTCTCAAACATAATTAATATCTTTCAACGTCAAAATACCACACAAATCAAACGCAAATCACCTATCTGGTACATTCTCAATTACTTTCAAAACGGTATCTAATTGCAAGTCTTACTGGTATGTATTTAGTCAATGGCACTTCAAGTCAGACAAGTCTGCTTCGTTCGAATCCAACGCAATTATCGACGCAGGTTATTAACCAAAAATGTGATACACTACCAATAAAAATGTTCATACCGCTGTAATACGTGCTATATTATGTAGGCAGAATGTTCGATTCCCTTTTCCAACATTTATTCGAATATAATCAATAGTGCACTGTTTACAATAATTACATTGAATGAAACATATATTAGAACGAAATCGTCCAATCGGTTGTGTCGAAAGGAAGTCCGACTCTCTTCACTTTATGCGGTACCAGAACTCGGTGGTTGTTTGTCAGACGCCAGCCGTCGTTGATTCTCCTTCATTCGGTTTACATTATACTCCTGGCTAGCCTCCTTCGCCTGCCGATACTCCAATGATCGCATGTACTCCGATACCTTGATCGCGAAAGGGGAAAAAGAGTTACAAGGTCAGGCCGTGTTGCAAAAACACGGAGATCGTTTCGTCGGAGTAATTAGGTAGAGTTCTCTGTTTTTAAGAAGTCGGCGTTGCGTGGTAAGTGACCTGCTTTTTAGGCTGCTCTCAAAACACGATGGGACCCTCGATACATGTATCATAACTCGGAAGACTACGCTCGCGAGTTTTTTCACCATACTAATTAAGGTCACCGTTGATTAGCCCATTTAAATATCGACGGCTGATCTCGTAACAGCGCGCACGTTGAACATGAGAACACGCTGGTTAATTCGAACAGGCAGGAATACGTTCGATCGGGGGCACAGGAAACGCTAAACCCCCTTTCCGTTTCTTTTCTTTTCCTTTCGCGCGTAACGTAGATGCGATGCACCGCGTACACATACGTACGCGCACACGTACACGAGCATTATCGCGTTCCTCTCTTTAATTCGCATACTCGCCATTTAGCCGCGGCTAGAAATGGTTTCTGTTATTCGACGGCGCGCGTTTGATTTCGATCTAATGTTTGCGATCTTTCCGGCATCGGAGTTAGCGGGATTTGTAGCGGTAAAGGACGATTAATATAAGCAGAAATCGCACCGCGCGTCGGAATAATCGATTTTTATTACGAGGAACTCGGCCATCAGGGATGAAGATGCGTGGGTATGATGGATGCAGAGATTCGTATTGAGCGTTGTAAGAATTGAAAATCAACCGACCAATGCCTGAAACGAATCGTGCAACATCGTACGCATTATATTATGAAATATTTAAACAATTATGACTGATGGTAATCTCGCAACTTCGTACTAGCAACCTATATCGAAAGCGATGTTTGATACCGTGTAAACCATATAAAATTTTGCGTCACGCGCGTGTAGTTACGTACGTTGTGAAGATGTTGTTAATCGCCGCATCGCGGAAGCGATACAAAATAAATCGCGGTTTGAATATGTATGCACGTGTATGTAACATGTTGCATGATATAAACATCCGGTATCTGAACACGCATCAGCGGTGCAAATACGTTTGGGCGTGATAGATTTTACGCAGGGTCGGCTAGTAAGTTGCAGGTGAAAATGGCGCGGGTACTCGGGAAAAAAGGTTCCGTCGAACGGGACGATAATTAATTGTACATTGCCCGCTATAAATCTCGGCCGTCTGACCGCGTATTAAGCGAAACCTTTTATGTGAAACACTTTACACGATCAATGTGCTCCCTAATGAGCGGACTCGACGCGATGAATTAATGACATCGGGCGTTAGCGAGTCATTCCGATGCCGTGGCTTGCCAACAATTAAATCGAACGATGATTCATAACTTATCTAAATCTGCGTGCCGCGGTATATTAACGCGTTCCCTCTGTAAGCTAGGTTTTTTGGAAATACAGTGATTAATCGGCTTTATGTACACGGTGGTTGCATCGCGGTAAATAAAGAAGGGTAATATCGTATGATTTGCGAATAAATAAATAATAACCTCTCTCTCGTAATTCATGTGACCCTTAAATATTCCAACTGAAATTATACCAATGATAGTCATCAGGATTGCTCTTTGCATCTGGATCTTGTCAAACCCCTTAAATTTAACCATGATACAACTGGAATAGATAAAGACGACTCTCGATAAGAACATATACAATTTATTTGTACAGATGTGAGATTCGTACCTTTGTAAACATCTCTGCATATATTTAATATTCAACGTGGAAGACACTTATGAAGGTCAAAATTAATAGTATAACGACTTAGAATTTATATTATCATCGCATCGTCACAATCGACTTCATGATCAACGCTGACTACACTGCTGTATTCATTCTTATAAATTTAGATACGTGAGTATGCTAGACAGACACATCGTATGTGTGATACATATTTACAAAGTAAACGTTAGTCGGCTATTCCTCGAAAAGTATAAAGCGTAAAATCAAACGCTTGGAAGTTACACGAAAATTACACGCGTACGTTGATACTTATGAGTCTTAATAATATTAATATTAATCTCAGACGCGAAAAAATGTTATCGTAATCTGGAACATTCGCATTCATTGATAAAGGTGGATAGAAACTTGGGTTACATAACGTTTCGTCACAGCCGCTCTATACATATTTGTTTTTACTCCATTCATGAGATAATCACTATTTCAAGTCGGATACGGCTATCGAGTTATACTCATGTTTTTCCGGTGAGAATGAATTTTCAAACAATTAAAATCGATGGCAAGAAAACATGCCATAGAACAAATTCCTTTCAAACTTAACATCTACGATAATTACTCCCACGTAATCTACTTGTAATAGTCTTTTTAGAATACCCAATTGCGAACATTTAAACGTAGAAAAAAGCATGTAGGCAATAACGAAAATGAGCGCTACTACTCTGATGGCGCCACTGGAATCTATTTCCAGGGTGTCATCGCCAGATGGCGAGTAACTCGGGGCAAGATGGCGTCCGGTCAATAGACGAATAGCAGGGAGGCCGGAGGCGCTCTCGAGGTTCGTGGGTGTTCTCAGCCCGGAGCTGGAGAGGCTTTGAGGCCGCGTGTATCATTGACGTTTTTTTTCCTCTCTCCGCCGTGGTGAAACGGTTAAACACGCGAACGTGTGAACGAAGGAGATATAATGTTCCGTAAGGGAGTACGCGTTACGTACGCGTCGGCCTGAACGCGGCGTGTTTCTCGAGCTCGAAAGATGCTGCCGTGCAAAGCGACGAAAGAGGAGGCGCCTTCGCGAAACTGTCAGGAAGATCGTCGCCGTCGTACGTGAGTCAGTGCGCGCTCGGTGGATCGAAAGAAGGCACGCACGTACAAAATGGCTTCGGGCGACAATGTGGATGGGATCGAGGTGGTCGAGACGAGCTTCACCAGCCCAGAACAGGCAACGGAGGATCATCTCAGGCCGGAACAGTCCGCTGACGAGGACAGTGAGTAGTGCCCCTTGTCCTTTTGATTCGAATGTCTTTTATCTCGTACCCCGAAGTGTCACGGACCTAACCTACTAAGCAACGCGATCCTGACGCCTGTGTGCGTAACGTCGTACACCTCGCGGTCACGGCTTAGGATTTGTGCACCGCCGGAACGTCGTAACAGAGATAGGCATGATCGATCGATTCTGGCCGATCGGATTTTCGTTTTGCTCCCGCATGCCCGCGTTATGCATCGTCCTCCGTTAAGTCGACAACTAGACGGACCAGCGTATATGTACACTCTTTTAGGGCTACGCTGCTCGTAATCTAATTCACTATTTGACAGCTGATGGGTGTCACCCGTTGCGTCGCGCCGTTCCTTTTGTAGCGGCATCCTCGTCCGGCACGTACGAGAAACTTTTTTTCTCTCGGTTACTTCTACTTCGATTCATTCATCAATTTACGAATTGTTAAGCTACATGTAATTAACAATGCGTAACGTATTTTTTATTTTCTTCTTTTATTTTTTTCTCGCGTTAAACAATGAGGTCCGGTCCTCCGAAAATAACATCGTCATAAATGTGAATGAACCTCGACGAATTTTTAGAGCCGAGACGAACGTACGTACGCGCGAGGCTAAGCGAAGAAAATGAATGTAACGAAGTCTCGTGTAAGGGTTGAAATTCCGTAGTAGCGGGACTAACGGTACCGAGATTTACATGTGTCAATAGTGAATCCACATTGCAATCAGCGTGTGCACGACTTTCGTTTTTGAGCTCGGTTAACGTTCCACTTTCTCACTTCTTCTCCCGGAATACCTACATTCGATTGACTTGACAGATCGCCCAACGAGCGCGCGATTCTTTCATCGCGCACGTAAGTATGCGAATACGGGACTTTCTTTGACACCGACGTAACCGCGTACGGATGTATTGAGAGTCAATTGTTACGTGACCTTATTTCCTGTAACAAATACCTTGTTTTCGATGTGTTACAGATAAATCTACAGGGGATAAGGTGACAGCGTTTGACGTAAGTAAAAAATATATATAATATATATATATACGTATATGTACTCACGTGTGTCCGCTCTCGTTATATGCGATAATACTCGAGGAGAGTCGATTCATCTTTTATGCCGTTGCTTATTGTATGTAGATATATTGACACTTGCATGCTTCGACTCGGTACGCGCCGAGCGAAAGAAAGAGATAACAAGTAAACAGTTTTACGTAGGCAACATTATCAAAATTCTCGAGGCTACTCGCCACGTATCGCTCCTCCATTCCAATGCTGTATTTACTCACAAACTCGAGAAAATATTATTGGAATACTTCGCGCGTTCAAAGCTACGTACAGCTACAGTTTTCGTTATTTACGTAACGCACGTTGCATTTAATATATTCACTGTCACCAAAAAAGTAATATGTTATGCATACTTATGCATATGTCGGATAACTTGCATACGTACCTATGGATGCATGTTTGTACGAGTACGTGATGCATACTGTATCGTATAAATAATAATTCTGACAGGGAACGTGTCGAATGCTCACTCGTACGGTTGATTTTAAAACGAAAAGAAGAATCACACGTTATAGTAGCGGAACTATACTTCACGGATAGAGGTGAACGTTATGTAAGAAAAATCCGTGCTATCTTCTCGTTGGTTGTACATTTTCACACGTTTACTCCGGGCGAAACCATCGCTGCACTCAATACGTCAATTTTATCTCATCTCGAGACGTGTTTGATTGATCGGAGATTGACTTCGCGTTCGATTCGTTTATAATGAATAAATAAACCACTGACGTACAATGATGGAAACTATTAAATATCTTCTGCTCCAGGGATCAGATAAAAAATTCAACTGATGTTATCATTTGTAGTGCATAATTCAAAATAAAATTTATTGATCGCTCATAGTAATTCCTCGTATTAAATTTCGTAAGGGATTACTCATTGTCAGTTCTTATTTAAAGGTGCTGATTAACAACATGATTCTATTTTCGCACCAATGAGTGTTAATTGGTCTATCATCAATATACATTTTAACGACGCTCAAAATCACGCGTTTCTTGAATCAACTGATCGTGTCATTTATCGCGAATGAACATTTGTACCGGGATACATTAAAGATATTCTGGGAAAAATGCGCGTGAACGTTCCGACAATTGATGTACCGATTCGAAATGGCTATGAATGCGAATAACAACGCGTTACCATTGCCCGTAGCAGAGATGTATTCATACCGAGTTTCTACAGACAAGAATAGTTGTGTAATTATTCATTCATGTGACGCATGCCCGTGTTGCTTCCTCAGCTTCTCACGTCTTTACAACCATTAAACATGCCGAAACCAAATTTAGATCAAATTTAAAGTATAGTCCCGTAATATAACTTCACTTGATAAATTGATACGCTGAAATGCTTCACAGCGATACTCAAGAGACTGCAATAGTTCGATCCATTCTTTACAGATCTCGGTGAACCAACATGGTACCGCTGGGCTCAAAACCTCTGTGGGGGTGTCCAGGAACAAATCGGAGCGAGAGAGAAAGATCGGCCACAGGCGAGTTGGAGTGGGAGGTGAAATCACGTACAAAAAGGTGTGTTGCACAGAGAAATGTTACGGCGTTTTGCTATCCCGTAAACAGACAGATAACATTGAAAATCGAAGATAAATATGGACTTTGCTGACCGGAGACAATGTCCTCCGATAACTTAAAATGACAACGCGTCGTAAAAAAAGATCGAAGCCAAAGCTAATAATAGCTAATTACGTTGAATATCAATAATGAGCATTGGAACATACTACACTATATAATTGCTATAATATACACAAATTAAATAAGCTAACATCGCCATGTTATAACTCCTACAGATCCAAACGACACAAATCATGGGATCGATCCAGTTAGGCATTCAACACGCGGTCGGCGGTTTGGCTAGTAAACCAGAGCGTGATTTATTGATGCAAGATTTCATGACAGTGGAGACGACGAATTTCCCGAGCGAAGGATCCAATCATACACCGGCCCATCATTTTTCCGAGTTTAAGTTCAAGAATTACGCACCCATTGCATTTCGTTACTTTCGGGATCTCTTTGGTATTCAACCGGACGACTTCTTAGTGAGTATAGACGATAGAAGAAATCGGCTCCTTTTTCCCTCTCTTCTTTATAAAACGCGGGAGAATTGTGAAGGAGTGCGAAGGACCTCGAATTTCTTACATTTCTCGCCGTCTCGTCGCGTTTTTTTACTTGCTGATCATCGTCCATCTAACGATACTTCGCTTGGATATTCAGATGTCGATGTGTAGCGCTCCGTTACGCGAATTATCGAACCCTGGAGCTAGTGGAAGTATCTTTTATCTAACAGATGATGACGAGTTCATCATAAAGACTGTACAACACAAAGAAGGAGAATTCTTGCAAACGCTTCTTCCAGGATATTATATGGTATGATTGATATCTCTTTAAAGACAGTGCAGATTTATATTAGTTAAGTTGGAAACACAAATTTCTATGAATATTTTTTTTATAGAATTTAAATCAGAATCCGAGAACGTTATTGCCAAAATTTTTTGGGTTGTATTGTTATCGATGTAATAGTAAAAATGTTAGATTAGTGGCTATGAACAACCTTCTGCCCTCATCGGTGAAGTTGCATCAAAAGTACGACTTGAAAGGATCGACATATAAAAGAAAGGTATGGAATCTTACAATATTTGTTTTGGTATCGTCAGGGAAAACTTTTTCTATAAATATAAAAGTTATTCTTTAAATCCTTAGGCATCGAAATCAGAAAGATCCAAGTCGTCTCCAACATACAAAGATTTAGATTTCATGGAGCATCATCCGGAAGGCATTTTCTTGGAGGCGGATACATATAATGCATTGATTAAAACCATTCAGAGAGATTGTCGGGTGTTGGAAAGCTTTAAAATTATGGATTATTCTTTACTCGTTGGTATCCACAACCTCGACCAGGCTGCGAGAGAGAAGGCAGTGAGTATCAATGCAGAAGGAATAGAAGTATATTGCGTTTGAGTAATCGGAGGAGTATAAAAAAATCATTCTCTACGTCATAGCAGGAGCAAAGATTATCTGCAAGCGCGGAGGAAGAAGTCGGCGAAGTCGGAGGTGAGAGTGCAGGACTTATTCAAGCGGAAAGAGGACGGGAACGAGAGGACAGAACAGGCGCGAGCGCTTTGAACCGGTCGCGGAGCATAAACCGACAAAGGTTGGTCGCGCATAGTACCGCTATGGAGAGTATTCAGGCTGAAAGTGAACCAATAGACGAGGAGGACGATGTACCGTGAGTATCGCATGTTCGTTGCGTCACAAGCTACGAGTGTATACGAAAAAGGCGGTCTTAATAACATGATTGTTAATCGTGTTTCGTGTTCCCAGCAGTCCAGGTGGTATCCCTGCGCGGAACGCACGTGGCGAACGCTTGTTACTCTTCATTGGTGTTATTGACATTTTGCAAAGTTACAGACTCAAGAAAAAGCTCGAGCATACGTGGAAGTCGATGATACATGACGGTGTAAGTTCTATTAATATTGTATTAACCTTCGTTATTTATTTTTATTTGTTATGTCGTACTAGATTGCATTTTTTTCAAAATGTAATTGTTAGCATCTACGTACAATAATTTTTAAAAGACATGTTTACTATTGTTTGTTTACAGGATACTGTATCCGTACATCGGCCAGGATTTTACGCGCAACGTTTTCAAGACTTCATGGCGAAGACAGTATTCAAGAAGATACCGTCACGTAAGTACCACCCTAATCAGCCTCTTCTAACAAACTTGACATCAATGTTAGCATTGAACAAGGCTCATTCCTAATTTGTAAGCGATTTTTTAATCCGTTACTTATCGTTTATAATTTTTGGGTTGTTTAAAAGTATAACGACTGAAACTTCAGTGTCACGCCAAAACGATTTGGTTATATCTCAATTATAAAGTATTAAAAGTACAAGGAAAAAGTTCTAGGCTTTAAGTAGAGTAGATGTCATAACGACAAGTATTTTTATTGCCAGCTGATCGTGATTAATCACATATTTCTGTTTATAGTAATAGCAAGTAATTACTGTGATTCAACTATATATTATACATATATATGTATATATATATATATGATGTAATGTTAACGCATAGTATCTTTTACAAACGGAAAAACGAAAAAAGTGAGAGAATCTTTAAGACATATTTTAATCGTACGGATAGGAAAATGGGGGTCGACGAAAGTTTGAAAAAATTGCAAATGATAAACCGCTCAAAAAAAAAGAAGAAAGCATACGGTACTTATATAATAAACGCGCATCTGCCATTTAAGATTAAGTAGCGACATAACTATCAACTTGTTTAAGGTTCCAGATTGTATAGTGCCGTAAGCTACAAGCTAGAATTACATATATATATTTTTTAGCTTTCTTACCATATAACCGTTATCATTGAGACGCCTCGCGACTCATTTACTCGATTTAGCGGTACATTATTTTATTTATTCGCGATGCATGTCAGATTTAATTATTACATCGCATTATCAAGGGATCGTTGGATTTATCAATTTCGATATCCGTTGATTCCATTCGCATTTATATTCCCTTTTTTTTACGAATTTTTTTCTATTTTTATTTCCAACGTTCGAAAGTATATTCGATGCAAGAATAAATATCAGTTGCTTTCTCATCATGCCATTTATAACTGACAAATTTAGCCGTCCAGAAATATTCTAATACTCGTAATAGTGACTTAAAGTAATTAAGTGACTGCAGAGAATGCGTATAACTGCTGTGCGGATATCCGAAAACTATGCACGCACTGATTTGTGCATCATATCGATTGTCTAGGAGGTAGATTCATAAGAAAGAATAAATTTCATTCGGAATTTTAATTTTATCTACTCGCGCAATATATACGAATATAATAATATTTATTGAAATCTATTCGGCAATCCCATCGACAATTTTTCGGATACCTGCATTTCCTCAATTATCAACACTGTCGATCAAATCAATCCTGGGTTTCTTGCGTCTCACAATCAGTTAATCACCTTTGGGATTTTGTATTGTAGTGTAACTAATTGCTAACACTGTACACATTTTTTAATGTTATTTTACCATTCATCACATTTACCATTTGTTTTCATTTCGTTTTTTTTTCCATATTCGATCTCAGTGTTCTCTTTGGATTTTGTTTCGATACATTTTTATCTTGAGATGTTTAGTCAAAAATTAAACGAAAGCATAAAAAGTAACCAGTCCACTGGTGTCCACATACATAGCTGAGTATTTTGTTGCCAGTGATCTCGCTAATACATTAAGCACGAATTTGCTAACTAACGCACGAAATGTTATATCGTAAGCATCTCGAGAAGCACGAAGTAACTATACATCGTGTGTAAAGGAAAACGGGTCAATAATATGACGTAAGGTTTCTGTGAGAGACGCGTTATATTGTAAATGTTCCGTAATGTTTGGCTGCCGAGAATGTAGCCGTCCCACATGCATACAGAATTTTGTGATTTTTCAATCAAGTTCTCCATCGTCAAAGTTCCTTTGATCGTTTGACGTCGAGTACGAACGTGCCAAAGTCTTTTTTTTTGTTTTTGTTAAATCGTTTCTTCGTGTTCCTAGTGTACGGTGCATTAAATGGCTCGTGATCACAGAAGTTTCTATTTTAACAAACACGCGAAAGAGCAATCACTGACGATCAGCTGAAACTTGTTATCGAAACAATGTCATAGATCGCGCAGAATCTTATTTTAATAAATTTAATCAGGCTCAATTCTCATAATGCAGGCTGTGATATTTATTACCGATGACGTACAGTTCCAAAAAGAAAGTGGTCAGCCAGTTTTGTACACTCACACGTAAATGCTTTTGAAAGCCTGCTTGAGAAAATCATGGACGATTTTGTGCGATTTATAGCGAATGTAGAAAAATCTTCACGACGTGTACAGTTCTAGTATATTTTGGCAAAGCTAGTTAGTACGGCATGGATGTGTAAGAGAGGAGGGTATACGAGAGAGAGGGAGAGTGTGTGTGAAGGGAGACAGGAAGAAATGGTAGAAGTAGATACACGTTCTTCTTTATTGTGAAAATATTCAGCTATTGGTTCGACGTGGACACCAATGTACATATTTATATATTTTGCAATAAACATTTTCGCTGTTTACAACTTCATTTCATTTATAAAGCCTACCCGTTACACATCACTTTGTTCTTTCATTTTCATTAACCACCATTTATATCTTCCTACTAATACGTATGTACTTCATTACTAATTAAAATATACCTGCCATCACTGTCACACTACTATAACTGCTACTGCTACATGTATCACTTTTTTGAATATTATTCTCATCTGCCATTCCCCAATTATCCTCTACGTAGCCACGAACTCATTAAATTTTGTTTTCTGCACCATATCGTCGCGTTACACTTTATGTACTGTCTTAAATAGCGTATCATGCGATGTGTTTGTCGTTTGTGTTATAACGTATGTTTGTTTGAGTTCTACTGACCAACCTCGTTCATAACACTTATACTTTGCCATGCGATTATCAAAGTACTTAAGGAATCCCGGAATCAATCGAAGATTACACATCAACGAATCGATTTTTTATGTGTCCATCTATTATCCCTTTCTGTAGAGGCCCTAAAGATTCTTCTGTTCCGTATTTTTCAATACATCCGTCGTTCGAGCGATACGATCACTCATTTCA
>SHCU01000073.1:240404-259300 GCA_004307685.1 Ceratina australensis | reverse complement strand
ATGTGTCCATCTATTATCCCTTTCTGTAGAGGCCCTAAAGATTCTTCTGTTCCGTTCAATACATCCGTCGTTCGAGCGATACGATCACTCATTTCACAGAATCACATAAACGTCCGTGTTTTCATTCAGACAATATTTTGTAATGTTGGAATCTGGGTTATTCGAGTGGCTGTAGAGAATCGTTATCTCGAAGTTAGTGACCTTTTTTAAGATTAGGTACCTCAGTTAGCCATTATAAATAAATTAAGAGTCAATCAAGACCCAATTAATTCTAATCTGATTACTAACGTAAGTGGTATTTGCGGTTATAAAAAAAATAAGTACAATTCTTGAGGAAACGTGTTAGCGAGACTAATGAGATACCATTTAAAACAAAGAAAGAAGCAAGCATTCTCGAGTTTTTACGATTCAGATCTAGGTCGGCATTCCGCGATGAAAATTATACGAGATCAAAGATACTATACGAATAATCGAGATTCCATTTGAAATAATGCAACTTCTTTAAAGCTGATCGTTCAAAGGTAAATCTGGTCCTCACAGGATAACATATTTATAGCGGAGGAAAACACCTTATTTGATCATTTATGCGATCATGTGTGATACATATTTTATTTTTGATCGCTGCTTTTCTCTTTCTGTCTATCTCTTATCTTCTATCTTGAGGCAAGAACGTACCCCCGCTTTCCTTTGTGTTGCTAATCTTTTTTTATTCTCGGCAGTCCCTATGATCTATCGATCGTTTAATAATCCGGTACATATAAAGGAGTTAGCTAAATGTTGATGTTTTTGTGTCCCGTGCACTTCTTTCCGTGTCAACCCCCAATGAACCTGATCTGACCTGCTACCGATCGAAACTCGAAAATCGAATACCAAAAGTGGACCTGCCTGAGATTAAGGGGAATCATCGCAAATTCCGTAACCTCGTCACCAGCTACATAGGTAACTTTGTCTGTCTGTTCGTCCATCTATCTGTCCATTTTGTATGGTTGTACGTATGTTTGTTTTCTATTTTCTCTCGTGTTTCTATTTCTTCCGAAATTTATTTCGTTCTCTTTAAGAAAATGAAGATAGAACGTTGACGTCGTTTTATCTGCTTGTATGCGTAAAAATACCATCCTGGTATCGATCTGATTTTTTTGCGACAACAAATCGTTTGTTTTAACCGCCGTGTTGCTGTATTCTCTTTACGCATTCTTTTCCTTCTGTTTCTCGTTTTCATTTCGTTTCGTTTTACTGTAACCTTTCTACTAATCATGAACTTCTTTCTATGTGCATCGACTAATTAGCTTTTCTGTTTTTTGGCAAATACAGTCTTTGCTCAAAGTGAGTTTTTCTCCATCGAATTCAAGTAGTCAAAGATTACGTAGAGTTTGTGAAGTGAATTGTTTTCTCTATGGTATAGCATGAAATCCCTTTTATACCAATTGTAATTGTAGATACAAAATATGTATGTTATATGCACATACACTTGTAAGTACCCAAGAAGAAGAAAAATGCTTCTTTGCGATGGTATCTTTTTTATTTCGATAACTCCTAATCCGAATGCAATAGGAATTGAATGAGACCGTGTATAAATGTATGTTACTATTATTTCCTTCCTTAAGTATTGTATATAAAATCTTTTAACACGTGTTGTTCGAAGTTGATTTTCACCCTTGGTACACCTTTTATCTCTCCAACTGTTTCTTGTAAGTGACACGTCCCTAATGAAAAAATTTTGTACCTGAGGCTCACATTGTAACGCTTGTCTGAGTTATTATCTTTCTCGTCTAACTCTAGCCCAACTTTCCACCGTACGTATGCCATAATATAAGTCTGAACACACGTACGAATGTGTAGTTATGCAAATATAATTTTAGATGTTCGCATTCCCCTGTTCTCATAAATACAGGGTGTAAACCTACAAGTGGGCAACATTTGAGGATCATATTCTATGGCCCAAAATAAAACGAAAGTGAAGAGTGACAAAACTGGGTTTGGTCCTTCATTAATTAGTTCTTCACACTTAAAAATTAGCTGATTTTACGTATACATATCCACTGGCAATAAATCTGAAAAAATTTGGCAAAAATTAGAAGTCTGCAGATCGGGTCGAAAATATGCTCAGATATTTTCCTCATATAGTAGAACATTTATCCAGGTTTTCGAATTTTTCTATACATTAGATCCTGAGATACAGCAATTTGAAAAATTGGGCAAAAATTGAAATTTTCTTATAGCTACGGTTGTTCTTCGACGAGCTGTCGATGCAAGGTGAATTCCAGGTGCAACAACGTTCAAATTTTAATTACCAATGACTAATTAATGAAGACCTATATGCAGTTTTGCCACTCTTCGGTTTTGTCTTATTTTGGCCTGTAGAATACGCTCCTAAAATATTGCCCACCAGTAGGTTTAAACGCCGTATATTGTAATTTAACATCTAAAGTGTACTCTGAATATTTTTACCCCCGTGTGACACGTATGAATCATAAATCTGACCCGAGCGTCAAATTTGCAATCTCTCGAAACAGCTGCGTAAAAAATATCGGAGTACAAGATCGTGTAACGAAGGGATCAAGTCGTACCGATTTTTTCTTATGCTTCTGTGATGCGCATCGTGAGTTCTGTGTGCCTGGTTCGACGATCTCTCTCTTGATTTTACTATCATTTTCTCGCACCTGTCTTTTTCTCTACTTTTTTTCAAAGTACTATACCCACGTTCACAATTTTTCAAGTACACCAAGTAATTTTCCAACTCTCTTGATCGATGACCTTGTTTCTCCCCGCGCGAATCTGGGTCATTCTCCTCTTAAAAGAAGTATCTGAGGAAACCAATATCCGATCCTATTCAATCGTATCCGAATTTTGAACATCGCACCACCGATCTAGATTACGATTTTTTGCTAGAAATATTTTTGCCTAATGACTGCGCACACGTAGTCGCACATATGCCCCGTTCTTATTGTTAGCCACAATAACTCCGAATTGGACCTAGCAATGAAGCACAATTTTCTATAGTCTAATGTCCTAATATGTGAAATGACAGACAGTAGAGTTAAACGCATCTTTACAAATTTCATTTAACATAGAACACAAGAAGACGAAATATAATTAAAATTATGGAGAAATTCAGGATTATGTATATAAATTTAATTGTATTTTTCTTTTTAAGCTGACGTAACAGCAGTTTCCATTTGTACGAAAATGTGCATATAATAGAAACAATCGTATTGCGTGCGTTAACTCTGCTGTTCATTTTCCCTCCCACTTCAGGATAACTTTTCACAGATCCGTAGCGTTATCGAGGCTCGTTCTAGATAACCACACGTTGTCCGGATTCTAATCAGACCTGAACTTACACCATATTGTGATATACAGTCTGATGAAAAACATATAGCTGTGTTCTCGCGTAACCGAGCGATTGCACAGAGATGATTGGCGAACGAATATCTGTTTGCCGCGGTAAAACATTATAGCGTGTCCATATACATATACAGAGGCATGCCCAAAGAGGAGAAATACGTAGAGTATACCGAACAAGCATCGCGCACAATGGTAATTCTGCGTGATGAAAAATCATTTCTCTCGCGAGCTTGATACAATTGCGCGAGAGAACAATAGAAAGCTTTCGGTGTTGTGTCGGCTTCACCTGTACCTACTTAACGATTACTTGTTGGACATTGAGAAAATTGAATGGTCACGATGTGATCGCAGTAGTAGTAATCCCTGCCCGGTAACGTAGAGGAATCAGAGAAGCCTAGCTCCAAACGTTGGAGAACAGATTATTAGACATAGCCGTAGCAAACAGTGCTGTAGCGAGGATACGTACAATCAAAGTTTAGTAAAGAAATAATTCCTTCCATTAAGCGATAAAATTTGATATAAGTTTTGAAGTTTTAGGTTGCTGCGCGATTAAAAATTAAACGTATCACATTTTGTATGTATATCGTGAGTCGTTTGTTAAATTAGCGACAAGGGAACAAGAGTTCTTACATGACCCGGCCAAGACATAATTACGGCATAGTGTCACAGTAAGTTACGGAAATAGGAAGTGCCGTAACGCAAATGACGTGCGTAATGCGTTTCGTGAGGTGGACACAAAGGAAGCGCAACAAACGAATTTTTTTTTTCTAAAAACGCTTTACGCATAAACTAACACTTGCTACGGTACTGACGTCAGCTTTTGTAGCGTTAACTCGTTTGATATCCCTATTACGATATTACATAGGCACCGAAACTTTTCCAATTAATCGTTCCGATTTTTCCACGAGCATTATCGATGTTCCAACCCCCTGTAACGACGATAATATCGAACGCGGTGACTCCAACAATTCGTTGATTTATGTTTCAGCGTTGAAACATTCCCCGTCGAAGAGAAAAAGCATCACGAGACCGCTGAGGCCACTGGACGGCGACTTCGATTCAGCCGGTGAGTTATTTCAATCGATTACGTTTCTCAAATATTTACTTTTTCCCTTCTTATTATATTCCGTTTCGTACGCTTCACATGGTCTGACGACCACATATTTATCGATTTTCGGGACCAGTTCAAAGAACTACGTTTCGCTTAACGAATAATCATCGACTGGAATAAGTTCAAAACGAAGTAATAACGGTGAAATGTAAGAGTCGAGGCTGGCCCGAAAATCGTGCGCGGATGATACGAACGAACATTTTTTCCACGATCTTATGATTGGCTTTGCGCTGAATTTCACGTGTGTAGCCAGGCACAGCGATCAGTACAATAAAGTTAGATCCGGCATACCTACAATACCCCTGTCCAAAACGTTCACGACTGTCCCCGCCTGTGACGGTGCCAAGAAATTCCATTGAGCCACCCTTCCCGAAGATATCCTATCGCTTTTACGAGGACTGCTCGCGCGTGCTTTCACGTGCCAATCACGTACGCCTATCTGTGTTCCGTGTTGGTAGGTAATCCATTATCCAACAATCTCATTAAGCTTGATCTCGTACGAATAAAACCGGGAGATCTTATGATTTCAATTGAGGCAATTTATTTTTTAAATTGTTCTTATACCACCTCATGGAATCGTACTAGCGGTAAAAATATTGGGAATCGTTTACTATATCGAGCGGCAGGCCTCGAATAGTATGACAATAACACGCGAGTCTGAAACAATACTGTTCGATTTTACAAGTCGACAGGAAAAAAGAAAGGACTCGTTGAAGTACAATTCAATTGTACCCGGGGTTAATTGCGTATCGGCAATCAATTATGGTTTTATTCACTTGCCAATCGCCCACATACGTATGTCTATTCGAAAGCCGTTCAATTCCGTGTACACACACAAGTAACGTATACATTTACGTACATATACAGCTTTCTATCGTGAATGTCAGTCGAATGCGTGCATTCCGACTATCGAGATTCCTCTCTGTTTGCCTCGAACGTCCCTTGCTCGAATCCCTGTTTTATTTCGGGACATCTTCCAATCCGATGGACAGAGAGACTTTTAATTCACGGGACAATAATCGCCACGGTCGATCAATACCGCTTACGAACAATGAGAATAATAAGAGGCGTGTTCCGTGATAGAAAAACGGCAGAAGTTTCTCTGTCCTATCAAGAGACGTACACACGGTGATACGGTAATGGTACATGGTGTTGTATGGTGGTTTAGCGGTGCCGACAACCGGAACTTCAACAATGCATGCTACGTCACCCACAAAGGCTGGTGAGTCTCATTCGATCACTTATTTTCCTAATGTCGTTAATTATCTTTCTCTCTTTATGAGATCCTTATTCGTCAATTGATATCCATGAAGATCTCACAACTCTTTGTCGCGTTTAGAAAAAAGCATAAAATGAGATCTATAATTAAAGGAATATATATATAAAATGTAATGGAATTTTAGAATAGTGTCTGAAATCACTCTCACTGATAAGTCTTGAATCATATCCTCACGAGTTGTTTACCTTCCGTTGTACGTATTAATATTTCTTTCTGAAATGCGACATTGCTTCGACGTGTCAAACGATCTGTTCAGCGATTTCTGAAAAACGGATTTAGTTTCCGAGTTACGTGAATGAATCACCAAGGGGATTAAACTCCTTCGCGTCTCGTAAAAGGTTCGACGTTCTCGATGCAATGTCGCATGTTGGCTCGAATCGTCACGCGATCTCCCTCATCAGCATCACTGTTTCTCTTTTTCTGACCCGGCAACTCTGTCTCTCCATCTTTTTCTGTCTTTTAACCCCGACTTCACCACCTCGTTTTCGCTGCACACGCAATCCCCGGTTTTCGTACAACCCGTCGACGATCGCACAACTCAACGACGACCCTCGGGCACCACGAACAAAAAAACAGTGACCCCAACGACAGACGTCGCGATCAGCACGACCAGCACGATAATGTCGACCGGCTCGGCGCCAATCGCGACTTCGACGCCGGTGAATTTCGCCGCGGGCCCGGTGAGTCCGCCGCCGTTGACTTTGGCCGCGGGCCCGGGCCCGGCACACCAAGAAACACCGGCACCGGTAGCAACCTCGGCGCCTAAAGTCGCGAGCTACCCGGCGGTTCTGAAGGGCAGGACCGCAGCCAGTCCGCCTAATCCAAATCTGGTGCCCTCCGGGAAGATTCCACCCCCTGTGCCACCGAGAGGTACCGGCCAGTCGAAGGCCGCGAGGTCCTCGGAGGAGCATCGTGGCCCGGGGACGGTCACCTCGACGCCCTCGATGACATCCAGCCGAGGTGACGAAGCAGCAATAATCACGAGATATCGCTTGCATGAAAGTTCAAAGAGCATCCCGCACCAACTCCCCGCACCTGATTACATTTCTACATCTACTACTACAACTGCTGCGCCCGCCGACACCACTACTAACTACACCGCGCGTACTTCCTCTTCTCTCTTAACATCGTCTGGTATCATTACTACTACTACTACTTTCACCACGAATACTGCTAACAACATCATCACTACTGCAAACTCTTACTCTAACAATGTCACATCCACCGCTGTAAACACCAGCGAGTTGCATGCCCGTACATCGACACCCGCGTATCTACCGCCGCGATACGATAGCTTGGCTTTTCGCGATCGATCTGCCAACGTGGGCAGGGCGTTCGAACCTGTCCCCGAGGAACAGACCCGACGACAGTGGGACGAATGGCAAATGGACGATATGTACGAGGAAGAGGAATTCGTGAGCGTGGAGCAAAACGAAGATGGTTCATACGTGATTAAAACTAGTCCGTATCCGTTTAGACCCGAGAGGGGAAACTTCACCCGGGCAAGGGAGAGAAGTGCCAGACGGGAAGTTGTCCCGACTAGAGACGAGCAGAGGAGAAGCTCGAGAGCTGAGATCATGGCCAAGTTCACGTACTTCCTGAACCCCGCGTCTAGACCAGAACTAATGAACTACAAGATGTCGCGGAAGGACAAGAAGCACTCGGAAACTTATTACGAACGTATGAAGAGGAAGCAGAAGGAGCTCGAGGCTTCGATCACGACTATCACGTTGGCCCAGCGTTCGAATACGGATGATAGGGAGCGGGCTGATGCTTCGAAAGCTAGCAAATCGATGACAACGACGAGTGGACAAGGGAAAGTTGTCGAGAAGAAAATTGACGTTCAGAGACTCATGGAACGTAGAAAAGATAGTAAGATTTTAAGAAAGATCAGAGAGAAGTCTGATCGAAGAAGGAAGAAGCTTGCTCCTGAGGCGTCATTGAAAATTCGACCCTTAGCTGGTCCAACGAAGGTAGATGATGTTACAAATGTTGAGAAGAAGAAGATGGAGATCCGAGAACTCCCGTCTTTGAAGCCTAATTACGTGGATACGAATACTGAACGCCTAACAAAATCGAGTAGTGATGTAACGATGTTGGAAAAGAAGGAAAATAGAATTGTTCTCAAGGGCGAGAAAAGAACCTTCTTGGTAACGAAGGTTGACGAAGGAGTTCCGATAAAATTTAGAAGCATCGAAGTTGTTTATTCTTCAAAAATTAACGTCAAAGACGATGTAGACGATAACAGAACCAATGTTGGCATAAAAAATAACAAGAAGTCAACAACATCTGAAAGAATTGATATGGATCGAATTAACGGTGAAACGTCGAGTGAAACGGGACAGAGTTTCGAATCTAGGAAACAATTAAAAAAAAGTAAAAATACAAAGTGTAACGTTTTAAAGCCCTTGCCTGATAAATTGAAAGACGAATTTCTAGAACGGTCATCTAACATTTTAGTACCGAATACTTCTTTTCTATACGGCCGCGAAAGGTCTCAATCAAAGAAACTATAACCGTGAAAATAAAATGCCTAGCTTCTCTACTATGAAGCGACCACAATTCATTCAGAAAATACACAAGATCTCCATTGAAGAATTTGAAGATAGTCGAATTAAAAACGTTAAGACACTTGACTAACATTTCTCTAACTAATTTTTTTCCTGCATGTGCAAATACACTCTGTTACTCTTTGTTTCTTCATGTATCATCACTCGATCTTTCACGTATGTCAATTTACAAGAATATAGATATACAATGTATGTTGTTTAAACATAATAATTATTCTTAAAAAGATCCAAGGATATTGAGATCAATGAAGTTGACAGCTCGACGTATACGTATACTTTCTACCTCTAGATGATGCACTTACGTTACAGTTTTATTATTATACTTGTAAGCTCTATGCCGTTTCAATGTCGATTTTATGGCGTCGACGAGGTATCGTCCGATTATTGTCGAGACAAGCAAGGGTTCACATTTAAGAATGTAGTGTTGCGTGTAAGGGTTGATTTCTTCTTTAACTTAATTGGAGTGTATTCCTGCATGTGTAGCGTCTTTCTATCCACTATTAGGACGAAGAATAGACGTAACATATTAACAGTAGAGTTCTTGAAAAATCCTAATTATAATTTTCGATAATGTACTTCCATAATAATTTATCATTACCTTCGCGTATATCCAATATTTTACGTGAATATCTATTGTAAATCAATTTAGCGCTAGCTTGTGGAAAACTTCAAATGATTAAAAAACACACAAAAAATAATTTTCTTCGAGGGAAGTGATTAAAAGTTACGTCTATCTTTAAACAAGGAAAGATATTTAACAGTTTTCAATTTGTTGTCGACACATCGTCATTTTGTCATTCAAATAGAATAAAAAATCTTGTTGGTGCGTTTGTATGGTGTGCTATCTATATCAAAATAAAGGGACGTTCACACGAGTGTAATAGTTACAATGCAAATGCCCTGGACATGCTCGCTAAAATAGATTGCTGTTTGTGCTCCTAGTTAAGTAGTTGTACTAGAACGTAGTCATTATACCGTTATAGTGCGAAGTTAGAATGGCTTGTTTTGACTGACTTCAATAGGAAGTTAATCGATTTCTAAAGTTTCAATCCTTTATCCATAAAGCAATATCCCCGCCGAAATGAAGAGATTTCAAAAGAAAGACACGCTTATGCAATTTGTGTATTGAGATCGCACTGTGCATTTAATGTTTGCCGAACGTTAGAAATGTTCGTGATGTTCATTCCTCTTAGCGAGCGCTTACTGTGATTCTTTATACAGTGCCGAAGTAGATGGTTCTCGAACCTCCCTCAAACGTCTCCCGTTGGAAAATATTGATAAATAGCATATATATAACAATTATTTTTTATATCTCTAACAATACATTGGTAACGGATTATTATAGCTTGTGTATTTTATTTATAACTTACAACAAAATAAAAAGTATAATACTTAGGTGATTGTGTGACATTCACAAGATTCTGATTCAGGTAACATCGAGTTGGCAAGCTAAATTAAAAATTGTTTGAGTTAGATATTAATTTGACGGCCTCTTCGAGTGAGGCCCCATCATGCTAACGATACTCCCACCCTTAGAACCCCTGACGACGAGGCAAGCACATATCGTGTTCATTAGGGCTAACTGTAGTGCGCTTTTTGTAGGTGGCACCCTTCCTTCCGCCTGTTCCACCCCGCCCCCGCCCTTTGACGATGCAGTGCGTTCAAACGACCAAACTCTGGCTTCCGGTGGTCAGCTACAACAGGGTGCAACGCCCATCTTAACGAGCAGTTTGAGTAGCGCTCAAACGAAGCAGAACAAGGTCGTGCACCATGTCACCCTCACGAAAACGTACCACGACGCTGTGAGGTGAGTGAATTCATATTTCTTTCCATCATTTCGCCAACACGTATAAAGAACATTATGAAACAGTTATAATTATATTGGAACACCTCTACGCCACTCTCTCTACTACAATTTGCTTATTATTAATTCTAATTGGCTTTATAAGAAAAATGAGAGACTACATATTTCAATGGAATTTTAACCAGTTAACTGCGTTCGACGTGTATACACGTCATTCTAAATTTCTTTCGATTAATATTGATAATCTGTTTAAATATAAAGAGACTCGTATAAGACAATTGATTTTATTCTAACATCGCTCACATGAATTCTGTAGCTGTTAGAGTTTATTGAATTAATTTATAGCATTCAAAGTATTAGATTTTTTGTATATTTAAATTGGTAGAAAATAAGATTTCTAAAATTAAATTCCTCACATTAAAGGGTTAATGTAAATTCACTCTACACGTAACAGGAAAAATGTTCTAACTGTGCAGTCGAATTAAATAATTAAACGCAACACCGTGGAAAAAATAATATTTCAGCATATCTGATGTGCACTTGGAAAGCAGCGGTAGCGGAAGTGGCAGTGGCGGAAGGGAAACAAAATCGTCGTTGAGCGTGGAAAGCGGCGGAAGCAGTCGAGGTGGTGGCGGATTGACGTGGACACCGCCCGCGGGCAGCGCTGAGGGCTCGACACCTACGTGGACGGAAGGCACCCCGTCCTTCACGGAGAGTTCCAGCAGCGGTGACGCAGGTAAGTTTCCGTATGCGCTCCACATCTACTACGCCAGCTGAAGGCTCACACGTGCCTCGAGGATACCTTCGTTCTCTTCTACTTTCTCGCAACGATTCAATTTCCATCGGGCGCGACCGTCCCGTTGATTTTTCATTTGTTTCTTCGCACTTAACAGATCTATCAAAATACGAATTAGAAGAACATAAAAAATCTCAATGAAGATCAGTAAAAATCATGTGAATTTATAACATTTTTAGCAATTACATAATTGAACGAATATGTTTCTTTGGTGAATAACAAATTACGCGACGCTCGCGCCAATAACCAGAAGTCTGATTAACGTGCCACGGACTTAAAGTGTTAACGTTCTCTAAACGAGCATAAATACACGCTGTCAGTCACCATATCATTATTGTACGTGTGAAACGGTTGTATCCGTAAATCGCCTGCATCGATGAAGTACTACTTCTACACTTTGTAAGGAGGGTACCTACATCCGTGTTGTGTTATTAAATATGTAAATGTACGTAGACCGTGCAAGTAGTAGTTAGTGCTGATTGGAACGCATACTGTATACTCGATGAGGTAAATACGATAAATCCCTGTGATCGTGACTAAAATGATACGTCTGGTTAGCAACTTACATCGATTGCACTCTGTGTACTAACGATATTATGTAATCCGGAACTCAATAGGTTTAAGAGCAAATTAAGTTAGGCCGTTTGCTTCAGTGTACTTCATTTTTCTTCGTTTAAAACTGTTTTAATCCGGAAAACTATCATTGGTACACACCCTATTTATACAAAGAAGATATGTCATATATTTATTCGCATTCATTATTACATTGTACTCCTGTTAACTCAGAAGATTCGTGCAACTTAATAATTGAAGCCCAGAGAAGTAAGAAAACGAATGACAAAAACTCAGTGCCTAAATTGACTTTCATCGCGTATGATTTTTAGAACATGTGTCAAGGTGATTGTCTGCGTTATTATCGACACGCTTTTGGACCCTTCAATAGTACGCGAAGGTGTTTGTCGTACACGCTGAATTAACAAAGCGTCGTGACAAGTGTCGACGAACATCTTCGATATTTCTTTAAGTAATTATTTTCTGAACGAGTATAATCGTACGACCATTTTACTTAGCCCTGTTTAGCTATCTAAAAAATGTTGTCAAAACATTTGAACACTTTTTTTTCTCAACGATGAGAGATCGACAATAAAGCGACGATTGCAGAATAAAAAAAGAATACGAGACATCACTCTCATTATAAAAAAAACCCTCACACACACATTTGTTTTTAATTGTTCTACATGGTTCCTTCGGTAAGCAGGAACGGGCATCGCCTAGAACCGATGTGCTCTCGAGATAAGTTTTCAAATTTTTCTCTCTTTTTCTCTATTTCTTTTTTTATACTCTTCGATCTGTTTGCTATACTTGCATCATACGGAACCATTGCGTGAAATATAGCTCACTCGCTTGACACCCGTAGATCATCGATTAGAACAGTGCACGCTTTTCTCTTATCGATGCATCTTGATTAAAACGGTATCTCGAAAGGGACGCCTGAATAAAAAAAAGCAGACTAGTTTTAAATAAAAATTCATTAACGTGAAAGAGCAGCATCAAGCGATCCTTTCGAGGCACGCATCAACAGTTTAAATTTTTCCTGCCGTAGATCGTCGTCTCGAATTAAACACTAGACAAACACGAATTCGGTGCGACAAGTCGACGCAGCAAGTCAATCAGCCTTTTTGCACTATGACGATTAACGATAATTTTAGGTTGCCCGACGACGCCGATCAGGGGTAACCAGCGTCAGGATAACGGAGGGAGCATCGCGGCCACCGTTGAGGAGGCGTTGGCCAGTCTCACTACGGAAATGGTAAGTTGGCAAATGTAGCTTTACATTATTGGTCATCTGAAAAGACACGGTAATGAAATTCAGAGATCGCAACTGACTACAAAATGACATGGAAAACGAAAAAGTTGATTTCTGATTATCGTTACTCTGTCTTCCTTGACCGATTTCCCTTGGCGGTAAGTGTCTAATCAGAGCCCGCTGACCGAACGATCGGACTGTGTAAATGTTTCCCCGAGTGGCCGAGGGTTTTTTGTAACTAATAATCAGTCCCCAGGCGACGCTGTGCACCGTGAGCCTTACTAAGGGATTCATGATTTCAACGTCGTCTACGAACGAAATCGTCCTTAGTCTCATCTTGCTTCACGTTTCAGTGTCGTATCCCATTTTTTATGTAGAATCCATAATGAACCGTCGCGTCGATTCGGTCGCGCACAGAGCGTTCCAAAGCGAGTGATTTTCATGAACGATTCGACATCGGAATCGTGTAAAGGAGATGCATGCAATATTATTTATAATTTTCTCTTCGCTTCCAGCATCTTGGACTGATCTTATAATTAGAATAGCTCTATTCGTGTATTTTACAAAGACAATTGCATGAAAATTTAGCTTACCGATTCCTCCTATGCAATGGTTCTACGTATTCGATTTTTTTGAATCTTGAAACTGAATGCAATAGATAAATAATATTTATTCTAAGAATAAACGATAGAGCACGTTCTATAGATTAGGTACTCCCTTTCAGGTACATACGTAAATGTTACTTACGTATAAGTTTAATATCTTATACTCCTCAAATAATTGATAGAATAGAGATATCAAAGTAGTGTGACAATTAAATGTTTTCAAACAAAGAGAATTTTAATCAAGCAAAAGTTTACTGAACCGTGTACTCGTCCGTCTCGTATTTCCACGCGATAACGATTTCCACGACCTAAACGATTGCCACACATTGAGTGCGTATCCTCAAATTTCTGCATGTGAGTACATCGTAGAGTTCTCAACGAACGCATCAGCAATTATTTTATATGTAAATAATTCTCGTGCGCGTGCATTTTTTACGAGGTAAACAAGTTCACAGGGTTGCAACACGCGAAAGAATCTCGGACGCACACGTTCGTAAGGTAATTCCATATTAACCTAGTATTGTCGCCGACGAGGATTCTCTTGTATTTAAACATTTTAAACGATGATGTCTTTCAAGTGGTTACAAATTTATTTTTCTCCCTTATAATCGAGTTAAAATCCTATTATAAATTATATCAGAAGCATATCCTTACGTAAAGTTTGATCATAATAGGAAAAACCAGAAAATCTAACTGATAATGCTCCAAATTCTAGTTCTGTTAATAGTGTAACAAAAATAATCAAAGTAAGCCGACTGCATTTAATCGAAAACAAACGCCTTGGAACGCTCGGTGTGTAGAGATCAGATTTTTGAATGGTTTCTCTATTTCCTCAAATCAGGAGATACTGCAGCACGAGTGAATGCAATGCAACTCGCCCCTCTAACCTCCTTCGATTTGGATATGGCCTGGTGCGCCGTCGTAGCGACGAATCTTCGAAAAAAAAAACGATAAAAGAAATTCCGATAACGGGAAAGTAAAAATGGAATCGCGAATCAAGACAAGCTGGGTCGAAACAGACAATGTACACATAGATACTTTAGTCATTCCTTTATTCGCATTTTCGTGTTGAAGCCGATTCCGTACTTAACGAATCATGCAAGAAATTCGTCTGGATTCGCGAGTCTACAAAGTATTAGTCGTCCAACGTGCATCAATCTCGCATTTATTTGCACGGGAAGATGTTATATTTAAGTAATCGCGTCCTCGTGGAGCGACGAAGGAGTCGACAAAGCGTTGCCGATTCCAGAGCTCGCGAAGTTAAATGGAAAGGCCAGAAAGCTAATGTACACCGTGATAAAACTCGGCCTACAGTATTAGTCGACCGTATAATACTCGGCACTCGTTCGGGATTCCAAGCACTTTGCGGATAACTGACGAGTCATCTTTACGGTTATTTGTCTCGTAGGTATGTCCGGTCTCGGCACGTTGAATTCCTAATCAACGTACGGTTAAATGTAATAATGACGCGCGTTGTTATGTGTACAAATTTTGAATCGGTTAGTATGTTGACCAATTACCGCCTAACTTTATTGTGAAAACTTGTGCAGCCTGGGACGATGGTTATCGATCCGTTTTTAATTACGTTCGTTATTCCTCGTATAGAGACAAGATTTGAAACTAGTAAGAAATCTGTGCTTCAATTTTTCACTGCTCGATCTGACATTTTTGTTGAATTTTGATATTATTACCAATATGAAGACTCGGAAGAGGACGATTTCTATTTCTTCCTCAACCAGCAGATATGCGTATATACGTTTCTTTGTACTTCATTTAAAAAATGTAATTAAATGATTAAACAATATTAAGGTAGGATTGAGTTTTTCAGTTGTAGAAAATACGTTAATATTTAATTAAATTCTGTTAATCGAACATTGAAAAATTTTCTAATCTAATTGTCCACATGCAGGAAATTAACACAATAGAAAACGTATCGAGGATCACTGTTCCTGACTGTATATTCGTTTAAACTATCCTGACTGTCTTTTGAAAAGAGCCTTAAGAAAGACGCGTGTCATTATTATTGTTAATTCGTCTTCTCGTTGCTTCTTCGTGAATGTAGTTGTAAAATCGTATGATCATCGAATCACCGAGCTTTACGAGTGATGTTCAAGTCAAGTGGCGACCAAGCGTCGCTATAAAGTATTTTACGCATTACCTCTTATCCTAACTGACAATTATCTTTTGTTATGATAGTGAACGTTAAACGTTTAAATGGACGGGGAGGAGAAGCTTGAGAAAACGGAAATGAATAATGATCGAAATAGAGTGTAAATAATACTTACGATCCAAGTAGGGCTCGTGGGCCTCAATCCCGTTTTTATTACGGTAACATAGCCCGTCGTGTATGTACATGTACCTATATGTGTCTCACGTTCTGTTTGTCTATATAATTAATTATACATATGTATGTATGCACATTAAATGAAACCGAATATACCGCATTATCTTTGGGTGGCCGGTGAACTTTTGGACGTGTTTGAACTTGGAAACTCACGATTATACATATAGAAATTAAAAAACGAAGTCCACAATCATTTGTTAAAATTACTACCTCATATCATATCTTTTTTTTTAATAAGCAGGAATTGAATTATGCATTATGCATGCACGCGTGTTTTTAAAATTGTAATACATTACCACCTGGGAAAATACTTAAGCAACGATTTATGCGGTTTAAATGCACTTGCTAATCTTATCTCGCTTTTCTCTTTCAAGTTTTTTAAACCGGCAATAACGTAAATTCTAAAGTACTGTTTCGTGTAATATTGAATGCCGGATATCGAAGTTCTTTCGAAGTTGCGGACTCTCCTAGAACTCACCGGCCACTGGGACGCATATTATAAATATCAACAACTGCGCAAAACTGTATTATACGTGATACGATAAACGAGAGTGATTGACGCTAGTTCCGATGGTACCATGTACGTATATTATAAATAATATATGAATGAACAAAAAATTTAGTAGAATCGCAGAGCAAAGGATTTAATTATGTAAACGCGTTGCTAGTAGGCGTGAGAGTTATCGCGAACGTTTTGAAAAACCAAAATGTTGTTCAATTAACACGTACATTACACGTATATGATATACATATTGTCCTCAATGAAACGCTTTCGACAGTCGATATGTTGTCTCTAGGAAAGAACGGTAAAAAGAAAGATCTAGTCGTATCTCGGCTATCGGTCCGTGTTCTTCTTCTCCGAGAATTTTTACTTTTCGCAGTTTTAATCAAATAATATGCTCTCTGTTTTATTCAATGTACAAATGCTTTCGTTTTTAAGTAACTTTATTTCTCTTTAATCTACTATTGTAAATAGCATATTTAAAGATTTCGTGATTATTTTTTGTCTACGATTTAACCATTGAAACTTAGAGTAATTAAAATAAATATTTCACAAACGCGTTTCGATAATCAGTCGCTGTAAAATTCCTCAAGTACAAATCGACATACACATTAATTTCGCGTCTTCTTCAACGAAAAATTACGCTCTAATTCTATTGTGTTCAACTTCTAATAAGAAAACGAGCGATGTCGACGTTAAAACGTCCGCTGAGAACATAAACTTACGCGTCGCTGTCACTTCCGAATCTCTTCGTTACAATGGTTGAATCGAATCGGAGATCTTTCAGTCCGCGGACTTATTACTTATTAGGTTGGTGCATGTGAAATATCATCGTAAAATACAACAGGTGTAGTTTGTAAAGTACCGTACATTGCATGCAAATAATAATTTATCAATTATGTTTGCATATTCCTAAATGAACACACCATTTCATTTCCCTAGATGCATTGAATTATGATTGTAATTGTAAATTCATTAATGCCTAATATTGCGATACGTTTATAGTAAATTTTGATAACACACGCGAAATTGTTTGGTATTAGCAGATGATAAGATAAAAGTATAGTACATGAGTTTCGACCAAAAAATTCAGACTTAAAATAAACAGTGACATTTCATAGACATCAGCCTAATAGATTGAACGGCCGAGAGAAAGGATGGAAAGAAGTTTGATGAAACTCATAGCTTTGTTAACTGAAGATACTCTTCCACGGAGTACCATGTATTACCATTATTGTTATATATGTATATCGTAGGCATTATACAAAAAGGACAGTAACAGTGTTTATTAGCAATCTTGAAAGTGTGATATTTTTTTAACAAACATATCGCAACGTGCGTTCAAGTTCTGTGAGTGATTTCAATGCTTGCACACGGACGGAGCTCTGGACAGGGAGTTCAGGGAGGATTAAGATGAAATACGAATCAGGATCAGTGGGAGCACGGGGCTAGATAATATTTCGTGCCAATTAAAGTTGTGTACAGAGAAAAGAGGATTGTGTTAAAAAACGATTGAAAGAAAATTTAGAGAGAGAATCGTTGTTAATATTAAATTTATCCAAGCGCCATTAGTCGAAGATCCGTCGCTTTTTACGCTTCTCTTTGTCGCATAATTCAATGTTTGTCGATGATCGTTTCCAAGCTGTTTAAACCGGCATATCATATGTGTTTTCTGTGTGTGCTTTGAACCGAGAATCGTGTTGATTCCGCGAGATTAACATTCTCACGTTAATTTATTCAGGCTATATAGAAATCTTTCTGCATTCTCTATTCTGTTTTTTCTCCGTTTGTGTATTTTGATGTGGTATTGGTATCCCTAATCAGTTAATCCCGATCGTTTTATCTTCCTACTTTTCCGATTGAATCGCGAGACGAGTAGTTTATCCGTGAATCTGTACACTGAAAGAAGGAGTTGATTTAATTTAGCACTTAATAAGAATGACAGAACTGATATTTTTTGTGCTCGAATTCAGAGACAAACGAACGGCAACGCGAAGGATCTTATGGCACAGAGAACGTCCCTTTCGATGTACAGACAAGTCAGAAGAAGTATCAAACGCGTCAACGCGAACAACGTAGCGATCGTAAGGAGCATGCAAAGAGTGTTGAACGTTCAACGCCAGGAGCAATAAAGGATTTAAGCGAATCGGAAAAAAATGTCCCTTTGAAACGATTGAGCAGGATAAACGCGGGTGCGCGTTAACTTTTATGTATGGAAATATTTGAAACGCACTAAGAAACGATTCAGAATTATTATCGAGATCTGTGATCACGTGTATGCGTTTAGAAGATACTTGTTTCCCTGATTATTTATCATTAAACGAACAATGTTTCTTTCTACGGTAATTTTTAAATGTCATTGGTTGTAGACCTCGATGAAGAAATTATGCCTGTTTAACCAGTTTGAACGATAATTGGGCATAACTTCGATCTTAATCCTCTCGCGACTGTAAATCAGCCTTGCGTCTAAGTGTCTGCTTAACTAACTGCGTAAGAGTTTATTTTTTATTTTTTCGTTGCATCAACGTTGTCGCGTCGAGAAGTATATAAAATTAAGAAACGAGAAGCCTTGCGTTAGTCGAAGCAATATCACTGGTTAAGACGAAGCGGACGGTTAGATATTCTTGCATGAGTTTGTCATGTCAATACGAAGGTGCCAAGAAATTTGGCAGAGTTTACGACGGTGGTTTTATGGAACGGTTCGTTTCGCGATTATTCGCGAATTCACCATCT
>SHCU01000073.1:216222-240383 GCA_004307685.1 Ceratina australensis | reverse complement strand
AGTTTGTCATGTCAATACGAAGGTGCCAAGAAATTTGGCAGAGTTTACGACGGTGATTTTATGGAACGGTTCGTTTCGCGATTATTCGCGAATTCACCATCTTCGTGCTTCCTTTTTTCTGGATTCTCAAGGTTTTTTAACTGATCAATTTTATTTTTTAATGCGTGCGACAAAAGACAAAAAATAATTGAGGACTTAAAAGGGAGGGGCTCAAAAGAGATTTTGATTCCCGAATTTTTAATTATTTTTCGTTAGAATTTGAATTTTATTATCCGGAACTTGATCCTAGTCTTCGAGAACAATTTTTGAAAGATATAGTTTCATGTAGATTTCTTATGGAGAAATTGTGAAACCAAACGTGCCATTGGAAATGTCGAATTCCGTAGGTAAATGTGTGCACAAGCGAAGTTGCAAGAACAATTACGTGCGCTTACAAGATTACAGATCGCTGTATTAATTAACCCTTTAACCGAGCAATCCGAGCCAATGCTGTGACAACGCGCGTTGACAACCGAACTGAGTTAGTATTTAATATTAATTTTCGTACATGAAAATAGTCGTTTTCTCTTGTCCCCTGTAGAGACGTTTATTGTTTCTGAATCCAGTTGCCCAGTTGAAGGGTTAAAGCGATAAGTAAAGGGCAATTATGGATCGGTTGTATCCTCGCGTTAGTATTCTTGGGTGGTTAAAGTATTTTACGCTTTATTTTTAATTATTTATAAAGAAGGGTAAGTTTCCCTCGTTAGTTTGTAATCACATGAAACAAAAGATAGAGAGAGAAAATTCCTCGAATCTTCGCGACAGCTGGTCCATTTCTGTCTCGTTCGAGAAAGAGAGAGAGAGAGAGAGAAACGTATAAATATATACATACTTTGAAACGTTGAAGTAAACCGCTACGGGAAGATTTCGCTGTGAGCGATCGTTTGACAGTGCTGTTACAAAACGAATTGTCACTTAACCGAGATTTTCGGCAATACATATTAATATGATTACGATCATTATCATTATGATTATTATCTATCACCATGATTATTTAAATAAAGCAGTTACTATTATTCTTAGGACTGTTTCTGTTATCGTTTGTTATGAAAAAAAAAGAAATACTTTCTATATGACAGGGGTAATTTTTCATTTCAATGAATTTTGCGTGTCTGTGTATGCTCTTGTGTGTGTCTGTCCACCCCTAACGATGAGAGATCGATCGTTCCTTAAACTTATCATTAACAATCTCCACCCTCGGCGCACTTTATTTGTACATTCTTTTTTTTTTAACCGGCATTTTTTTTCTTATCCTGGTTTCTTTTTATTTGCACCCGTTTCAGACCCACCTGTAGTCAAGCGAAAACGAAGATAATTGTAGACAGTCAGACAAACAAAAAAGTACGATATCGTTTTTATTTACGAAAAAGAGAGAGAATTGACTGCGGAGCCTGTGAATTCTTGCTGTTGGTGCATTTAGAAACCCTCTCCCTCCAGAACTAAACGTGAGATAATGCATTAGGACGTTTATGTAAGTCCAACACACACGTAGGCATATAAGTGCGTGCGTCTTAAACTATATTTATAATGTGTTTCGAAAGTATATACATAATATCCGACCACGGAACGGCCGTGGCGCGGAACGGTTTCTATTGTGGAAAGAGAGTGCTGCTAAAATTCATTTTTACTTCGTTTCGTTATCTTCTTTCCTAAGTGATATTTTTTCAAATGATAATTTCGGAACACTTTATGTTAGCTGTTAAGAGATCGGTTCGAGGTACCTTCTTTCAACATCACATTGTCATAAGTTTTTCCACTTTTTTTGTTTTAAAAAAAAGTTCGAGTAAATTTATGCGCAGAGTCAAACGATTAGTCTCGAACCGGTGTTAGACAATTTAATTACTTATTTTTCTATAATTTCGCTGCCGTTTATAGCCAAGAAACTTTGGTTCCCCTTGCCATGGGACCTTGTTCTGGCGCGAGTATACGTGGTGGACGCGCTGAATAAACGCATGATTTCTTAGAGATCCGAATTTCGAAAAGACTGCGTGCGTTTATTTTATCCGTAAACATTTTGTATTATTCTCTTAATTCGTCGTTCTTTTTTCGACGATCATGTACGAGTACAATATCCTCTATTTTGGGCAGCTAATTTATCATAGAATCTCGGTTTGACGTGAGAAAGTGATAATCTTTTTATTTATCTTTTCCTCTTTTAAAGTTGCTAGCGCATTTATTAATTATATGTGTACAGTCGATTATGCATTTACTCATTTACCTACTTAACGTATTACAATTAACCTGTACACTATAATTTGTTAAAAAAATTTCAGATTTATCATTTCTAATTATCGAACGTAATTTTTACATGGCATCTTTCGAGACTCTACCAGTTCACCGAGATAATTAAATTCAGCAGTAAAACTATACATGAAGCGAGAAATACCGATTTGACAGTATCGGATATCGTTTAGATTTAACTTCTCCGATAAGACACTACATGCATCATACGTTCAGTTTATTCCACACGATTACAGTAAGAGATTTCGTTACGAAATAAGAAGTTACTTAACACCTATTTAATTCGTCCGAATCGCAACCTTGTCGTTTCGAAAGAATCAAATCGCTGCTGAGAAAGATGAATTTCGTTCTGTAAAAAATTAGAGAGGCGTCGTACATTGGATGTAGGAAACTTGTATACTCACTAAAACATCACTGAAAGCGGGCAGAAGTCTTTAACGTCGGTCATGATCTCGGAACTCGGAACACTTGAATACCTTTCAAGTGACTCGCGTGATGTTCCACGTGAAAAGAAGAGGAAAGAAAAGTCACACAATCATTATTGTACATATCTTTACTAGGTGATGCTACGTGTATAAAAGAAGGTATATATATTTATACATATGTACAGGGTATATCTGGGCGCATGGTACAACCAGGTGAGGGGATGATTCTACATGTAAAAATAAATCAAAAAGAAAGAGAAACGTATTTCATATTTTCCATTTGCCAGAAAATCGTCTCGGGAAATTCTGTCGAATATACGTTTACTGAACTATCTCTTCGGTTATTTATTCACTGCAAATATTTTTGTAGTTACATTTTCATGTTACTCAATATAATATTTACGTTTTGTCTTTGGTCATACGACCTGTACATTTCACCTGTTCGTCGTATTTGCATTTTTACAGTAAACAAAAAAATCGACCAAAATTTCCTACACGATTTTTTCGAAAACTGAGCCTCGAACGAAAGATTTGTTGTATTTATTTTACCTGCAGAATCTCGCATCGCCTTGGTTGTGTCATCCATCCGGATACGCCCTGTATATATAGCTCATAGATATTATAAATATGTACACATAAAGACACATTATAAATGTCGGAGTTTATCATGTACGTCGATGCATTTATAAATGGCGCGCGGCGATCGTCTGCACACGCTGTTGCGTCTCTCCTTGAGAGAGCATACATCTCCGATACCTCATTGCGTTTGTACACGATCGCGGCGATGATGTACGATTTAAAGATGAAATAAATTATTTGTTGCGTTGTATTTATTTAACGGACGACGGTACCTCCGATCAAAATCCCGAGTAATAACAAGAAAGGAAAGATTTCGTTCGATCCGCAAGAGAGATCTTCCCTTGGCAATAACTGTTGTAACAATAAAAAGATTTGCGTTGAAAATCGCCTTTTTTGGACTGGCTCTTCCATTCGCATCCCTCCGATACTAATTTTAAGTAACGTTGAATTCGAGAATTTCATTATTATTCACGCTTGATCTTGACGTGAATTGTAGCGGAAAAATTAAGGTGTATGACAAATTATGGGCTAACGAGAAGATGACTCAACGTACTTATAAAGGCACATGTCGATGAAGTAGAATTGGGGCAGAAAGTGCCTCGACCTCGCCGATGCAATATATCCTGCATAAGGTAAGTATTAACTAAGGACATGTACGCGCACGCTGAGATAATGACGAACTGCTTCATAATAAGCATTCTAATTATTCCTCCAAGGTTGTCTTCCTTGTTAATTGCAGCCGTAATTAGCTTGATAATAACTGATTTAATAAAACATACCGCTTCAGATTGGGTGAGAATGAAAATTGCTTATAGTACGATTAATTGAAAACGCCCAGATTTTCCTTTCTCAGGTATATTAATTTTTTCACATTGAGCATTAAAAACATTAAGTAACGCGATGGTAATTAACTCGTTGAAATATTCGAACGAACATAGAATATCTGTTTAACATTAGAGCCAAACATGCGTGTCATATTTATTGACCTTTGGTTGGCGATCGGTATTTAAAAAGCACGCTGGTAAACGTGCACGAACCAGTACCTACTTAAACAGGCGGTATATGAGTCAAGGCTGGAGTGGGACCCTTACCTACTTTTTCCTTTTACGGTAATGAATTGGATTGATGAATGTATGGGATATGGCGTTCGATAAGCTTACGCAAAGGATTTCGCGCCTGGACAAATTATCGTGTCAGGCTTTTTACCATTGCCGTCGGAGAGCACGTTCAAATTAAGCCATCGACCAAGACCAACATTATGGGGAAACAGAATGATACATTTAATCGAACATGGAGCACGGATTTACAATAATGCGACGGGACAACACGCAAATTATCCTGGGATGGGAATTTCAATATAGAAAGTGCTCGATTTATTGGACACATCGCGAAATAATTACGTAAGCGACAAGACTAAAAGCGTTGTTCGACTCACACGAGAATTGACCATGACACGAGTTGACTCAAGGAGATCGAGTGAGATGCCTGTAACCCCAATGCCAAAATTATCACAGTTTACTATTCAGGTTTTCCTGTTACAAACCCAATGTTTCCCATCCGTATGTTCCCACACTTCCGGTTGATCAATGTGCGACTGTTTTGATGCAATTATATGTCATTCGATTTTCTAGACTAATTATAATGGTATGTTTCATTTCAATTAAAACTGATATAAAACTGGTACTGAAGATTTTCTAAGTTTGCAACAACCTTGTAGCGATCACAGTGACTTTGATCTTGATACCCTACGACCAGATCGGAAACTGGATCAACGAATTGCAAGCACAATCTCGAATGAATTTCTCTTTTACTGATGCGCGAAGTTCTTTCACTTTCTCTATCAGATTACAATTGCTTTCTAAAGATGCTAATCTTTCATGTTCTTAACAGAGTATTTATAGACAAGTAGAGAAGTAAAAGAAGTAAAATTAATGTTATACAAAAGAATGTTAAAAAGTATTTGCTTTACATTAATTATTAAAAATTGAGGGATCTGTGTGAAACCAAACTTCTTATCAACAAGGGGATCCTATTTCTTTCGCATTTCCCATTTCGCCGGTACGATAGACCAGAAATCTCCAGAACAAGAAAATAGGCCTCGGACCGATCGTCGTCGAAACGTCGCCGATTCTAAAGATAAATTCCGCAGCCGGTGTACGTTTTCACAGGCCCGTACGTAGAAAATCCTCACCGGGGGTCTGTGCATGAGTACCCGGGTGGTAGGGATACGTCGGGACCGTGAAGGAAAAAGAAGGAGAGAGAAGAACGAGCGCGTCCTGGTGCGCGACGTCATCGTCGTCTTTTACGATCGCGAGGAGAGAAGCCCGCGAGAAAAGGTGGGAGCCGCGACGAACGGTTGTGACCCAAGTCAAGCTTTCAGCGACCAGTCGAAACTTAGCCTGCGAGCCAGACGCACCCCACAGACGACGAACGAACCTGAATACTTGCTCCGTGAGTAAGCATGTGCACTTTTTTCAAATTCCCCGTACTCCGATCCGTCCGAGAAACATGTCTCGCGCTCGTTTCACGTACCGTAGAATCTCCCTGGATCCGCTGGATCGACCACGGTGTATGCATGTGTGCGTGAAAGAAAGTGACGTGAGCAGAGGACGTGTGTTTAAGTAGGCTCGAAAGTGAAAAGGGTCAATCGGTGCAGGGGTGACGACGCCGACTTCTAATAGAGATGAAAACGATCTCGTTATCTCCAGAATATTATTCCTCGATGAAATTACACGTCGGAGAAGCAACTTGATTTTAAGTCACGCTGCACGAGAAACTGATAGTACGCGTGATACCACTGTCGCTCGCATTCCAAAGAGACAGTTCCGAAAACCGTTCGGTTATTATGCAAATTCCAACGGTTGTTTCGCAAGGCAGAAACCCGTTGTCACCCATAATACAATCGAGCTGATATCGCCAGAAACGTGTGACTCATGAAAATTTTTAGGCGTTCATGCGTAACCTCCGCGACGAATGTTGTAGGTACCACATTGCCGAATTCCTTTGCCGCGGCACGGTAGGCAAGAATGTCTATCGCGAGATAGTAGATCACGGTGATGATGTTACTCAGGTGCGCTGGTACGCTGATAACGGATTCTCGAAAGAACGAGTGCAAACGTTGCTACATTGTTTTGTTGCTGTTGCTCGGAGAAATTGCTGGAGTAACAGAACGGTCTTATAATAGTTTGTATCTTATTATACAATTCGTACTGACTTATTAATAGCGGCCGTAACAGGGCGAGAACGTTTGGATTTGTGATTCATCGTATTCCTATTTCATTTCGATTGTACTAATTAATAGAAAAGTTAGATTTCTATCTCGTGATCTAGGCCGTATTCTTTTACGAATTTCTTATTTGCTCCAAAAGAGATGTAGGACGGATCTCGTTCGAGCGTAGGTGGGTTGCAGAAAATTGTATATTGTGCGTATATCAGAAATCGGTTATGATAACGTATAGGCGCATGGGCGGAGAGGAAAATTTTCTTTCGAGCGTAACAAGACACCGTTCTGAATGAAGTAACGAATCTCGGCTGTGCGTAACCCGAAAAGGTTTGGTAGCAGGCGGCTACCAACGATTCCACCCTCTCCTCTCGCGCGTAAAAATAACCCTCACTGGTGATACGAACTTCTTTAGAATCTGGTTGCTCCGCTTATTTTTTTAACCGACCCTATTTCGGCGGTCTTATTTTTTTAATAGCCCTCGCTCCCCCGGAAGCCAAACTTTAAAAAAAGAGATACATCTTGACCTCCACTCGTATATTTTTTTAAATTTTCGTTTTTTAATTTCATCTCTTCGTTACATCTGTCTGTCACATGTAACTCGCGAAGTCCTTGGATTTGCTCGCCAGGTACTTTATTTTCACTGAGTACGGGTTTAAAAGTGATGACACAAGATGATTCGCTTCTTCAAAGCATTGTGTCTTGAATTTCTGCCTCCTCGAACTCGTCGGAACTCCGTTTTCCTATCCTCCGCCCTGCATAGCAGGGATCTCTGATTACAAGTCAGGAATCGTGCACATTTGCTCGTACAGATACCGGTGATATGGATGCAAGGATCCATGCAGTGGCGTAGCTGCAACGAATACCGAGAAATCCTTCCAACGGGCACGAGCCATACTGGCCCCTTGTCCAAAGTACAAGTTCCGTTCCTAAACTTCAAGTAAAATCTAAATAGAGTAAGAAACTAAATTCGAGTTAATTCGAAAATTCGAATTCCTTGATTAACATTTCACTCCTGGGTATTAAAAAAAAAAACCGTTCGAACGCAATAATGTCTGGAACGTTCCCACCGAAGAAAATTAACTCGTTCATGGCCCTGTCCTGCTTCTTCGCGAGTTCGCCCGATGCATCTGGTTTGCCTGTGCTAGAGAAACGAGCGCATAATATGCGAAAGTCGAGGATTCTCTCGGTTCGTCCTGGAGGATCGCATACCTGAGCGTCTGACGTCACGAAAGAGGAAGAGAGATGCTCGGAGCACGGAGCGAAGACGTTTGATTTTATATATACGGACACGGTACAGAGCCCGGGCCTTCTTGAGCAAGAACCTGCCTCTATAAATAGGATATCCGGTCGTTCGCTAATTATACTTCGATGCATGCTGTCCGCATAGCGAGATCTTACACGAATTCTCGGTCGATTCGGCGTTTTTCGGGGTATCTGCTATTCATTACCTTCGTAATAACATCGAGCAAAAAAGGATAGGTAGAAAGAAGATAGGAGAATGTAGAAAAGAGGAAGCAATTAGCACGGATCACGGTTAATTGCATTCGTGGTTCGTCTCACGATCATTGAAATCTTTCATGCGTTGAACGTACGGGAACTCGAGACCGTTTTTCACCTTGGGAATTGATCGGCGATCGTGTCGAAGAAAAAGTAGACGTTCTATGATAATGTTAACACACCCGTTACTGTTGTAGGTACATTTCTCTGTTGTCTTGCGAACGAGTGACCAAACCAAACCGCAGCCATGGACGCGATCAAGAAGAAGATGCAGGGAATGAAGCTGGAGAAGGACAACGCGATGGATCGCGCGTTGCTCTGCGAACAGCAAGCTCGCGATGCGAACGCGCGAGCCGAAAAGGTAAATGTCCAATGGTATAAAAATAAAGAAATACAAGTTTGATATGTGACGAGGGTATCATTTTTCTTATGGACGAGAGAACAAAAATAACGATGAAGTAATTGCCGTATAATAAAAATACGGAATTGGCAAGCGGCCAAAGTGTACGATTATAGATTTGGAATTTTAGTATCTACTACGTCCGTTTAGCAACATATTTCGTTTCCGGATGTATAATATTCCTTTGTGTAATAAAGGCCGAGGAAGAGGCGCGTGCCCTGCAGAAGAAGATCCAGACCATTGAAAATGATCTCGATCAAACTCAAGAGGCGCTCATGCAAGTCAATGCTAAGCTTGAGGAGAAAGACAAGGCGTTGCAGAACGTAAGTATTCGATGTTTCCAGTCACTAATTCATATGACGACTATTGTTGTCAGTTTTTAATTTCAAATTACATTAGAAGTCTTCGCGGGCAATTTATAGTACACTACTCGAACTTGAGCGAAAATTTAGACAATTTTAAGTACATATAAAGAGTAAGAATTTTCAATTAAGCGAAGACTATTAGAGTTGTATGAAGAATAAGCAATTGATCGATGTCGAGAACTAAATGCGTTACCAATCACGTCGTCTTTACCGACGTGGCGGTGACGTTTAAACACCATGAGATGTCGCGGGCGATTAATGCGCCTGCGCCCCGGAAGGATAGAACGGGTTCTCCGCGAAGTGAGCACAGTCAGCTTTAGTGCGCGAAGCTGGCATCTCGCACGCTCGGAGGTGCTCGGCAAACTTCGTCGTAGTCGCTCGTTAGTGGGAGGGGGTAACCTGGTTTGAGCGTGTCGCGATAGACGGAGACAGGGAGAGAGAAAGCAAGATAGAAACCAGACTAGGACGGTGCAGAGAGTGGAGACCAGCGTGTCTCCTCTCATGCATGCGTTCGTCCGCACGGGTACTATGTATGCGTGCAACACAGAAGACGTATGCGTGGCGCGGTGAGAAACGTGTTACGAACAGTGACAGACAAGATGGCGGTGTGCCTTGTGCGGTGGTAGTAACGGTGATGCGTGGAGCACGTTAAAAAAAATAGTGGAGCGAAGGGGTTGAGTAAGGGGTCGGCAGCTGGGAAAGGTATGGAGCCAGGTCTTACGTCAACCACGAGACGTCGCGGTCATCAGCATCATCCGCGACACGCAACGCGCCGACGTCTCGACATCTCCAGCAGAGGACCCGCGCAGTGTGGCCCTGCTGATATCGTTAAAGATACGCCAATTGGTAACAACGAAACGCCGACGAGTACAACGTCACCCAGGCTCGACGAAAAGAGCAATGTCATCGATACGGAGTGTTCGAACGCGGTGACAGTGCCAACGATCGGTGGCGCGAGGTGGCTCCGCGAGCCGACGACCACGGTGCCTGCGAGAGATGCAACGTCGAACGAAGACGAAGAGAAGAATGATCTTGAGGATGATTATAGGGAGAAGGACGTCCGACAGAGGCTCGCGCAGTGTAGCCTGGACGTCCTCGACGAACGACGCGAACAGATCGTTCGTGAGAAAGACGAAAACGAGAGCGGTGACAGTTACGAGACGGAACGAGTGTCTCCGGACAAGTCGAAACCACGTGGAGACGATGCATGCGAGGATGCGCTTGCCGACGAAACGAGAAGCAAAGGGAATTCACCCGAGCCTGAGCACGCGGTCGCGAGGGCTCGCGGTGACGGTAACTCCGACGACGAGTCGACTAACGTCGAAGAGGATCCTGAGCTTGCCGAACTTGCTAAGCTGAGATGCCCAAGCGAGAGGGCCGAAGTACAGGCCGAAAGAGAAGCGAGGAGAAGAAAGAGATGCGCCGATTATCCCGGATTGGCCTTTGGGATGTCCATATTCTCCAGTGACACGATGATGAAGTTCGATCTCATAAGGAACGAATTGCGGAATATTATGGGAAACCAGCTGAAAAGGGTCAGTATCGTATGATACCATCGCTGATAGGCCCGACGTGGGTATTGCGCGATGCAAGGTCACGACGCGACCTTGACGCACTTTGACGTTGGTCAACGGGTTCCAGAGGGTCATTCGGCCTTTGATAACGGAACGTGACAGTCATTGGTCGAAATCTCGCTTTCTCTCTCACAGCTACGATTACATTAGCCTCTTTTTGTACCCCGTTGCCGGCATTCATTCGGCGCGTTTCGTCGAACGAGACAATTCTCCGTGAATTCGATACCATATATGGTGGAGAACCGGTTAAAAATACGCGCGGCACCTTAGGTTATGCGATCCAGCGGTTACCCACGCCACGGTGACGTTACAGACCATTAAATCGTACGCTGGTTCGAGTAGTTTACGACTCTTGTTACACTTCTCTGTTTTAATTAGATACGTATACTTTAATTGCTCCCTCTGTGCTTTAATTACACGCTCTTTTCTACCGTTAATCCTGGAAAGTTACCGAACCGCCGCGAATACTGATTAGAGAAAGCCCGATTAGGACAGCGGAATTTTTCCGGTTGCCGACTGGAAATCGAAATCGGGCTACATTATCGCGTCACTCTTTAAATGACCTGTCGCAGTCGTGTAATAATAATTAAGGAGTCCATTAGTAGCGCACGATCGTTTGACAAAGAATACGTATTGTATATGTATAGGGTTACTGATCGGGGACAATGAGTTGAACGTGATTCTTTAACCAGACGCCTGATAAACGACATTCTGATTTAACTGCCACTATGCAATCATACAGTCAGGTAGCACGTACCCTCAAATTATCATTATATTATCACTCATTACACAGTATGATAAACTCACTTAATCATTTTTGAAGCTATATTTTCGATTAAACATAAGTTTTTCCGGCGAAATATTCGTCATTCTTGGAAGCATTATCAATTATCGTACGATATTCGTACGAATTTTTAGAAATCCTCACATTTTTATTTCTCAAAAATCTTTTACTGAAAAACTTCCTTACCACACAAAACGTCTGTTAGCGTTCCATTTCGAATCCCACCCAACGCCAGTAAACGCGTTAAAACGCAAGTAATACACGTCAACATTCTAAAAATACATGACGCTTGTACCACAGATCCTACAGCTCTTTTATTCGGCACTTTGAGAGACCATTGCGTAAGCATTCGCTCCCGGAACGCGCTCCCACAACTCCAACACGTTCCGAGCGTTTATTAAAACGATGATGGTGTACAACGTGTGCAACATCATTACAAAATATACATTCGGTATTGCACGGATCTTTTTAACGTGTTCTATATTTTATCGTCGACCTTTGAAACAAGATCTCTTTTTTCGGCGCTTATCTTAACCGCTATTTACACAACGCATACCCTCTGCGATTTCTCGCGGATCAACGTGCGCCATCTATGCCGGCATTGTTTGCGAAGGTCTCGTAGATGAGTACGCAGATTCTCGGGCTTGCATTCAAATTCGGTTGATTGTCCTTAATTCGTTGCAAACTCTTCTTTTATATGCTATCCTGAATTTGAACTGAAAACGGTGAATGGTAGATGGAAGTGTACTGCTTGGATCTTCACCTACTCTTCTTTTCAAGTTGTTCCATTTCTTAATACACTTCTGCTGGAATATGGATATTATTTTTTGTTATATGCACTTTCATGCGATCCTTAATTAACATGTTCTGCTAGATGGAGTACTTCTTCAAATTAACAAGTAGAATTCACTGGAATAAATTACGATTTCAATTAAAGACACTGTAACAATGTATATAGATTTTAGAATTAACGGATAATTTCATGTACTTTGTATGTAATTAAATCGCACTTCTGTCTTGTAACATCCGGCTGCACATTCCAAACGGGATTCTTATTGTTATTATGTTCTAATTCTTTGCATTCTATTCTTCTGTAAACTAAAACTGATGTTAAATTCCATAAGTATCTTCAAGAATAATCAATTATTTAGAATTCAATTATTATCAATTTTGTTATTCGCAATTTGTGCAACTCGGTTATCATATTCTCGATCATGCAGATCAAAGCCATCAATTATCGCAAACGATCGGTTCATTGAAGAAAGCTTGGCTTCGCATCGGAATTACTATTGATGCGTAGAATAAATACAGGTTGTTTCTCGACGCGGATGGGAAAGCATAAGAAGCGAAACAACGCAGGAATTGTTGTCGAGCGCCTATTCGAACGGTTGGGCGCGCTCAGGACGGGCGCGGTATTTCCGGGGCTTTGCGCACAACGACACGTCGATCGGCGTAGCGATACTCGGCGTGCGCATCACACTTTGTGACGCGGTCACCATACACAAAAAAAAATAATAAAATCGCACTGACGGGCAAAACTTTGCAACCAAGAAATGTAGCCGGATACCGAGTACTCTACCGATACTGCTAATCATAATTTAATCGGGTTGAATATTATTATGGAATACGTCTTGAAGAGCGTCGTTAAGGGCAAGGGACTATTTGACGTTCGGAGAACCGTAAAGCGCATGCGCGTCTCGACCGGGGGCAGCCATCTTGCTTTCCAGTCAACAGCAGCCAGTGGTCGTCAGTGCACGACAGCTCGAAGACTACGTAACTCTTTCTTGTACGGGGTACCGGTCGTTCTTTCGTACCCGACATTACTCGATCTCCGTACGTCGTGTTTTACCGGCTGTCTTAGGTCTCCGAGTTTTCTTCGAATATTCGTTAGTAATCGGTTGTGTCTCCGCTCGGTACGAAACTCGTAACCGCGATCAATTATCGTTTACAAGTGAGAGAACGCTGAACACACGCGCGGATATTCAGCATGTCGACGCAAATGCAGGGCACACTTCTTGACGTGCTGAAGAAGAAAATGAGGCAGACTAAAGAGGAGATGGAAAAGTACAAGGACGAGTGCGAGGAGTATCAGAAGCGGCTGCAGGTGGAAGTGATACGCCGCGAGGAAGTGAGTGAGAAAAATTACCTCATCCACCGTATCTCTTCGTTTCTCTCGAGAGGTTGAATCGGCTCGATACGACGTGTAAATGTGGGGTCCCTCGCTGGAGATATTTTTCAAGTCTCTTCTATCGCGAATCGTGCGGTATAACTGAGTCCATAACCTGTGTGATATCTCGTCAGTCCTTCGATTGTACCACGACGCTCAGGATAGAAATGTGAAATATGTAAAAGGAAGAATTCTAGCAGGGTTTGCTCAAACTGTTCATTTAGCAAATATTCGTTCGTCCGGCACATTTATGTAAATCGTAAAATTTAATTCCAGTTCGGTTCGACAGTTGGTTCGTTAGGCAGTTAATTTCATCGCGAACACGTACAGTACGGTTTGCGGCGTGTCTTTACCGGAAATATGGTGCTCAACTTCATGTCATTCGTTTGGAAAAGTATCGATCGAGTAGGGCGCGAGAGACCAACTTTTATCGAGGAAAATAGGACGATGTCGATCGAACATCACGCCCGACGTAGCAACCCCTCGGTACCTAACTTCTTAATGACAGAAAAACTAACTCGTGTCGTATTTTGTTTTAATTTAAAAACTAGACACTAACGCTTTATTGTACTGCGATTCATTCTGCATCGATACAACGCTTTATCAAAAAAATACAATAATACAGTAATAGGCAGGCGACATAAAGCTAGAAAAAAAAGTGTACGTGCCTATAGGCAAACAATTTTTAAGTCACATGGCGTTCCCCAGGGTTAATATTCGAAAAGGGAGAGCGACGATCGCCCTTGGAGTCGATGGTCACTCCGAAATCCTTTTCCCTTTTGTATATACACGCCGAAACCGGTGTCCACACGGCTCTACAGGATCGATCGTGAGTGTCAGGCACGTCGCCGTCAGTCTGGGCAGCGGGGGAAAGATATAGAAGGGATACGCACACAAACTCGTCTCGCACTCGAGACATTCTTGATACAACGAGGACCGGCTTGAAAACTCACCTTTCTCGCTACCCTCGAGGCTTCATCAAATGATCCTCCTGCGCGTTGGAAAATGTTATAACAATAACCCGCCCGAAGCTAATAAGCGCAGTAATGAGGCGCTTTAAATTGAGGATTCCGTTGTCAATTTCCTTGGCCATCTGTTCTGTTGTAATCGTAAGATGTTTTCAGTGGAATTACATGATTTAATATGATTTTTTTAAGGGCTGTTGCAATAAGTAACGTATGAATTTATATTAGATGTATGTCTGTAGATATTTCTTCTGCTTTCTCTCCGGTCACCCGAACATTTTTAATCCTCGATTTGATAGTCAGATAACCAAGTGTACGAACTCGCGAATGTATGACTCGTTGAACCTCCAAAATGGGACGGGGAGAATTCAAGTCTGATGGCGTTACACGGACGCGTGCTCACGCATTCAAAAGTATTGTTTTTCTTGCTAAAGAAATTATATTGACATTTTTTATACTCCTGCGGTTTACTGGGTTGTACATTTATCGACAGCGATGACATTTCAACGCGAGGTCAAAATTTTATTTTCTTACGGAAACCGTTTACCCTTCAAAGAAACCTAACAAAAAACCTTGATATCCTTTACTCCTGACATGACTAACCTTCGCAAACTTATTGATTTAAACAGAAGTGACTACAATGACTCAGAACATTATCTACTATTACACGTAGAAATCTATGTACTGCGTATTGAACTACTAGATGTAGAAAAAAGCTTCGCAAATAATGTATGAAGGCCCTTAGCAGATATATATTTCACAGTTTGTTCTGTGATATAATTGTTACATTATTTACGGCAACAAAGGCCATTTTCCCGATGATTACACCGCGGAGATTAACCTTGGATCGCATCCGAAAAATGTCAACGCCGTTCGTTTCATGCTGCTGTCGTTGTCCTAAAAGGCCAATGGATAGAAGCTCGGCGGAGCTTCACTAATAAGCTTTTGTCATTGAGCAATGAAGTGTACTGCCGTGTATGCAGCCTCCCGCTTCTTTTTTCTTCCGTCTCTCCTTCGTCTAATACTAATAGAACCAGATAACCGGTCAACGTGTGCCGGGCGCACGTTGAGAAGATTTATCCGAGATATACATCATTGAGTTCGGTTCATTGATTTCTACGGCAGAGACGGGTTTAGCGTGCACCGTGAAAGTGATATTACATTACGGAGCCGTGTACGACAGCACGTGGTGTTTCCTTTATGGCGGAGTTTACATAATCGTGCCTCGATTGCCCCTACCCTGGGGGCAGATTTATTAATAAACAAATAAACATCGTCGTAACACTTGGTTTTGATTTGTCGCTCTCGATTTTATTGATTTACTGATTATTGATTTGCTGGTAATTGGTCGATTTGCATCTATAGATTGCGATTTGTTCCGGAACAGATGTTCTTAAAATGAATTAAACCCGTGGTCTCCAACTCCACGTTTTTAAGTAAATGGTTCTATGTTTGGGAATAATGGAAGCATCGTTTTCGAGAAAAACGACCTTGTGGAGCAATCGAGTACCGTTGCCTCGGCTGAAATTCCCTTCCAGAGCCGATCCGGTTATGTACACTGTCAGCTAAAATGCTTCTCTGGTTTAAGATGCTTTACATGTTGTTTTCGAATTCCGATTATTAAAGCAGATTTACACATAATTTTTAGCAGTAAGAATTTTCGTAGACAACGAACTAAATATTTTTGTTTCATGAAAAAATTCCAATTCAACATCGCTTCGTATGTCAGTATTATCAGTTACCTTATCTCTGTTATCTTGACCACAATACAAACATGACATTGGTTAACAAGTTGCTTGGAATTGTATAAAATTTATTTTTAGCCAACTTCTTTCGTAAGAAATGTAATTCAAAATTCATATTAAAAAGTATCTTGTTTAATGAAATAGTTAGTCAACTCTTAATAAAGTAATAATTTAATAAAATCGTGCAGTCGCGTAGAATTGGAGAACGTAATGGAAGCAACCGAGGGTGATCATTGCCGGAAGTTTGGCACACTTACCAACATTGCCACGGATACGATCGACAAGAGAGATCTGCCCGGTTGTGACCGTGTGCGTGGGTGTGTCGGTACCTCCAAAAGCAACGTGCACGAGGTTTACAGGATGATTGATCCCCGTGACAAATATGACGGCGACACCGGAAATGCTGTGCTCCGGATTAAATATTAGACCCCGTTATCAGGAATCATCCGGTCACAAGTACTCCGCATAAAAATATTATATCGCAGTACCCAGTTGTAATCTGGCGTCCGGGTCCCTACGAACCATTTTCAACAGGGGAAGGAAACTTGACATTCGATTTCATTCCAGCTCTTGAGAAATATTTTCACAGCTTCTTCGAGTGAAAGGAAGTTTTCACGCGATAAGATAACGATAAAATTACTAATCGATAGCGACGTTTTTAATCAATTGTGAAGAGTTCAGGAAAGCAGCACAGGCGCGTCGATCCAAATGTGTTCCGTGGGTGATCGAAGAGCGGCACGTGTATGAAAGCGGGCGCGTAATGCACGGTTCACGCACGATGAATTAGGATTTATTCGCTCGACGCACAATCGTCGCAGGTGCAGCCGCAAACGAGGACAAGGGCCTCAGAATTACGTAGACGAATACACGCGTAATCGAGCGTTAAGTAATTTACATTTGTAAGGGCGCCCATAGTACATTTGACGTACCTACATAGGCCGGATCTTTTGAACGAGTTACAAGCCCGTTTTTTAATTGGGGACCGATTTAATTGTACGCGTTGTAGTAGGGCTGCTTGTGACCCATTTCTATTTTAAGAGGAAACAGACCCCAGTCAACAAAATTCTAGTAATCTTTGAAGAAATCTCCTTTAGCAGATCTCTTCAGAATGAAATGAAAACTTGTGCGAATGTAACTAAGCGCGATTATTCGATATCGGGTTTCATGTGAGACGTTTGATCTCGAGAGTATTAAGTCACGCTTTTAATTGAATAAGATAGATATAATTTTACTCAAATCACGTTCTTCGTGGATGCTGAGAAAATCGACGGTGTACTCAATGAAATCGTTTGATGCACCGAGCACGAGTTCTGAAGGAAGCTAAGGTCATTGATATGCGAACGGAGCGAAGACCTTGGCAATCCCACGAATTCTAATCGCGCGTTGCATACTCGCGAATCAGAATTGTTCTTTTATCCTTTATCTTATCATCGCTGTTTTTAAATATCTCCAAAATGAATGCACGAAGAAAGATACGAAAGAAATCTGTATCGTGTAGAAGATGACCATATCTGTGATATCTTATCTAAAATTTATCTTAACTTCGTGTGTTCACGTGCTAATGAATTTACTCCAACCTTGATTATCTGAACAACCTCGGAACAATTATTAAAGAATAGTGCATGATCAAATCAATTTACAATCGATGAAGGCGAAGACAAGGTTTATGATCATTTCTGTGGGTACTATAAATTGTCCGCTCAGTGATGTGATCTATGATTAATTCATATTTGCAAGAAAGGAAAGATCAATTTCTTATATTGAATTTAAAAATATATTTTCCTTTATTGCAGGCTGAATCCGAAGTAGCCGCTCTGAATCGTCGTATTCAGTTGTTGGAGGAGGACCTCGAGAGATCCGAGGAACGTCTTGCAACGGCCACTGCTAAATTGGCAGAGGCGTCGCAGGCCGCAGATGAAAGCGAACGGTAAACGAACACCACATTTTTATCGTTTCACAGCGATGACTCGAGCACCGGACGACCACGTAAATCTTATAAATATCCGTCGATGATCGTTGCGAAAAATGTTAGCGCGTTAACGAGGGGATATTTATAATGAAGCCGTTGAGCGCGGCCGCTTTACTCAATGGGTAGATAACAACACCCCGTATGATTGATCGATTCATTCAAAGTTCGATTCTTGCCTGTTAATGAGCGTGGTACCAGCAAAGTTTTTATTACAAAGGATATTAAAGAGAAGAATCGATCAACTAATGAGATGCATATTAAGTTGCAGCGTACAGAGTAAGATGTAGTTCTCGGTAGTAGGGTTTGTTATCTACAGAGTAAGATAATGAGGACTTCAAATGAAAACTGATTTCCGATTGTCTTTTAACCTCAGAGGATACTATAAAGGAAATTCATAAGTACGTGTATTGATATTCTGAGGAGAATGATTATTCCATATCACTTAACAAATAACGTTACTATGTCGTAGTAGTAAAATGTTAAGAAACCTTTCAGTGAGTCATTTACTACAACATTGAGTCATACATATGTAGGATACGTGACTTTTAGTTTATTTACTTTGAGCTACTTTTATCCTTTAAAGTATCTTTGAACGTGTTTTTATCTATTCTGACTAATTAAATGTGAAATAAGGTCGTACGGTGCTCCGAAACTAATGCCGATTGTTAAAAGAAATCGGATCGAAAGAGCGAATATATAATCTATAATTAGACGATCGCATATTTTCCGTTCTATTTATAAACGATCGTAGAGTACTGTATTGTAATGTTTCGCGGTTAATACCACGCCGAATATAGAGCTGAAACGAGTTATATTTATGTGATAATCGAACCTGCTCACATGCGCGATTACACGGTGAAAAACACAAGGTTACGTGAGGGAAGTAGCAATTATTATAATTTTATGAACCATGCTATTCTCATTATACGCAAAGCGAGTGTTTAATTATATCGATGGACGCATTTTAAGGCGTGATGTAATTAAACATTATGCGAGCACTTCGATTATTGCTCAAACAACTAGTCGCGAAAAGAAGTAGGACAAATTTTATTAGAACTGAAAGAAGCGAAGTAACACACAGGATTAGAGAGTCATGCATTTTGTATTCATTAGCTAACTAATTTCTTCTTTTCTATTAATTATTATTTGATTACGCTACCTTTCATATTATTAAGCGTATAATTTCTAAATTACGTTCGGTACGAACACTTAGTGTGCGCCGTACTCCAATGGCAATTACAACAGCTAATGGGTTAATCGAATCATATATTCGCTCTTTCGCTCGAATTCAGATACATACCACGGCACTTTTTACCAATAGGACTAACTTTTCGACGTTGAAAGAACTTTAAACATTATTGTGTGGGAATTCTCTACTCGATTATTATTTGCGATCGGGAAAGTGACTCGAGTCTATCTCAAATTGATTAAAACTCAAAAATGAAACGCAACACTATCAGATTTGATAAAAAGTCGGATGACGTGTTTGCGGTTTGACGTTGCAAAAAACCAGACCGGTGATAATCAATGGAGAGTTCCTATTTCTTGACTACAATTTTTGCAAATAGTCGAGAAAAATATTTCATTAATTTTGTATCAACAAATAAATTTTTAAATTAAATTTTTATTTAAGAACATAAACTGAAATTTTGCACCAAAGATTTTCAAAGAAAAATATTACTATAAGTACAATTGTTTAGTTTTCAACTTACTATTTAAATGAAATCAGTCATCGATATCATATTTCAATTAATATTACTGAAAAATCTCATTATAGTTTGTGTTAAATGAAAAAATCAATTTGTGAATAACTTTCTTTCAACGACGATCAAATCAATGCTAAACGTCGAATGATAATCGATCGCTAGGATACGGAAGGCTCTTGAAAACCGTACCAATATGGAAGATGACCGGGTATCTCTATTGGAACAACAGCTAGCACAGGCTAAACTGATCGCCGAGGAGGCGGATAAAAAATACGAGGAGGTGGGTCACGTACCAGCGAACAAAGACTATTTTTTTCGTTGCGTCAGCCCTACGGGAACGTATTCATGTTTACCTTGCCGGACCATTATTCCTAAAAATACTTCAATACCTTGCTAAATCATTTTAACATCCCAATGATCATTATCTAGATTGTAAATCAAAACAACATGATGGATGATTTTCGACTGGAGACTGAACTATGCACCAACCTAATATTTGTAATGAACATAAATTTTCGTAGAAAGAACAAAATAGAATTGCCCTTTATGGGGACAAGTAAAAATCGCTCTATAAAACTGGTTCGGCAAGGTAAATTACCAATTCGTTCCCGCAGGTGCATGTTTCCAGGTAGTAAAGCAGGTAGCTGGTGAGCAGTGCTGTGGTCAGTCGCCGAGGAGCCCTCGCCGCGTCGGCGACGAGGCAACGATAACACTAAGATATATAGCGATGTTTATTGCGTTACGTTAAGTATGTTAATCCCGAATCTTTGTGATAATTATTAAAGAGCCCGCAAGATTCTCGAGAATCGCAGCTTGGCAGATGAAGAGCGCATGGACGCCCTCGAGAATCAGCTGAAGGAAGCCAGGTTCCTCGCTGAAGAAGCTGACAAGAAATACGATGAGGTTCGCGAGCCCACGACTGACAAGCGTGATGGCTGCAGTGACAATGTTCATGATAAAAATAATGATGATGATGATGGTTCCTAGTTGATAGTCGAGATAATAGTGCCTAACCCCATAACTCTCTGTCTTCTCTCTGTGTGTTCGAAACCACCGTGGCTCGATATCGTAATTTAAAACGAAAAAACAAAAAAATCTATTCACGCGTTTTCAACCGGCCGCAGATAAATGCTCTCATCCACGGAAATATGAAATAGATGTATCCCCAAGAATTGTCGGGAAAAGCATTGTTTTAAAATTCGGAAGGAAAGATGAAATTCGATGAAAAGTGTTTTAATAAGAAAAGAGAAAACGAAGGTATCGATAATAATAATCTGTGATTTCATAAAGTGAGATATAATTGATCGATCAACGGGTAAGAAGTGCAGTGCTCAAATAAATTAATTGCTCGTCAGGAATATAAATTAAAAGAAAAGAAAAAAAATAGATGAATGGTGATACGCATACATGCATATGAATATCAGTGTCACGTGTTTTGAGCCGCGACTTAACGTCACTGTATATCTGTGATTTGCAAGTGTTTGTTGGAGCAAAAAGAAAGAGAGAAAAAAACACGTAAAAAATAAGTTTCAAGTGCCAGTTTCATAAAAGTAGACAATGAAAATCTATAGTTTACGATAAAGATCATCGCGCAAAATCGTCTCTCGATCGTACGCCCGGTGAACGTCATTTGGTCCGCGTGTTCCGCGTCGTGTAACCGGAAACTGGCTCCGTTAAAAAAAAAGAGAAAAAGCAAAAGAAGTTAATCCGTTCTGTGTTGTGATACGAACGAGACCGTGTACATCGCGGTCTTGTACGCGATTAAAAAAATGGTGCTGCTTTTATCCAAAGACTCCCCCTTCTTGTCTCTTTGCTGGAATTCGGAATAACTCTCAGAAATGTTCGCATAGTAAACCCATCTGTTATGGTAGGTGGTGTCGCGCGACAACGTCGAAGTTACAAAGATTAAACCATCCAAAAGGTTTAGAAATCTTGAGATATAAACCCAAATGCAAAAGCTTCTTTTCTTTCGATTCTTTTTGCAAGTTGTACGTAGTACGAAATTACAGATGTTAAGTAACAGTACATCAGGATTAATTCGTTCATGCTTACTGCACATTTATAACAACAAAATAAGATTTCTTTCACAATTTCATTCGTTCCTTTCATTACACGGTTACATTTTATACTTTAGGTATAGATTCCGATGCTTGAACAGTTGTCGAGCGGAAGAAACTGTAATGATACAAAACGTTTCTGGCACGGTAGAGAAAATTAAATGTTATACAAATGCAGTTCAATAAGCACGAACGAATCACGATTGTATTCCAAGCTGTTAATATTGTATATTCGCAAAAGGAAAGTTCCATTATAATATCAGATATTCGTTCTTCGATGCATCCATATGGAAAACATCTTGCATAAGTAGTAATGGAGATTTCATCAAATCAATACTTGTCTGTTTTCAATGGTTTTCTCGTATAGATTTCTCGGATTTAAAACAGTGTCCTTGTAACTTCAACGTGTTTCTTCTCTATCCCTGATAACAAAATTGCATTCACCCTACTTTACAGAGTGTTGTTGAATCAATAACCATCGAAACTAATCCAGTTTCACGATGTTTTTTTTACGTTTGCAGTGATACCGTGTCAGAATCGAATGATTATTAATTTCGATAGCTTGTATCTAATTATCTAACTGCACAATATCATTACAGAAGCAGAGGCGTGCCCTAACCAAGTGTGATGACATTTTTCTTTGTCTTTTTTTAATATCATGGACTAAATCATTTACTATTGATCCCGTTTCGTGAGCGTTATGCAAAACCATATATCAAATTCAATTCGATTATTAATTAAATGTGATTAGCAAATATCTTCTTAAGTGTCTAATGTTCTCAAAACTTTCTAAAACCTAACCATTAATGAAGAGATTTAAATAACTATGAGACTATCGCGTAAAAGACTATTTAGCAAAGGGTTTGCGTCACGTTTACGGAGATCATCGCATGAGTAGAAACGAAAGGTCTCGGTGGACAAACGAAAGGGAAATTCCATTTTTGTAAACAGTTTTATTTCAACGTCGAGGACGGCGTAAATTCTCCTTCGTTTTCCACGATGACCTCAGAGTTGCCTCGTGTCTTACGAGCAATTTCCATCGACTCGTGTCGATCTCAAAAGAACGAAGCGCAGAGAACATCTCTCCGCCTTGATTCTTGTATATTACATGCTATCTATCGCTCCTCTTTACGAGATGCACTCCGCGACTGGAAGAACTTCGCGATAAAAGTTATCTCAACGTATTCCAAGCAAACCGAATCACGAATAGTTCAATTTAGAATTCTGTTTAGGATTTTTATTACTCGGTTGTCAATTCGTTCAGTATGAAACGTATAGAATATCGTTTAATTAGACTAATACAGTGAAAATATGGAATAGTTTACAAATGCAAAGATAACTCATAGAAATTTCAGATGTTGTGTTGGACGAGATTTCGGATGCACCAACTGTACTCACTCGTTTGCTTTTACAGTGGCTGAAAACGGTATCATTCAGGCACAGAAACATGTTTCGCGGTTAGTGTTTCAGTGGATCAACTTTTGCGATTCCATCGCAAGGCGGGAACGCGTAGAATACAATTAACCCCTTAACCGAACGAGATGATGTGCGAGACGCGAGAATAATTGCACGGATATTTGCGAACAAATAGCGAGATGATTAAGTGGTTCCATCTCGTTGCTCCTCCGGGCTTGTACCACTTGATCAAGGATACGCGTCACGAAGAAACGCGAGTATTCAGAATAAAGTGGCACGAGTCACTGATAAGTTTCTAATCGAAATTTCATTAAATTTCTTCTCTTCATTCATTATCTATGTACGTATATATAATAATTAAAATNGCGAGTATTCAGAATAAAGTGGCACGAGTCACTGATAAGTTTCTAATCGAAATTTCATTAAATATCTATGTACGTATATATAATAATTAAAATGTATATTTTATATTTGCAAGTGATCAAGAAGAATATCGTACGTAAAGAGTCAGAAGTTTTATGCATAAGGAGTGTCTCGTGGTTCCAGAACCAGTCGCGGGTCAATCATGGTGACTCCCTTGCTCGTTATCACCCGATCGCGTTTGCTCTTCGACATTCGCTACGTTCAAGGTATCCTTGCAAAAACCGGCGGAGCCACAAAAGGAAGCGAGTTCTTCCAGTTTCGTAGAACGATAACCGAGAGCCGGCCGGAATCGTGGTGAGCTCGACCATGGGGCGGCAAGATCGAGGCGCGAGATCGTCGATCTTGGCCCAGATGCCTTGATCGGGGCACCACGCCGGTCGGTCGGCTGGAGTAAAGAGAAAGAGAGAAATAGCTTAAGCTTAAGGTGTTGCCGATGTAGAGAGACGAAAACGGAACATAAGGAGAAACCGTGTGTATGTGTCATTTATACAGGTTGCCCGTAAATTGGCCATGGTTGAGGCTGATCTAGAACGTGCTGAAGAACGTGCCGAGGCCGGAGAGTCGTAAGCATCCGTTTTTCAAAAAT
>SHCU01000073.1:194704-211231 GCA_004307685.1 Ceratina australensis | reverse complement strand
TGGAGGCCACCCTACATGACATCCAGAACATGTAAATCGCGTCTCGCGGAGTGAACAAAAATACGAGAGAAAAAAAAACGTATAAAAAAAATATTTAAAAAATGTTTGAAAGAAGAGCATACACAGCTATTGGATTCTCTCGGAATTAAATGAAACAAAAAAAATGAAGAAAAATAAACAAAAAATCCGTATTGAGCGCAGAGATTTGAAAAGGGAAATGAGGCAGGGAGCAGGCGGACGAGTGTAGGAATAAGGGTGGGTGAAGGGAGACGGAAAATGAAAAAAAAATATCGTCGAAGTAAAAGGAAACAGATCACGCTGTGCGATGCGAGCACTTTTGTGTGTGGTGCACACCATTAACGTTTATAGAGGGTGAAAGAAAAAAGAAAAACCCATGATATTGTCTCTTCTAGGCTAGACTTCACACATCTCTCCATTGTAACGCTCATCTCAACAAAGCGCCTCGGTAGCGCACATTTCTTCCGTGTGTACGCGTGTTTCGTGCATGTGTGTCCGTTTGCTATACTGTTGCTATTGCTGCCCTTTTCAGTGTGCGCGCGCGAAAAGTCTAGATAGATCAGATGTCTTGGTAAAAAAAAAAATACGATGGACAGAAGCGAAGGAGATGGAGACGAAAATAGCTTGAGAAAGGAAAGGTAGGGTGTGCAGTTTGTCAAAGGGATTCGAAATTAAATCCCTTCATCACGTTTTCCTCTTTTTCTTTTTCTTTTTGAATTTTCTTTTGTTTAATTAATCGAATCATTAACTTTTTTACAACTACACTCGCCTCAAGTCGATTTCTAACGACTTACTAATCATACGAATAAGTAATGAGCGTTTTAAACATTAATCCCTAGTAAAGAGATCGATAAAGAAACGATCGATCGTAACGTGTTACGTCGGGAAGGAATTTTCGATCGACTCTGTCAAGTATTTTCAGCCGGTTATGTTCAGCTATCGCATGTCGTGGTCTCAAGGAAAATTTGATCCTTTGCGGTTTACATCCGGTCCAATTTGATTCGCAATCGATCGCGTATAACGTTCAACTGATATCACGTTTATATCATTATACATCTTGAATTAACGTGTTATCTATCTATGATTTTCTTTTCAAAAGTTAAGTGAAGGAGTTGCGTCATATAGATTTAAAGAACTTCTGGAAGTAATTAAGTATTTATTCGATGATAATCAGTTATAAAAAATTTTGGTGCTTATGAAACGTAATTGAGAAAAATATTTGACTGATTCAATTTGATGAGCAAATTCCTCCTCGATGTAGGATTACGTTACGAAATACTTGGACACAAAAGGATGTTGGTCGCTGTTTACGTATTTATGATAGATCAGCATAAAAAGAGAGGCTTTCTCGGCCCTGCTTCACACTCGTTCGATCAATGGTAATGATCTTGAAAAGCTTTTAAGATACACTTCACTGCCAGCCAGGTAATCCCTTCGAGGAAGAAGTCTAAGATTAAAGCTCAGAGGATTAGCTAGCAATTAGTTGAAATTTAGAATGTAGTTAGATAAACTAACTGATATTAGGTTTAAACAAAAAAAACGCGATGCAGTTTATAATAAAGTTTTTCCATATTTATATTCGAATTTATATATTAAGGAATTGATGTCATTGTGCAGGCGATGGAAAGAAATGTAGAGCAGTATTTTTGATTTTTTCATAAATTCTATTCTGCATTTAATAATCTTTTCAAGAAGATCAACTTGCACAATTTTATACCACGCATTCATTCGAAGTATCATTCGATATTTAGTGGTTAACAATCATTTAATGAAACGGCCTTCAGATTCTATTCGTGTGGATCGAGAATTCGCCATCTCGAAAGCTTCTTCGTCATGAAGGGTGAATCTGCATTTAATAAACGCAGCAATCATTAGTAAAGACACGAACGAGTTATAGTTTATTCCGGTTTCTCCCTGATCTATTTGATGATTATCATACCTGAGAAAAGAAAAGAAAAAAGAGGAACAAAAGAACCTCCATTATGCATATCTCACCCAGCGATCATTAATCGTCGTTGTTAATATCGTCACTACATAATGTTGACACCTAGTTCGAAGGTGCGTTAGCGATATTTTTTTTCCTCTCTTGTCATCGCGATAAAACTGCCTGTCCGCGTTTAATATCCCTTCGATAATTCTTGTAGTAATTAGTACGTGACGAAGTCTTTTCGAGAGCCTTTCCAAGGGAAAATAACAAATATCAATATTGCAGAAATATTTAGGATCTATCAGTAGTTGCGTACTCTTGTATGCTTTCCATAAAATAGTATCGGCACTTTTTACAAAGCTTTTCCACTAGTATTCACTTGAATCGTGAATCTTGTAAAGACCCCCGAAGAGATTAAAACACAACGCCCTCCGAGCGGAAGCGTCACGGTTACTCCCAGAGAAAGAAAGAATGCGTGAGACAAGGCGAGCATGATTAAGCAAAACGAAGAAAGCACAATAATTAATGATTCCACGCGTCCTACCGCTAACGGTAATGAATTTTTTTTGTTATTCCCGTTTTTTCCGGAGTAAATGCCCATAGAATGAAAGAACGCGAGAGAATGATAGCGTGTGCGTGTGAGAGAGAGAGAGAGAGAGAGAAAGTGGATAAGAACAGAAAACGCAGATACTTGAGTTCACACACATGAGAGTTTTAGTTTATTAATTTACTTAATATTAATAATGAAACGAATGGATCGATAACACTAATATCATTGTAATGATAATGATTATTATATATATTGCTATTATTATAAAACTGTTTATAATATATATTTTAATTTTGAAAAAACAGCGTGTCGTTTGTTTTTGTTGCCAAACTGTGCGTCTCTATAATTTTATTAATCATTCATTAACCAACGTCCAACGATTGTTTCCCGATTTCTTAACGAAATACGTATTGACTTTACCCGATGTGTATAAAATGCGATATAACACACGACGCTGCCAATTGTGTTAGCTGTGCGTAGTTGTTGCATGCCAAGACAGATGAAAGGAGAGCCGATCTATCGATGGTACGTATCGAGGTACATAGACACAGTGGTGAGTAAACTTGCTTGTTTTTTCTCTGCTAGTTTTACGAGCCCGAAGTCCCGTTATCCAGCATGACTCCATCCCTTTTCTAGATTTTTAATCGAGTATTAGTACAAAAAGTAGCTAATGATACGAAGGTCCTTCTTAGGTCAAAGTCATATGACTCATAGGAACAAATATGGTGATGTAACCACCGGTTTTCATCGGGTCGCCGTAGCCGCCTTAATCGGCGAACGCGACCTTAGGAAAAGATTTTTTTTGCTGGTACCGTGTTCGCCTTTGAATTCGTTGAATTCAACCTTGTGACTTTTAGTAAAGTCATTTCACAAAGAATGAAAGTTTCTGGGTACCAAGTCTTTTTAAGAATTTTTGAATATCATGCTCCCTTAGCTTAGAATTTTAGGAATAGAATTATCACTATCCACAGAGAATAATTTATAGATTTAGAATTATTGTAAAATTAGTTTAAGGATCTTAACTTTAATGCTACAAAAGTAAGATTAGTTTACGTACATCAAATCATATTTCATGAGCTATAATTTACGCTTCGAGTTACACTTCATCCTCGACTAATGTATCAGTCTCATTCATCTCTGCTGAAACCGTTCACCAAGAACATTCAATCTGCTACGAAGCCCGTTTCCTGTCCACACCATCGACGCTTTCAGACCTCTTTAACAACTCAACAGCTTACCTCTTAGAGCTTAAAACTTGCTCGAACACGCGACATCACGAGCAGATGACAATTGAAGGCTAGCCGCGTGAACTTTCATCGAAATAACATTGCGAATGCTTGCAGATGAGATGGTGGCTGAGAAGGAGAAATTCAAGGAGATCGGAGACGGCTTGGATCAGGCTTTCCAGGAACTCTACGGCGTCTAATGAGCCACTAACCAACCCTCCTAACGCTTCGACCAAACAAATAAAAAAAAATTTATACATTACTATACAATACCATTAAATATCATATAGTCACCTTTCATCTCATAATCTCGCTTGCACTTAATTACATAATCCGTAAGTTACTTCACGAGCTTTTCAACCTGCTTACCTAACATTCTCATCTTAATTTAATCGTTAAATCGTTTTATCCCGCGAGAACGTCTTAACAACGACTGCCGTGCAATCGATATCCCTCGTATTGAGACAGCGAAGGATATCCTGATTAACTATCGGAACGCTAATCAGTTAACCGACAATATCATAATTTGCTTTTTAAACTCCTTATTTTCCACACTTCGTCTAGCGATAGAAGCAATATCTTTTATAATATTTTAATTTTTTAGATTCTATAATCTATTTTTAAACGACGCAAGTGCAAGAAGTTTAAAGGAGTTTAAAATTGTGTCATCGGCTAATCATTTTTCATTGACACATTCCCAATAAGAATATTTCAATCAATTTTGTATTTTATAGGATACAAATTACCTGGTGTATATGTGTACAAGTGTAGCGGAATTGATTGCAGCAACTTTTTTAATGGAAACGCTTTACCTTTCAGACGAGCTCGTACACGAGAAGGAAAAGTACAAATACATCTGCGACGACCTGGACCTTACCTTCACCGAGTTGATCGAGAAGAATTAATTGATAATCGGCGATCGTACGCGTCCATCAGCTGTCGAAGTAATTGGCTGATCTTGTCCACCAAGGAACACGATGGACGGATACATGATCGAATCACGAAACCAAGTCAAACCGCTTACGTTATTATTACTATTATTGTATTTAAAAGCTATTGCGTTTGGAAAAAGCAATACCTTCCGCGTTTCTTTGCATTCGATTCCTTTTTTTTTTGTTTTTATTTTACGCTGTCATCCGCACTATTCCTCGATTTTATTTCTTTTTTGTAAAACGGACACTCTAGATTACGATTAGTCGAGTCATTCGGTTACGATGATTCTTTCCGATTCCGCGGCAAAACGTATTTGGTAAGTATACTCATGGGCGAATTTCTTATTCATCGCGAAACGCAAACGTCAATGTAGCCATAAGAGGCAAATAAAGATCTAGTCCTAAAATTCGTCTATTTTTTATTACCAGCAATTGTACAATCATAGCTCGAAGTAAAGAAATTGAAAAGAAATAAATATAATAATACACAAATACATATGTTTCTCTCTAAAACCTTTTGCCTATTAATTATTTTTACCAATCCTTTCTGCCATTATTATGAAAGCTATCAAGAGACCTTGGGAATGAAATCCGATTAATGAAACTAATGGTAAAAACCGAAGCAGCTAACTAATATGTTCCTGCACTAAATCGTAATAACATACTCTCTCTCTTTCTAACAAAATAATCACGGTGTTGGTAAATGAACCAGTATCCTTTGCAGCATCTATCATCTCCTATTAATCCCACGTAACCCATCTCTTTTTGCATTACAGACGTGGTGGTAAACGAGCGCTGTAAGTACAAAGCGATCGCCGACGAGATGGATCAAACGTTCGCCGACCTGGCCGGATATTAGCAGCCGGGCTAACTTTCTGGCGGATCCAACTATACTCACGTACACGTATCCACCCACACATATACATTTCTAAATACAATTACATGTATCGTGTTTTAATGAGAATCGAGGAAAATGTATGAAAAAAAGATCACGCTACGTTTAAAAGAGGCACAGCCAGCACGCGGACCCTTCGACGCACTGTACGATCGGTATTCTCGATCAGGATAAAACGGACGCGATGTCAACTTGAGACCTACACAGCCGAAAACACTCGATGGATGGAGGATAATCGACTAGTTTCATTTTTCTATGACCATTTCGTTTTACAGACATTCGAGCAGGATTTTCTTGGAATAAGATCTGATTTCAATTTCATTTAATACGACTGATTTAGAATCTTTGTAGCGACAAGCAATTGTTTGGATCAAAGATCAGTGATATCTAACGATCTGATTTACGATGAATATTTTTAGATCTGACTATCTATCATTATTAGACAGGAAGACGGTATTTTAGTATTTAGGTTTAAGGACATATTTTAGACTGAACTTCACTTCATATCTGAAAGATTCCATTCCCAGTCGGTCAATATTCATAATCATTTTTTATATTATAATATTTATTGATGCTCACTCGCTGTGTAGGCGTTCTTTTATCCATTTTGTCATTCTAATCGCAATTCATTATCCGCAAACACCGTCCTATATTCATTGATGAACTATGTAAAAGTAAGATTCTATTTATTTCGCTAGATCTTTAGCTTCGCGTATCTGCCATTAAAGTCAATGCGACAACAAAAGTGATTTGCTTAGTGCCAAGAAACGACAGTAATTTTCATGCAGAAAGATAACCATTTTAATACCTCTGCAGAATGCAAAATTGAGATGAAAAAAAAGTTACTACCGGAGAATAGAAAATAATTAGCACGAGCTTCAGAAAAAATCGTTTCTTCCTCGAATATAATAATTTTATAGCAGTTGCCAGGAAATGTGGTCTGGTCCATCAACTGAATTTTTATACTACTAAGTACTTTACAGTTTGTTAAGCATTTGCACCTGCTTCTTTTATTTTGTAGTACTGTCATAACATAAGAATAAGCTATAGACTGTTTCGCTTAAAAACAATTTTGCAAAAAATATTCTGTGTACAGGACGATTGAGTCCTTCTAATTTTTTTTTACACACTCAGCCTGGTTGTATTCATTGTATCAGCCATCCGAGCCTGTGTAATGTGATGTATGAAATTTGTAATTGAAATGAGAAACAAGAAAGTAAAGAAAGTGATAGCGAATTGATAATGTAATTGAATTTCTCAAATTATACAGCGATTCAGAAATTGCTGAAAATTAATCATGAGATGATTTATAACATTAAGGTTGAGCATCATTGAGGAAAATTTCGTATTTTGTACCGTTGCATTTCTTGTCTGCGAATGCATCACGAAATTATATGCTCAATTATTTAATAATAATATTCATATGTTGAATCAAATTTCGTGCTAGCCCGTTTCGTAAAGAACATGCACTTAATACTGCTAATAGCAATTTTAAACAATTAATTATCCTTTCATTGTACTTATAACACTACAAATAAACATGCATTTTTTATACTTGATCTACCGCATCTTCTTTTATTTTTCTTAGCTTCATACACGATTTTTCTCTGTTGATTAAACTGTTCATTTTTGTGCATAATAGAGACATTAAATTTTTACAAACTTTTAGAAATTTTATCTAACGATAATTAAAAATAATTAGAAACGAACGTAGGACTCAAATTTTACATGTACTATAGAATGAAATTTCTCCTGCTGTGATAAAAATAATTTAAGCAACGTCTGAAAAGAAGGGAGGGTAACAATAAATGTTAGCAATAATAATTTTCATAACATATTCACTGTTTATGATTCTCGTATCATAATAATATAATATTATCTGTTTTATAAACAACGCTAATATATATATATATATATATACTTCTGTGTTTTTCCTGAATTATAAATCATACATTCTTCGTTTTATCGATGTTCTATTACTTACAAAAGGGCATATAGTAATTATTATATTAATAATAATAGTGCTAACATGTTTCCAAAAATATGAATATATCTCCTCGCGGTTTATCACGAAAAGTTGAACGACGCTCGCAACAACATTACTATTTACTTCTTCATAACACGTATGTATAAACTCTTCTTCTATTTTCCTACTCAGGTAAAAATGCGATATTAATAGATACATGTGTCGAAGGAACCAATTTTCAATACAGAAGAATGAAATTTTTAAATGTTAATTCATATAGGAAAAAGATTGATATAAGGAATAACAGTGCATGATCGCAACAGATGTTCTCGTTATATTTGAAATTTCTCGATCAATTAAAACATTATCTGTACATAAAAATTGAACATCGAGAAGCTATCTGCAAAGTCGATATCATCGCGGGGTACAATCTGGAGTCGAAAAGGCCGCATTGTTCGAGAAAAGTATAATTATAAAAAGCAAATCAATCCTTTCAGCACTGATTCATATATTCATTGATATTAATTACAAAGAATATTTCATTTCAGTAGTCTTATTAAGAAATTTTAATTTGAAATAACTAAATGATTCAAAAAACATGTTTCGTTCAACCGCATAAAATCGAGATGATTTAGGAAATGGCAAATCCTTCATTACAATCCTAAAATATTTTAAGCATTATGCAAATATTTGTTTCAAAATAGTAAATGAAAATCATTATTACTTATACCTAATAATATATAATATCTAGAAATAATACTTTGTTACATTATGTACAATCGGTAAATGTACGTTTTTTGAAGAGGAGCGCATCAACTGATGAAATTTTTCTATCATCTGATCATTATAATCGTCCGATTTCCGATATATGAATTTATTGACACAGCGCTGAAAGGATCGTAAGAAGCCAGAATAAATGCATCTTTAGTACAGGTAAACTTCGCGTCATAAAACTTAACAGCTATTTATCGGTAAATATCGGTTAATGTCATTAATTAGTCAAAGAGAAACGGCAATAAAGATTTTTCCAGCGATCGTCGCTCAGGCAAGTGTAACGAAACTTTCTTATCAACAAAATTACATTACATATTCTTCTTTCATATAAACTTAACTAGATTCACTTTCACGATAGCTCCTAGAAAAATATTCTGCGTGATCCGATGACGCGTAACGTTGTTCTCTCACTCACGTTTGAGTATACTATACGTACGTACTTTCTTTTTATTTGTTCATCCCTTTTTGTTCTTGCGGTTAAAAGGCCGCGTAAAAATTGTCCTAATCAACGAGTCTACGTATCTAAGGCACATAATTGTTTCTTTATGGATCACAATTGGTGATTGTATCATGTTGCGGTGGAGCTTCCTTATAAAATACTGCAGTACTATCTAACTTTTGTAAATAAATATGCGATGCAAATTGCATATTGTATGCTTCAACAATTCATGATAGAGTACTACTATTGTTTCAAAAAGGTTTACAAAGACTGAAAGAATATTTCCATATTGAAAAAAGAGCTCTGCCTCAAGCATTCAAATAAAATGTTAAAAGAAGTATGTATCATGCAACTATGAAAAAGATGCAACTTCTTCAGCAAGAAAAATATTAAAAAAAAATAGAATATATAAACTACTGAGACTTCCAGTCTTTGTTACCATTGCAGTCAACAAACCATAATGGAATTAAAAAAAAATTGATAAAAAGAAAACATTGTATACCCTCGTAAACAACTGCTATTTAACCGAAGAACACTGATCGTGTCCTGCGGCAAGGTGATCGAATAGAATTTGGTCCCAACATGGAATTACGATCTTAGTTACTGACTTCACGGAAATATGAAAACGACGCAGGCACATAGTATGAAAAAACATCACGATTTTATCCTAAACGAACGAACATTATTCCGATTCGAGTAAATCCTTTGTTCGTCCCTGCGAAAAGGAAGATCGACGATTTCGTTACTACCACGGATCACCGATAACATAACAATCGGTCGAAAAACGTTTCGCTACGATTTTTAACGCAAATCTCTCTGGCGTTTGCGCGAGTTTCAGCCGGCGCGATGAGAAGGAATCGTCCGCCGTCTCTTCCTTTTCCGGAGCATCGGGAGAATGCTCTCGTCTCTTTTGTCCGCGCCACGTTTTCCCTACAGTGCATTTTTCCGTCGAGTACCACCCGTCGTCCCAGCGAGTCGGGGACAGGGAGGACGCGCGAGGAACAGCTGCTTAAATCTGCGCCGGTTCGACGTAATTTGCGGGCAACATGCCGTGTCGTCCTGTGCGCTGCACAAGTCCCGTCATCCAGCCCTCGTCGATTGCCGTGCAGTTCACGATCAGATCCCCGTCGCAGAAGCTCACTTCGTCGAGGTCTTGGGCCTCGTAATCGTACATTGCTCTATATACTCTCTGGAAATAAAAAGAGAATTGTGTGCAACAAAACGATTAAGTAAACTAATCCGTGCTAAAAATATTTGACTTAGAACTGAACTTACGCCAACGTTGGTGGGCGGTGGAGGTGGCGGCTGATGCTGTGGAACGTGATTGTTATTCGTTGCTGGCGTTAACGATCCATAGTACTCATTCACGGGATCGATATCCGCCACCGAGCCGATCTTCCTGGTAGGTGGACTCGTCACTAAAACGATTTATCATATTTATTCTAGCGGAACAATCCAAAGGTATTTTGGGTAAATTATTTGAAAAAGAAGAAATCTAAAGAAAGGTACAATTTAAAAAAATGACATGTTAGCACGGTAAGTATGATGTTCGACGGAACATTCATACCCACGTAACACAACATACATGGTGTACACAAATCGTAAGCAGTGAATCGTTGCGATCACGATTGACAGCAAAATGCACCATACGTTCAAACGAATAACAACAAAAATGCTCTGCGACCAGGCACCGTTAACCACAACAGTTATCAAAACAGTAACACTTAAACTCGAAACCGGTGTCGATCTGTCCTCGAAGGAAAAAGGTATAAATCCTAACTATCGTACAGCCACTACATTTACGTGACAATAGAACTGGCCGAACTTCGTATTCACTTATCGCTCGAACTAATCCAATTAAAAGGCGATCTATTCGAACAGTTACTGATTGTGTAACGAATGCTCGACCGACATACTTGCCTATACATGGAACGAGGAACCGAAGGTACGTTTCAATTACGTTCAACTATCGTATCATTGTCAATGAGAGAAACGAGATAAAGGTAATATATAGCACAGTGCTTATTTGCAGCACTGATACTTTAAAAACCATTGAGTTCAAATAAATCGTTATATACGCTAGTTTGCAGAGTAGCTACAAGATAAGAAAGAGTAACTCCGACGACTGTGTAGAAACGCAGAAAGAATTAGTCTGCATCTTGAAACGGACGAAAACTCACCTGCTCCCTTATCGCTTGTGTAAATGACCGTAGTAGCCGCTTGCCTGGCTGAATAAGGGCTCGGCCTCGCCTCGCTAAGGGGATCGTAATCAGCGATCCTACCTGGTGTCCTTTGCACCGGCGAATTTGTTGTTCTAGCGGCTGGTGGAGGATTCGCGTTCACGCCTGATGTAGGCGCGATCGTACCATCCGTGTACTCTACGTACTCTAAATCCAATAATACAAAAGCTAGCGATATGCTTTTTTTGACAACAGATATGCGTCGTCGAAACTTTTAATCCTCTTTGGAATTAATTCGAATTGATCTAATCGTCGAATTAATTTTCACCTATCTATCTTACTGTTTATTACTATATGCATTAATAGGGTTCTATCCTAAGATCGGTTGATCAAATCTACGAGGGAAGTAGCGTTCGTTATAAAACAACGTTCTAGCGGAAAAAAACAACCAGTAATTGTGCTTATGGATTAATTTTCTTGTTTCTTAAGTGGTATAAGGGCTGGATGCATTCAAAACATATGTTATACTTCACATAATTTATATGACGGAAACAAACGTGTAACGTGACATTTAGACGAACCGAACGAATGCTTGCTTTCCACCCATCCCGACTTAAATGATGTAAAGTAAATATTCCTCCACCATTTGTCAATTATCATTAGCGAGAAACAAGCACGAATATTTTCAAGCAGATCGGTATTCGTTTGATTAATCTAAACGTACTATAAGCATCTCCCGAGAACCATATTGCTTAACCAGGTACGTATTAAACCCGTTTCACTGCCGTTCACCAGGCACCAAATACTCGTTTAATACTCGTTTAATCAAATTACGACAATCAGGTGAAATAAGCAGAGAAGAAATCGTCTACTCACCTATCTGTTCACCGTTCTCACCGGTCATCGTCCTCTTCTGTTCCATAATGGCTTTCTTCTGGAGCTCGCCGTGGTAGGCCACGTTCGAGATGATCTTACTGTTTTGCTTGATTCTCAACATCTCTGGGTCGTCCGCCACCTGGGTGAACTTGCCCTTCGCTTTTTCAAATTCAGCGTGATACTTGACGTTACTCTGGATCTTCGTGTTCTCCGCGATACGTTTCAATTCCGGCGTCTCTGCCATCGTGGTAGCCTTTGCTTTTGGTATGTGTCTGCGACAAAAAGGGAGAACGTGTTCAGCTCGATTAGCGGAAACTCGGTTATTAAGGAAACGCTAGCAATTCCATTTTGACGTAGCACGTTAGTTTGATCAACTAAAATAGACTCATTCTCTAATGACCGGGTAATAATGTTGCACCTACAAAAGTGTAAATGTGGCATTGAGGATGCGAGATACATGGTCGGAGGAAACTCTAGTTGCTACTTCCTTCGTAGAGAAATTATGGAAATCGCGATGAATAAGAGTTTCGAGTGCGCGACAAGCGGTCGATGACGCCAGTGCTTATCGCGAACATCCTTTGCAAACCACGTTTGATAATAATACCACAAAGAAGAGTGCACGAATGCATATACAGGTTATATAGGAGAAGTCACGTATTAAATGTGAATCATAATTATGTATGCTTGCTGCAAATTCATTTTCTATGTTCGATTCATCTATCATATTGTACATTGACGTGCATTGATTTATATTAAACAAATTAAATATCATTGTACCACGGTGTACAAATCAGTGCGATGAGAGTCAGAAACGTTGATATGTATTTCATTGTTAATTAACTTAGCCCGTAATTCGTTGCAAGGTCCCGGCCGTTTCGCAAACTTCGCGCTAAGGACTTTCGACATCGGTCGCGATTTTCTGTCTACCGCGCGATGAGGAAATAAAAGGCTTCGTATCGTGGGGTTCCGAGCCACGGTTACGAGAACCAGACGCTCGACGGATCGAGCGGAATGGAATTACGAGGTCGTTTGCCGGAGCGGCGGCATATTAATTGAAAGAGGAAATGGTGAGACGACGCGATGAACGCGTGTAATCGAATGCGCATACGAAGGAACGATAAAAAAAAAGAACGGAGAAGGAGGGAAATAAACGGGAGCGGAAGTAAAAGAAAAATTAATGAGAAACAATACTTAATGAATAAAATTCAGCTGTACGTGCGCGATGCGATGGTGAGAAGAACTTACTCGGGCCGCGTGACGGGGAATTCATGGGGGCCTTTGCTTGTTTATTGGGAGGCAGCCACGCGGTGAGAGAATCAGGAATTCGCGTAATCGTTTACACTTTGTTGAGTAATCGCGCAACTCCGCGCGATAATTAAAGGAAAGTGAAAAGGAAAGTGGAAAAGAGAGTGGAAGGAAAATAAGACGGCGAGCTCGTGGCCGTGGTTCCGCAATTAATATCAATCGGAGCAGACTAATAAACCGATATCGAGAGCGGCTTGGTTGTTGTTCGTATATGTAGGAACGTTTCACGAAACAGGTCGTTCTATAGTGTATCCATGTGGAAACAGCTGTATATATCATAATACAATTACTATCGTGACATATTAAAAATTGATTTAAAATTACAATAAATATTGACTGGCTCGAATTAATACGATTGCTTATAACTTGGATATTATTCAAGATTTACTATCGTCACGACATAGATTGATATAACAAATTGATACTATTCAACTGATTGCAATGATTTATTCAGAACATAAAGTGGCAGATATAAAAAAACATCATTAACGATCTGATTACAAGAAAAATATTTATGAATAAACTGATTTGTAAGGNTGATATAACAAATTGATACTATTCAACTGATTGCAATGATTTATTCAGAACATAAAGTGGCAGATATAAAAAAACATCATTAACGATCTGATTACAAGAAAAATATTTATGAATAAACTGATTTGTAAGGTAGTTTTTGAAGACATTATCAGACGATGGAAACATCATAAATGTTACTATTGGCAATAAATCAATTTGGAGAACCTATTAGAATTCTGTCATTGACTGGTCTTGTTTCAATCTGTAAGTAAGCTAACAAGTTCACCGCGAAATGTACGTGCATAAATGGTATCGAGCTATCTCAGCATCGGTGCATAGGCGAGCAATGCGATTCGATAAATCATGTGTACGTTCCGTTTGTGAACAGTTTGTAATCTAAAGAAGCTCTTGTCAAACACCACGTGACATGTACTATCGCGAGCGGACAGGTAATAACCAATATGATAAGAGAAATTGCAATCTCTAAATTGCAAATGAAAAGATACCGACGTGTTCACGTAATACAGCAATTTTTCTCCGCTAAGAATAAAAAGAAATCATTCCATGAACAAATTGATTGCAAATAGTTTTCTTACGTCGTCGTTCTCTCAGTGAATTTTCCCGCATCAGTTATTCACCGTGTGCAAGTGTATCCGTGACACGATACGCATTAACGTGCGATTATAGCGCCTGCCGATTAGTCATTGCGCTAGAACGCGCGTATAAATTATATTCGATATCGTTTTATGAATCACTCCCGGTGATTTCCACGCCCAACTTTTTGAGAGTCGATCTCTATACTTATCGATTCATTCATTCGATAGAAATAGACAGACTCATTCATTCGGGGCCATTCCGCTACATTCCATGGTTAGAAAAATTCAAGACCCGCGTCCTGTTTCCTGCGTTGCGAAAGTCTCAGAAACGAAAGGTTTAATCCTGTACAACATTAAGCAATTCTTTACCCGGTAGTCACAGAAATCTACCGTTCCCTCTCACCGATTCAATTACCAGAGCTAAAATCGTTGCACGTTGTTATAAACTAATTCGTTAACTATAAATCCTGCGGGGAGATATGAAGCGTTGTTGGGTAAGTTCAGAAGGAGGCAAGGTGAAAAGGAATTCCGTACAAGGAAAACGAGGTAATACCGATTATCTCACACTTCGTTTGATCGTTAATTAAATGTCGCCGGTGTCGCAAGCAGGCGCGAGGCGAGCCTGCATCTGACCAAATAGCGAGGCGAAATTTTATGCTGATGCGCCGAGCGGGCGACAGGAAATATTCTATCCGTTCGCGGAGCACAATGCAGAATGTAGAACACACACGGTACGGGATTCTGTGAAGTGGGCCCGACAAAAGGCTTGGAGCGCACCTATTATTCGTACATGGCACGGCGATGTGTTACGTAACTCCTGCTGGCACAATTACCGGCGCGGTAGACAACGTTATGGTCGCCGTACATGGAACACGGACTCGTGACACAAATCTCTTGTACGCTGGTGTGCGAGGCGCGTGTGTTACGCGACTCACCTTTTTACACCTTTTTATAGAGTTTACATGGCGCCAAACCCAGGACCATACAATAAACCTAAAAGATTATCTCGTTTTCTTTTTTACATTTCTGAAGCACTTATTCCGATACAATCAGGGAAGTACTTGTCTATGAGATATTAGGGTTTTTCTAAGATCATTTCATTCAATAATGACCTGTAGGTAAAATAAATAAATAAATTTTACTGAAGTTATGTATTTGAAGAAGTATGTATAGTGTAGTAGTCACGTGTGTGTTAAATTATTTATTACTGTATTTACTACTCGCAAATGTCTACGACCTTAGAAAGTTTGAATTGAGATCGTTTATGAATGCATTCATTTGTCAGATTTTTTTAATGAAATTTATTGTAATATATAATTTTGTATTTATAATTTTTTAATGAAATTTAAATGAAATTTAATGAAAAATAAACTTGTAATACGGGTAGAAAAAATAAAGAATAACTTAATTGCAGCAAAATGCAGGTGAGGACAGATATATCTATACGAGTACGAGTCGACTTGAAGAGCTGCAAGGTTCCCTTTTTCCAATGACGTTCTATAGAAATTTTCCAAGAGTGGTCTTATTGGATTCCGTAGCCACCAGTCGAGGAATTGCGAGAATGGCTTCGGAAGTAACCGACAGCAAGTACCGGCACAGAGAGACCGAACGAAACCTTACTTCGACCGCATTACTCGAATTCCAACGAAGGCCGAAACGAGATTCCCGTATTTCTTTTACTCTCTGAGCTACAAAGCTATCGACGAGGGACACAGTTCGGCATGGCGAGCGAATTACAGCTTACACAGCATTGGTACTACGAATAATCGACGATTAGTGCTACAGAATAGATGCAAGTGATGTTTTTATCACAGAGAAATGTAGCCAGAGAATGCAGGATGTCAGCGAAATAGGGTTCTAAAGTGAAATTGCACGCGTGCAGAAATTATGGCCGTAGCATAGGGTTCAGAGGTGCATTGTGGGACAAGGTCAGTTCACCGTGGCCAAGCAGCCAGGTCACGCTACGCTGACCACCCCCTTTACTGCTAGCTGTTAAATTGTTCCGAGTTTAAACTGCACGCCGATGCTTCCGACCGTTTTCCTTCGGCAACCAGGTTTTCTTGTAGTCAACGAATTAAAAATAACGTCTTCCATAATTCTATTTCTTATTAAACTAAAAGATAATAATATGAATTTATAAAAAAAAAGTGTCGGCCTAGTTTTTACGCCCTAAATGTCCGTAAGTATAAAACCATTATCTCCGTTCGGAGACTTCAAATAGAGTACGGAGTACACACATATCTTTTATCTTTACATTATCAGGAACAGTACAAGTCTTATCGTATTTTTTCTCTCATAACTGACACTGTACCTTGCAATAATTCGCG
>SHCU01000073.1:176760-191166 GCA_004307685.1 Ceratina australensis | reverse complement strand
ATAAAAATCTCATTCGATATCTTGTATAAATTAGAGAATTAAAAAATCGAAATCGGATATTTAATTTTACTTAACAGGTATCTCTCAATATTCGTTTCCGACTAGAGTATTGAATATTACTAGTGATAAGATAAATGTGGAGAAGTTATCACGAAAAAGCGTTAGATCTCTCACGCTCTCTCCTCGGCCTTCACCTTTTCAATTCGCGTTAATCTACGTCAGTGACACAAAATTGAATTCAACTTCAAATCAATTCAAAGTGTCCGCTGACGATAAACAGCAAGTGGTTAGGAATCGAATCTGTGCTCGTGTACAACAAGAAATTTATTCACGTACTCGCAATCGTTTTCACTTAAGTGTTTATACCTTCAGGAGTCAGATGATCTTCGCGTAGCCGCGTTTTGATAATTAACCAGCGATCACGATGATTCTAATCCTACGGAATGGCATACCCATAATTATCATTTACACATATGTTCTTGCGCCAGGCAGAAACGATTAAATTCATATAACCAGTCCTCCTGGTTAGTCCCGTCATGCATACATATGTATTGCTATCAAATTCATATAATCATAACCAGTCTCCCGGGTAGTCCTATCGCGGATAGTTAATCAACAGATAAGATAAAACATGATACCGCGTTTATTAATATTCCACCGCACGTTGCGAAACGTCGTTGTTTTATATTTACCCGATTTCAATGTTTCCAATTAACGAAAAAACTTAACGTTACACGGCAAGAAACAAACATCAGAAAAATCTTATTCCTGATTCATTGTTCGAATAAAATTTTGTCCAACATCGATTTCACTACACTTTTGGATCCTTTCACCTGAATCCCTATTGGAAACGGCACGAAACCGAGGGCAGCAACGGCGGCGGATAGGGCAAGGACGCGAGCAGCTGAAAGGAGCCACGATAAAAGGAGGATCCGTTCGAAAGGCACGACAGCTATACATTATCCTGACCGCTTTCGCCGCATCGCGTCGCGTCGCATCGATACGCCTGGCATGGTCTAGCCGTCGAAAGTCACCGTCTTTGACGAACCACCGCTTCTTTTTCATTTCAAATCGCAGCGTTACTAACGGAATGTGGATTTTATATATCGAAGATTTAATTTGCAGAAAATATAAAAAATATATGTAAGTCTATTGTATGATGTAAAAAAATCTCAATTTGAATTTGATTTTTTAAAGTAATGTCGAAGATGTTTTGTCTTGCATAAAAGCCGGCAGTGTACTAATAGGCGTATCGCGAGATGTCATGTGAAGATGATGATTTAACTTGTCTTAGAGTTGTCTAGTTGTGCTAGGTAAACTCGTAGATTAATAAGTAATTTCGTCATAGTGTGTTTTATGAAGTTTGCTAAGTTTGAAAATCAGCAATGCGTGTGACGAAGCTGAATGGAGGAATGCAGAGTTGAAATATCATAGAATATGTTTACGAAGTTAATTGACGAATGATTCATAAGACTGATTGGATTTCACCGAGAGATGTATGGATCGTAAGAGAGAAAATCTATGATTATTCGTTCTCCGAGAACGAGATCGTTCATGGAAATATTTTCCATCTAACGACAAACTTTTCAGATTAATTAAGCAGATTACGATTGATCAAACAGGCAAGTCATTCACGTTTTCAATGCATATCATTGTAGTAAGAAAAGAAAAATAAGGAAAATTGTTAAAACTTACGCCTCGCAATATGGCTGTTTGTTGAATCCCTTGTATGTCCGCATGTTGAGAATCATGCCGCAACCCTGGCACTTGAAACACTGTTTGTGCCATATCTGAAAGAAATAAAAATTGGCTATTCATTCTTTTGATATCGTACGGGTAGACAAATATTTATTTAAGTCAGGTACACTATAAATAATAAAATATACAAAACGGGAAATTCACAATACGAGGAGGATAAATAAAATCACAAATAACGAGTCACACCCTAAACAAAAATAATAAAAATCGAAACAATCGCTTCGCTCGGCGATATTTTCTCCCACACGCAAAAGATATACATAAATTATTCGCGAGTTTCTCGCGAAACAAAAGGGATCTAATCGACCGGGCTTTGTTTCATTGTTACTCATCGGTAGCATCTAACGATACTGCACAGCAGCCTCCCAACATTGTCTTGAGTACCGAGTAGGATTTATCACGTTCATGCCAGTAGCCACCGCGCACTCTGACCCAACTATCAGTTTTCTAACGACAGATAAAAGGATGATGTACGTGCGATTCTACAATGCATCTGAATAAAATCGTCGACCAAAAATTAAACAATCAAAAAATCGTTAAAATGCTTTCAAATGGGTTAAAAGATTTCGTTAGCCTAGATTATGATTACCCAGAGCGTACATTCTGAAATCCGCAAGTTTTTTGAATGGTGCGTTTATCTTTCATTATATCGTTTGACTGCTACCTACTGATTTTAACAAATCTAATGCTTTTGCAAGCGTATTGAGCGAGATGGTATCGGTGATTCGAATTGGAATGCGTCACGTTTCGTCAAATCGATTGAAGGTTTCCCATAACGTGACCCAGAGATAACCGAAGGCCGTCATAGTCAGTGGTCGATAATTGGCAAGGCTGTTCGCGCTCTCAGATGTCGAATAAGGTCGAGGATCTCGGAGAGCAATCGTTGCTACACCCGGAAAGAGAGAAATGAGTCATGAGCATCTGAGTCAACTTTGATCGTCCTCGACAAAGAGTTATAATTATTCCGGACCGCCTTGTCTCCAGTTGAAATGTCTTTTACACTCCACATTTTGCGTCGCATGTCAGACAAATCGCATGAATGGTTATTCGTGGAAAATTAGAAAAGAGGAACAGAAGAAGACTTCCAGAGATGTACTTGCCATTTTCCTGGAATTGTGACCAATAAAAATCAGTATGTTTGAAAATTGAAATTTTTCTCAGAATAGTTCATTCAATATAATTTTTACCATCTATTTAAAACTCCTTAATTGTTAAAAAAATAATTAATATACTTATGTTCAGTAAGTTTCACCAAGTGACTGTACAGTTGTTCCAAGCAAAACGAAAAATCGTCGACCGGAAGCTGAGAGGCGGAGCACACGGTTAATGAGACTTTCGAAAATCATATGGTAATTAACGTAGAGAATATTTTCTAATTAACTCCTATCGATCGGACGTCGATAGATTTTCGCAAAATAACATCGTCTTGTAACGAAAAGAAAAAGACGCAGTATCCAGCGGAATTGATTAGATGCGCGCCGACAAGGGTGTTCAACAGTCTTGTCACGTCTCGATTTCTAGACGATGCAGGTCGTCAGTGTCAATCCTTGGATCGAAACGGCGGAATGCAACGTTGAACGAATGCAACGGTACCTTATTTGTATCGTGCTGGCAATGTCAATCGCGCTATGAAACAAACCGTCGCCGCTTTGCCCGCGATCGTGCCGATGGAACCAAGGAAACACGTAACGCGCGCCACGGATCTCGTTGCTTCAATTTAGTTGCAATTAGTTAGTCGGGATTAGCGGTAATTGCTCGTGGTCCCGCTTTCGAATCGTCCAAAGAACAGTTACATTTCTTGGTTCCAAGGAAAACTCCGCTCGCTCGATTTGCCGTTGTCACGATTTGACTGGAGAAATTTCTTGAAAGTCGCCAGAATAAGTGAACTGTTATAAATGACAAATTTATAGAAATTTCAATTTTCATTGAATAAAAAATGAATAATTCACCCTTTTCGAATCCTTTAAACTGTTTTCTGAATTCCTGTTTTACAAAATATTTTACTTGCGACCACCTCGAACATTGTTCGACACCAAATATAGGTATTAAACTTTGCACTATTCGGCACTTGCTCAGACCTGACCTTTTTTCGTGTACTTGAACCATGAAATTCTAGGCGTATGCCTTTCACAGAAGCCAAGCGTTTTTAGAACTTACAATCATAATGAGCGGAAGTAGTAATTCATTAGGTTGAGTAATCACGTTTATTTCACATAAGGATATTTTCCTTATCGAGAAGAAAACGCATCACGAGAAACTGGATCAGCTGGTAAAGCCAGCCAGGAATCTTACCGCGGTCGAATTGATTCACATCGCGCGACGCTTCGTCGTTGAAAGTGAAAGTGAAACTCCTCGGACAATGATAGCCGAATGATCCTGTATGACCTTTGTTAAAGTTAAATATCAGACCTTTCGCGTATTCGACGACTGCAATTTCATGGATCATCATTTTACAATTTGATACCCATTAATACTGCATTAAATTATTGGACAAAGTTATATGAAATCGTACGTTATTGCAAAAAGTAATATCCAGAAATTTTCGACTAATCGCAATCTATAAACTCTCTTATTTCATTTGGGCATGAGATGAATATTGGTGATAAAAGCGAAGCTCTTACTTAGATATCTGCTTCTCTTATTATTTACTTAGAAGCACATACAAAAAACTGATAGATCAGTTAAATTAAATATGTAATACTCTGGTCTAAAGACGTTTTATATGCATTAACTTAGTCTGTAAAAATGGTCAATGAATTTCGATCCACAGAAGTAGGTTTGCAGTTATATCGCTGAAAGATAAGTATATTTCAACTTGTCAGGAATTGTCATGCAACGAATAGATCACAGTTTTTTCCTAGTAAAAGGTGTCTGGTCGATGTTACCCGCGCACGTAGAATAATTATTCGCGTTTTCGCAACAGCCAGTGGGAAACAACCGGATGCCGTGTCGCATCGCCGGCATAACAGAAATTTCTAACGACTGAAACCGCGGATCCGGGAGTAAATGGCTTATTCTTCTAAAATTCGCTCTCATGACGTTACCTCAGATCATTCTACGATCTTTCGTAATCCACTGCGCAGGAAAAAATTAAAATTCCAACTAAAAGAAAGCCATACTTATCTCGACGGAATTAATATTAAAAAAATCGAGCAGCGACTCGTTTAAAAACGTTTGATGTCGTCAAACGAGTCCTGCAAGAATTAATGTATCTGACGTGGGTAATTGACAGTCCCGGTTTGATTAATTATTACCCGAGCGACTTAGCTTTAACGATGCTCGAAACGTCAGTCACGAATGGTATTAGTCGATATACGATGGTATTAGTCGACGAAAAAAAATTCTTAATCCACGTGGAACTACTTGAAATCCATCCGCGTAAATATTTGTGGTTTCGATTCTCGCGGGTAAGTGAAGTGCACACGTAAATGAGTACGCTCGCTTCGGTCGGTTCGAGTCGGATCGACATATTTTTGAAGCGATGTAGGCGCAACAGGTTGGGAATGACTCCCACCTGTTGCAATCGTGTGCGAGACCCACGCAAGGAGTAGCCTCAGCCTGGAATTTGATTACGATTTCAGCAGACCCTACTGCTCCGTAAAATCCTTCCTAAATGCTTGAAACCAATCGACTTCGACTTTAACTCTGTTCCTATATTTCTCCGTTTCCCTGCTTCGATCTCCAACGATTGAAACGTGAAAACAGTTTATCCACTATGTTCAATCACGTTGAAATTCGATCGTTGCACGTATTTAACAGAAAAAAGTAGAGGGAAAGAGAGCAGAGGGCGATCAACAATAGCGAGGGCGATGAAAAAACTGGGGAGCGGTTCCTCTCCGGTTAATGGGACATGGATTAATTGCAGCTACACCAGGATGCGTACGTCTGGCCAGTGTACGCACATGCGGGTCGTGTAAATTGAAACAAGACACTTATTCGAATCCGGCGCTGCTCGCCGGTGCGATCGAACGCGCAAAAATAGAACAAACGTTGTTGTGAACGCACTTCAACTCCAGTGAAAGTATCCATTGCACGTAAAAAAAAAGAGAAGGAAGACAAAAATACGGTGCGCATACCTGTACGTACGCGTGGAATAAAGAACGATTTATCGATCTTAATCGGTACCTAAATATAAAACACGATATAAACGAGACCGTTGAAACGTTTCACCGTTACACGTTTACAACAAGAAATCGTCCATTTTTTTGGTCGTATTCCATCCGCCTGCATTCGCTTCCGTTTCATGCCAGATACGCGTTCGCAGTGTAACGTTACACACGTACATCCCAACACGAGCGCGCTAATACGCGGTATAAAATTCTGTACAAACAGATTATGCACAAGCACAAGCCGCATACTTGTCTCCGCGCGTGTATGTACACTGACGTACACGCCCTGTCCTCACTGGATGCTTTCATTTCCCCTGTCGCTGTGCCCGCGTACCATTCATTTTAAACAGCAAAAATGGTAAACGAATAAAGCTGCATGGTCGTATCTTTCTCTTTGCCGAATATTTTAATTTATAAAGGAAGAAAGGTAACAGCCGATTGACCAAATACGATTGCAAATATTTCTCGTTCGAAGCAACTCGGCACGCGTTAATTGTAGGCTTTAATTCGTCTCCATCGACTGCGCAACAGTTCGCGCTTGCACGCTTTTGATCCGCACGCGAACACGGCATCTCGTCGTTCGTTCGCGGGCAGACAGGGCTGGGATAAAAATGAAGATGGACGAACGAAATGTCTGAGAAAGAGGAAGAGGAGATACTTCCATGCACATCATTCACGAGAGCGTGCAGGCTTCGAATAACGAGAAGGCGAGTTATGGACGCACACACGCGCCCACTGGAGGGAAAATCAGAAGCGCGGTAACGGGCTATAATCTTACAGAGAAATAATTATTAGCAGGTAGATCCGATTCTACCGGTTAACCTTCGTTCGGATTCGAACGAAATTTATCCTCTTACCGCCTCTGATTCTTCGTTAATCGCAAATTAACGATACGTTTTTTATCTCCTCGATCCTTTACTCAGTGATTATAAAGACTGGAGTTACTATAACTATTAAAATTAACACTTTATTGACCGCTAGACTATTAATCGGCTTTTCGATTGTCAACGCTTATCGACCGATAGCCTATTAATCGGCTTTTAGCTATCGAATTATTGACTTATTAAAAAATTGAATTACTATTACCTTGAATATATCTTATGTATATTTAGGAAAAATGTTAGACCCTTTATTATATAAAATAAATGAAAAATAAAATATAAATATTAATAAAATTACATTCCTTTGATCAAAAGGAATAAGCACAAAGAATTAAGAATTAAGCCGGTACTTAGTGAATAGCAGCCTGAGAAACGACCGGTCGATAAAGTGTTAAGACAGCATTAACCAGCGTTTAAATCATATATTTTGTTCAGTAAATAAGGCGACGAATCCAAGCGAACGAATTCCAGCGACGAATTTAACTTAAAACCTTATGGATGGAGGTATCCAGCGGTGACCTATAGAAGACGCCAGAAATACCCGAGACTTAGAGGAGAGAACGCGAAGGTCGTAAGAAGAAAATGTAGAAAACCAACTTGGAGATTGCGTATCTCGATGCGTCCAAATTTAGGAGATCAAGCATCTCTGCTGCCGGCCTTTAAGAGTTCGTCTTCCGGCGCAGAGTGCCGCCTACATGATTTAACGCTCATTAACAGGGCCCTGTATGATAAATACCTCGTAACCGCGACATGTTACCGCGCGTACAATGTTAATAGGACCTATGTTAATAAGTCGAAACTCATGATACGCTCGCAGATACACGAAAGAGTGATCGCGACTACAGGTGGAATAAAACGAATAGCACTCGGCATGGATGCACGCAGAATCATTACATGTATAGCTACCACGTCGATAGTGACGAACACGGCACGTGCAGTTACACACGTTTCGTTTGTAGCCACCTCACGTCGTACAAACTTCCAATGAAATAAACATTCAGCTTATATCATCATACAACTTGACCGATAATAATTAGCGTCAACCAAATTGTCCATTTCTACGAGATTTTTTAACAGTTACAACGTCGGCTTATGTATACTTTCTCGTGTCCTAGTTTCGATAACTGTAACGATATCAGTAAAAGAGATATTTGTAGTACTCCATATAAAAATATTTCACTTCTTACATTTAGATAGATTTGTATTAGTACCATATACATAGATATCAAGCTTGTAAGTATTTAGTAAGTATTTAATAAGTTGTGAGTATTATATTCATATATAACATTTTTGAAGAAGACGATATTTCATGGACATAAAGTTAACATTTTGTATTAATGGGAATTCGTAGAGTTGAACGTTTCATACGAAGTTTGAATGAAATGCGATGAAGTGGCATCTTCGAGGGAAAAATGTTAGCCCCGTCCAGCCAGAGAACAGAGAATATGTTGTGCACTGACTCGGATGGATGGAGCAATACAGACAATATTCTACCGAATAGAACAGGACGTCTCAGTAAGCGGAACTAAAGGAGAACGGTACATCCTACGATCAGTCGCAAAAAGTTTCATGCAGCTCCAGGCGATCCACTCGCACCGAGCATCATTGTTGAATGGGAATAATCAAGCGATAGAATGAAATATATATTTCGTGCCGGACTCGGGTCCGAGACAGTACTTAAAATAAAATATCTGAACATTAACATCTCGTGTACCTTTTTTCTACCTTTACTCTCACGCGAAAAGGATTTTACAAGCAGCGAAATAAAATAAATCGCATGCGTAATTGCGTCAGGATGATACCGCCTGCACACCTTTCAAAGAAACTTCAGCAGAAGAGAATGAAGTAATTTACCACGTCATTCCGGTCAGAACGAACTCGCAGTTTGGGTTGAAATTTATTTCGTTCGACGAGGAGGAAACGCAAGATTTACACTTATACTTTTTGCGAAAGAGCGTTCCGTGCTCGCGCGCACGAAAGAGAACGGCGGAAAGTCATTCGAAAATTTATCGGGACAAATAGAGAAGCATATTATACCTTGTCGAGACACTTGAGCTCCTCGATCGGGTAGACCGTTTTCTCGCAGCGGGCACACGTCTTGCTCATCTTCTACTTCTTCTTCCTTCTCTTCTTCGTCGTTCGTTCTTCCTTTTCGCTCCCTCACGGTCGCAGTTCCTTACGTACGTATACACGTATGTATCTCGTCTTGAAACGAAACACTGCCCTAACAAAAAAGAACACGTGTAAACACTAACGACACATCCGCACGGTTCTTCGTGTTCGCTAAACAATTCGGAGGAACGAACACCGATGCACGTTTACGCTGCAGAGTTGTTTACGAGTTTTCTTGACGACAACCACCGCGACAGACAAGGGAAAAATGCACGCCAGCAGAAAAGCTCGAACTGCACGGGTGCCAGAAGAGCCGCACCAGACTGCACTGCCCTCTTGTCCTCCTCTGGCCACTCCTGAGTGACAGTAATGGTGGTATACCGAGTTAGTCAGTTGAACGACTGAATATCTGTACTTATAAACTTCTTTCAATCGATTCATCCCAATTGTGATATGCACGGAAATTAAAATTGATTTATTTATTAAGATAATGTAAGAAATAATAATCATACTTTTCGTAGATATACTGATTGAAAATGACCATTATGGACATGGCTATTGTTCGTGCGGCGCGTCGCTAATAAAGGGCAAGCAAGAGATTCCTCCATAATCGACGTAAAACAGCTTTTGCAACAACCTCTCTTAATTTCATCTATTTATTTCGTATTGAAATAAATGTAACGATGTAGAAGAATATTTGATACATAGTCTGGTATCTGTATTACTTGGGAAATATTTAACTCATAGAATAAGAATGTTACGAAGTAGAGAGGATATTTTCTACAAATAGAATAGACGGCGCTGGAAGTGCAAAAGTATTGTCCTGGTTTATCGTAGGCGGGAACTTTGAGCACAGATTTGTCATATTTTTTGGGAGTTTAATTCTAACAAATTATCGAAGTCATAATGCTTCCAAATGATCTCTAATTTCATTACGATTATGTTATATTTAATTGTAATGGGAATACTTACTAATTTAAGCCGAGGACACAAACGAGAGGGGCTATTTCGAATCATTATTAATGCTATAATTTTACTTTAATCAAGCTAAGCAATGTAAATTATAAATGAGAGGAAATGAAAAGGAAATGAAAGGAAAATAAAAATGCGAAGATTTATTTTCATACATTTATTAATCAAAATTCAATCATATTTTCATTGTCTCTACAATTATTCGCTCTTACATTAAGTTATTATAGTTTAACATACAATTTGACAGACGGAAATTCTTATACTAAGTAGTTCTTCGCTTGGCACCTTTTGGAAAGACTAATCTTTGCAAAAGGTACCAACCCAGGTCTCACCACGTGGAGGTGACTACTGTCGAGACCCGGCCGGCGGACAATACCCGCCAACCCCTTCCCTGTCAAATTGCCACTCCATAACGATCGAACATTGAAAGAGATTTTTATACGATTACGAACAAAATTCTAACTATTGACGCTAAATATGAAGTCTGACTATTGATTGAAAAGCAAAACTAAACACAAGTGAGATTCTGCTTGGGTAGCCAGTGATCGAGTCGAGCAGAGCACTGCGCAAGGGTGCAGGGATCGTGTCCCTGCTTGAGGGAACCTCTAACCGCAGCCAACCCGTCTCACATTTAGCGCATGTCTACGGAAAGGGCCATTTCCGCCAAGCCTGACGGGACTCGCCGTCCAAGACACAGAACCCAAACTCTCGTCATCCACTGGTACCCACGACAGAATCTCACTATACTAATTCGCGACGCGGAAACACTAAAACGCGAGCAAAATTAATTAAATTAAAGCGAGCAAAAATGAAGTTAAGTTCGATCGTTACAGGGTGGAATTATGGAAGGCATAACCCATTCTCATACCGCGGCACACACACACACACGCTTCAATCTTCAGTCTCCATTCTTCTATCTTCGATCTTGTCTTTTCTCACTTTTCTGTCTTCATTTTTCTATCTTCGATTTTCTGTTTCATTTTCTGGACGATGTGCGTCAAAACTCGTATTGCTTCCTATTCCTATCCCCCGATGAACCGTTGAAAAGTGACAACAGAAAGTACATCAGAATAAAGCTGAAACATAAATCAATCTGAAACAGAAATAAATGTGAAACAAAAATGTAAATCATAATTATAATCAGATAATAAATAAAAATCAGACGGATAAATAAAATAAAAATCGAAATAAAAATCACAGACCTATTTAGAATCTCAATCAAAATCATCATTATAAACAAAATTAAAATCGAAATAAAACTGAAATAGAAATCAATTTGAAACAAGAATATTAATCATAATGAGATAATAAATAGAATTAAAATCGAAATAAAAATCACGATCCTAATCAGATTCTCAATTAAAATCATCATTATAAATAAATTCGAAATTAAAATCAGAACCACACTCTTATAGAGAATCAAAATTAAAATCACAAACATAAACCAAATTAGTATTGAAATCGCAATCCCAATTTATGAAAATGAGAAAACCAGAATCACAATTAAAATTAAAGGTGAAATCGAAATTATAATTATAATTAAAATCCGATATTCACAATAGAGCACATACGAGTGCAAACCCTCAACTCTCAAAAGCGAAAACAAAAACAAAAACAAAAAACGCAAACACTACCGCGGAGCCGATGTGCACTGCTCGCCGGCCGGCAAGACAATAACCTCCGGAGCGTGCGCGCTCAGCTCCGCAGAGAAGCGCAGTCAAGCGGAACGCTGATAACATTGGCTAATTGCTAATTCGAAATTTCTTCGGATTATAATTTGGAAATTCGATCTTCCTCAGTTTACGGATAACTATAAATGATTATTATAGAGATTTTCAAGGTGTTAGTGACCAGTTGACCACTGTCTGACCACTGTTCATTTTGTGAAGGGTCGTGAATTAAAAGTGCCGTGATCCGTTTTCATTCATTTATTAATTGAATTTTTAAAATTTTTTAACAATCGAATAATAAATTACTGGATCTTCTACTGCATCGAGGGCTAGGATTGCGTTCCGTAATTATAATTCATTAGGACATTCCGAAAGTATTTTCAGGGGCAACCGAATTCGAAAGAGCTGTGTGTTGCCTCAAACTTTTCCAAGCAGATATCTTATGTTTCGTTCTACTGATTTGCAAATATAAAAGAAGATATTACTGATTGACCTTTTATTTTTATTAAAATACAAAACATGGTAAATTATTTTTGCCCTTTCAGAAACTGATAAACGAAACTGAAATCTTTCGCAGCAAATCCTTGAGCAATAACTGCTCTATATATCTGATGTGCTAATGATCCTAAAGGTATACTTGCTCCCACGTTAGCCGCTACACCTTGTACCAATCCCAAGTCCTTGGCCATTAAAGCAGTTCCAAAACCACCCTGAAAATGAAGATTGTTTAATCAAATATCTGTCAAAGAAATATTTAAATAAAGCGATTTTTAAATACGTCGTAGTTTCTTGAACTAGGAACGTTATCGAGGATTCCTGGAACAGGATTGTACAGCTCGGAAGACCAGCATCTACCGGTACTCGAGTTTACTATGTTAGTTAACACCTTGGGATCCAAACCCAATCTGAAATACGATAAGCTTAATAAATTATGTGCATCATAGATTAAATCTCGACAACGTTACTTTTGGCCAAGGTTGAACGTCTCCGCTGTGCCGATCATGCTAACAGCCAAGAGCATATTGTTGCACAGTTTTGCAGCTTTACCCATTCCTACATTTCCACAGTGTATTGTCCTAGAACCCATAGATTTTAGGAGTGGTTTGGCACGTTCGAAATTCTCTTGCGAACCGCCAACCATGAAAGTTAATGTACCATCTTTGGCTGCATTTACTCCTAATTGACAGGAAATAAAATTGCGCTTTACGACCATAAATCATTTTATCAATAGCTTTACCTCCGGATACTGGGCTGTCTATAAAACCAGCACCACACTTTGCAGCCTCTTTCTCCAACGTTTGCGATACAAATGGATCTACCGTGCTGCTATCGATCAAAAGTGTACTTTCTTTTACTGTACTGAAAATATAGATAAAAAAACCGTGATTAAAGTCTTTCCTATCATGGAAGATAGTGGGTGCTCAATAATTACGACAACACTTATTCACCTTAATAGGCCATTTTTAATATTATAAACGTCAATGACGTGTTGATTGGAAGGCAACATCGAGATAACTACTTCAACGTTCTTCGCCAACTCAGCAGGACTCGAAGCTCTGTCCGCACCTTCCTTCGTCAAGTTCGACACAGCTGTTTCGTTAACATCGAAGACAATTAGCTTGTAGCCCTATAGTAGAGAAATCGATAGACTGCTTGAAGACACTTGAAGTAGATGCGATAGACAATTACCTTTTTTAAAAGGTTTCTTGCCATGTGACCACCCATGTTGCCTATACCGACGAAACCAACTTTCGAAAAATGTCTTCTCCCTGAAACACATGTATCAAAATAAAATATATAGTTAATCATCAGTTCCGATATTCCCAGATGCTTTCTTTGCTGTCAATCTCTCCGATTTTTTGGATACACTGTTCAACTCGCAATTATGTATTGTGCATATAGTTTTTAGGTGTCATTGCGATTATTACGTACGTATAATATAACGCGAACGATATTGCAGTGAAAATATTTTGTATGATTCAAACGGTTGGCTATATAGAAATGGCTAACAATGTACATGAAGGAAAAAGTTATTTAGAATGATGAACGTAAATTAATAGATTAGTAATTACCTGTATCGATACGAATGACACTTTTCGCTGATAATCCAAGAACAGTCATTTTAGACGATTTAAACCAAGATTGTGAAAACAGTAGCGTCACTCTTTAATTGTTTGTCACTCTTTAATTGGTACGTGAAGGCCCTGAAGAACTGCTAACTAACGGAAATCGTCATAGAATCCGTTACGTTAGGCTGCACACAACAGATAGTATTTTTAGCAGTGCGAGTGATCGTTAATATTCCAATCAATGCAAATGAAAACCTTTGTTTCCCTTGACATAAAATTTGAAGCTACTTCAGATAAGCACAATACATGAATGGTGTTTACTCGTTGTTCCGAGTTGATGAACGCGTTATCAGTGTGTTTTTACACGAACTTCTTTATCACACATTTATTGCATAATTTTTATCAGCAACGTACATTGAAATCCAAGAGTATCATATTCGTGCATGAACTCTTTAATACTGAACTTTACGAATTAATTTTTTTTAATTATGGGAACAATTAATTTCCTATATATGAAAATGTGTGTAACAATATTTGTTTCCTTTCAGCTAATTGTTATTATTTTCTTTCCATGTACATGTTCGCTTCGATCAATAGTGATTAGATCAGTAACAAATTAGAATCTGACAGCTGCAATAAAATTTTATTTTCCTGGGAATATATGGAGATGGTATCCTGCATGATATGACATGCACATATGTATGTGTATCTGCTAAACTCGTATTACGCGTGTATAATGTCATGCGCCTGCACGCGTGTATATTTTTTACGCGACCTCATTACTTTTCTTTACACCTGATACCTGACTATTCCAACTCGGGAATTTTATTAGTAT
>SHCU01000073.1:165669-176739 GCA_004307685.1 Ceratina australensis | reverse complement strand
GTTGTTCCGAGTTGATGAACGCGTTATCAGTGTGTTTTTACACGAACTTCTTTATCACACATTTATTGCATAATTTTTATCAGCAACGTACATTGAAATCCAAGAGTATCATATTCGTGCATGAACTCTTTAATACTGAACTTTACGAATTAATTTTTTTTAATTATGGGAACAATTAATTTCCTATATATGAAAATGTGTGTAACAATATTTGTTTCCTTTCAGCTAATTGTTATTATTTTCTTTCCATGTACATGTTCGCTTCGATCAATAGTGATTAGATCAGTAACAAATTAGAATCTGACAGCTGCAATAAAATTTTATTTTCCTGGGAATATATGGAGATGGTATCCTGCATGATATGACATGCACATATGTATGTGTATCTGCTAAACTCGTATTACGCGTGTATAATGTCATGCGCCTGCACGCGTGTATATTTTTTACGCGACCTCATTACTTTTCTTTACACCTGATACCTGACTATTCCAACTCGGGAATTTTATTAGTATATTGGGCTACACGTAATGGATCATGACCATGAAGCATATAATTTGGTAAAAGCTAAATGTATTTCTCCCTGATCGGAAATGTCGTTAATCTTCGCAACAAACGACTTGCGACGGAGGATAGTGAAAGAAAGACTAACAAGTAATAAGGCAAAATGTTCTCTGACAAATATCTAATCATTCCGCGCGATTATTACCTCGCTTACAAGGCGACGATTAATATTTCAAGCGTCGTCAATTAAACATCGACGAAACCATAACGAAGCCTAGAAACTCAGTAATTACGGGTTCTGTGTAAACCACACTTCTGTTTATCCGAGCTTCTTTATCGCCGCTCTTATCTATCATCAAACTGCACCCCAAACATCCTCGTTCGTATACATTGGATTATTTAAGTTGCATGTATATGAGTGTTAAGAAGGCTGTGTGTACGTTAAGGTCACCCCCTATGACGAATCATGTTCCAGACAGTCTGGCAGAGTCATACGTATAAGCTCGAATGCTGTTCTTCCATTCCGATACGAAGAGCTTATTGTTAAACAAGCAGTCTAGAGGTCCGTAATTATAAAATCAAATAAAGATTCAATCGACGTCGTGAGGTGTACCGCAAGAATATTAAAACAAATCAAAGTTTAATATAATCAGTTCCGGTTATGAAAAAATTTATGATTATTTATATACTTTGCTCATTCGCTTTACCGGTTAGAAGTGATAAAGAAAATATGTTGATATCAGAAACTAAATCGTGGATCGCAGATGAGAATTTCACGCAACTCATTAAAACTTCGTTTCCGTCTTCCAAGTGCTGCAACGTATACTTAAGTGGTAAAACACAGTTAACTGGTTAATATACTGTTTTATAACTTACGTATTGAAAGATATTTTTTATTATTCAGATTCGATGGAACAGTCCGAAGCGCTGTTTGACCAATTTAGAAATGCATATCCATACGAATACATCTTGCGGGATAGCAAAGAGTGCCACGGACATCTCTTGTTAGGTGCAACTGATCATGAAGTTATAATGTCCATGAAGAAGTAAAATATATGATAATTGTATGCATTACTGTGAATTAGTTTTTAATGTTAACGAATTTTATTTATCTCTTCAGAATATCATTATTGTGGAAAACAGAAATCTTGATTATCATGAACAACATGGTCTCAAGTGATTCTGCTATACTTAACAATACTATGTATGGAGTTGCAAATGTAAATGTTGTATCTAAATCCGAAATATGGAAGCTATCGGAGAACTACATAAAACCGCGAGTATTCATTAAGCTCGATAGGTAATAGATACGAATAAGTTGCAGACTAGACGATTTACTATTTACTTTTCTCTATTGACGTATCATCAGATTCGAGCAGATGCAGCAAAACTACGTCAACTTTCGTGGCAACGAACTGCAAGCGTGCAGCTTCTATCAACCACCCATGACATTTTTCAATCGTACAGTAAAAAAAGTGATCGATGGCGTGGAAGAAGAAGTGTTCGCAATGGACAGTGGTAAGTAATTGCAAAACAATGTAATGTAATTACACTTGCCGCATTGTGAAATATATTGCAATTGATGAACAGATTCGGACTGGGACGGTATTGAAATGCATCTATTCTTAGCTATAGCGAAGAAGTTGAATTTCACGTGGACGATAAGAAAACCAGGAGGAAGTTATACGTAATAAGCTGAAAGATCAAATCGTTAAATACTATTTTAACTTAATTTTACACGATATTTCGTATACAGGTATGGCAGGCAATTTAACGAAACTGTTTGGGAAGGCGGCATGATGGAGTTATTGTCCGAACGAAAGGTTCATTAAAACATCAAATAAAGACCCAATCCTTCTCCTATGGTATGCTCAACGAAAATAATTCTTTATTCTTTTCATTTTCAGGTAGACATAGCATTTGCTAATATTTTTGTGACTTTAAATCGAAGCTCATTCATCGAGATGTCCCCTTGGTACGAAGTGTATATTCATTTCTTGGTACCTCGTCCTCGTCCGACCACGAGCTTTTGGGCGCTCACTAGGCCGTTCACTACACAAGTCTGGTCTTTACTCGTGTCTGTGTTACTGCTCCATAGCTTGTACATGCATATCCGTGCCAAGATCGATCCTCAGTGCCCAAAACGTAAACGACTTTACGTAACTCTTTTCGTTTAACAATAAAAGCAGGTTAAAGCAGAGTAAAGTACAACTTCCTACTGTATTCTGTTCAGAATTTCAAAACTTCCTCATTAGCTTGATCGATCTAATCGGCTATATACTGAGTAGTTCGGTACCCAGAATTACTACAGCAAATAAGCTGCAGATACTTCTTTGGCGCACGGCTGGTTGGTTAATAATTACTGCGTACAGCAGTAGTCTCGCAGCTCGACTATCAAGTTGGGATTATGAAATAAGGTAATATGCAATTAAAATCTTCGTCAATAGAATTGCTTCATCCTGGATTGTTTTTGTTGGCATTATTATTATGATAAAGATACTACTCATAGAATTTTAAGTGCGTCATTCTACGTATGTTTTAGGATCGATACCGTCGAACAATTCATTCAAGCGAATTTGACATGGGGTCGGACGGGCCAGCAGCCACCATTCGCGGATTTTTTCAATCTTAAGGTATTTTCTTACGTTTTCATTCATGTTGCTCAAACATCGCATAAAAGGTTTATTCATTGCTTTAGGATCAATATGCCTCTCAGTTGCCGAATAAATATCAACACATTGATAATACAACGCAAGTGAAACTACTTATCGCCGAAGGCAATTACGCAATTCTAGGAAATATTATCGATACGTGCTTCTTTCCTACCGACTATGTACCAAACGAAGAGCTCAAGGTAAGAACTCCTTTGTGCACATCGACAAGTAAACAATAATAAATTTTCGGTCTTATGAATTCGCATTATGTCGAAGTCTACCGAATATAAAAAATTATAATAAAAAGAACTATTAATATGAATGAGATGTCCTGCATAAAAATCCACAGTCTGATAATCGAATGCATAACAGAATTACAGGTTGATGAGACAGTCGTTAGGACATTATCATACCGCGTTCGCTGTTCAACCGTGGCTTTTAAAACCTATAAACATGGTAAATGAAATGTTCGCATCATGCATTATCTGTGCAGAGCGCTAGATGCATCAGCGCTTATCGTTGGACGTGTCACGTGCATAGAGCAAAACCTTTACTTGCAGATAATGCTGTTGCTGAGAGAAACTGGTATCACTAGTTGGCATTTGCGTGACGTTATTCGTAGAAGGAATAGTTACAATCTACGAGAGGTTCTCGTGGAACACGATAGATACGACGGGAGCGTTCAAGTTCTAGGATTGACGCCGCTGGGCGCTGGTTTTTCGCTTCTTCTCATAGGCTTGGCGATAGCGATATTTGTGTTTTATCTGGAGGTGAAACGCGATCCAGAATCGATTGTCGCGCGCAACCTGCTTTGTGACACATAACGAGACACGCGGAAATTCAAGGATAAATTCTTCGACAGTTTCTAGCATCGGGTTTACTTTCTATTTCTCATTGCATCGAACTTACCCGGAGAGTAGTGGTATCTTACACACAGGTACCAGAAGTGGTGCCTTATTACATTTTTTCAATCTGTTAAGAAGATAACTTCCGGAAGAAATTTAATTATTACATTAAGGGTATAATCAGTTTTCGACAGTGATAACTTAACGAGCAGTGAATTGTATTTAATGAATAGTTGGTTTGTGAGATTATCTATGTCAAACGTGACGTGCGATGCAATGACTATAGATATAAAACTAATTCGCCGTCGAGTTACAGCATTAACTACATATATAGCATGGAGGACGGAAAAAGACGGTAAGTGGATTCAATGACAGTTGATCTACGCGGCGGTGGAATCAGTCAGCCTGCACGCGCAACACAGGAAGAAGCGAGGTAGAACTTGCTTGTTGCGAAAATGTGCAACTATTGATTGCGGTTTTTTATCGAAGGAAACCGAGATTTTAAAATAAATAAAGGACACTGAAACGCGTAGTACAATTTTTTATTTCGACTTCGTATTGTTTTGATATCGTTAGAGGTAGTGACAGTGATCTCGTGTTGTAAAGAAGAAAAGTTTATTTAGCGAGAAGCGATGGGATTTAAAAAGCATATCGACGATGGTGAGTACGAAATTTGTATTTATATCAATTTTTTTTAATGCGTAATTTAATTTTAAGTGTATACACTGAGTGTATTTTAATTCAAATTAACACTAAGTGTCCCGACAACTTTTGTAGATTAATTTATTAAAATCATATTTTTTACATTTGAATGCAATTTAGTGTAGTCGCTATATAGTAGCAGTTTAAATAATAATAGCAATTTTAATAACATAACAATACAAATTTTGTCTTTAATCGCTTCTTAGAGAAGAATTCAAAACCATTCATTTAACCAGTGCGCAGTAGATTTATTGTTAAGTAAAAGATACTGCTATATTTCATGTACGTATCATTTAAAATTGTATGTCATTTTTTTGCCTGTTGCTTATGTAAGCTTTGTGAAAAGTCACCACAGATGTAATTAATCTCTTACCGATTTTGCATGTTGGATCGGTCAGCAAATTACCTTCTGTTGCTAGTTAATTGTACTTTTATTTTAAACGCTTTTTCTTTGAATTTCTATGAACATTTTAGCCTTAAGTATTTCTAATTATACGTAAACTAAATTATCGAACTTGCCTTCGAGGCGCTACCCTTGACATCCTTCGTATCTATGAAAATACGTATAATTAGATTTCTTTTATATTGTCAGTACAACCACCAACGGTGGAGGAACATTTCCAAGCGATTCAGAAGGATAGGGATATCATCGACTCAGAGTTTAGAAAAGTAACAACGGATGACCTACCTGAATGGTTCGATGAGAAATTGTTCAAGATGTGAGTAGAAAACGAAATCAGGCAAGTAATGAAATTAGTTTTATTTCCTTAAAACATGTGACAAATAATTGATTACGAATTTCATTTTAGAGGCCAGGTATTTTACATGAATAATTTATTGGCACTTGCAACCGCACAATTAGCAGGCCTGATAGCAATATTGTGCGTTCCGGACATACTGGAGGTATTAGTACTATCTAACGAGAATACATTTTTCTCTCATAAAAATTGCATATATATTAGCAACATACAGTTTATCATTTCTTAATGCAATCGACAGATTTTGTCACATCGCTATAATTATTTTTAGAAAGAAAAAACACACGAGGTAAACAGTAACTTATTTTCCAGGTTCTCGTATACACGAAGAAGAATAGCACGTTATGCTTATCCTACAAACGGTTCACTCAAACATTGTTGCTTACGCATTCGCTCTTTAGTTCTGACATGCTTGACCCCAATTCAAAGTGAGTTGCATTATAATATTCCATCAAATCTAGTTATGCGAATTGTGCTTGTTATAAGGTGGTTCAAGGCGATAAACGTAATTCGATGGAAACACGCGACTATCAGTAAAAAGCGCGTTCGAGAAGGTGTTCATGGAATATACCAAAAGGACATGGCGATTACACAATTTGGTTTCGTAGGGTATATCTTCGTGTGTCCCGAGCTTGTAGGATTAGCACGTGTCACGGATGAAGAGAAAGAGGGTTTCAACCATTTTTGGCGTGTTTCGGGACATTTGTTGGGTATAAAGGACGAGTAAGAACATTAATTTCTTATTAATTTTGGTACAACGTTAGCTGGAGAGTAATATTTCTTCTATCACATCTATTTTTCAGATTGAATATCTGCAGGCAAACGATTGAAGAAACGACGGAACTGTGCAGGAAAATTGGTGCTGAAATATTAGCTAAACATTTGAAAAATCCAGATCCAGAATTTGTACAGCTGACAACAAATGCGATAAATGCATTGTGGTTCGCTGATCCATCGATCAATGTAGACGCTTTCATGTATCTGACGTATGATATAACAGGAGTAAAATGTTAGTTAAAAAAACGGATTCCTGAATATGTTTCCATTAATTTGAAAATGATAATAATTATTTATTTATTTATTTATTTATTTATTTATTTATGCAGATAAAAAGCCTCTTGGATGGTACTCATATTTAAACATGAAACGACGTGAATGGATTCTATACATGTGTGGTAAGTGTCTCCTTTTTTTATGATTTGCACATTTGCACATTAGTGCAAACGCAAAACAAGAGGTTTGCATGTCATTATGCAGCTTTCATTTATTTTATTTGTTATAGGTGTTCCTTACATCGGTTGGTTCGTACGAACAGGATTCAATTTATTCCTCTCGGCATCTTATTGGTTATTAGAATGGTATCCCATTGGTGCTTGGCTAGCATTCGGCAAACAAAATTCACAAATTTGTTTGTTCCCAAAAATAAACGGTTAAATCAAAGCGTATTTTATAAGATAAATGACTTAAGAGTGATATAACAAATCAAGATAATCAATAAATCTTGATCAAGTATAAAGAGTACATATTGCAATAACTATAATATTTATAAATATTTGAATTATGAGTGAAACACAGTTTAAATAGCCTCATTTCGTATGCACTATTGTTTAATTGCAATGCAACGTTGCAATAAAAAATTACCTTTGGTCGATACCAATAGAATCTGCGGGTAAAATGTATACTTACGTTGCTGGGTATCTTCAACGGAGGTCGCTGTATGTCGCATAATGTTAATTAAATTCATTAAGCCACTTAAGCAGAGAATTACGTTGATCACAAAATACGTAAACTGTGAAATAGATTTATAATTAGATATAAATTACGTATAGATTATAATGCTGATGAAAATGTACTTAAATCAACGCACACTAGCCATTACAATAGTCAGGAAACTTACAAAGTATTTCTATGGTGTTCAGATAAATAAATCTATCATTCCGATGCAGGTCGAAAGAAATGTAATTAAGATCTTAACGATTTATGTTTAATAATGTACTGTTTCGAAATATGATACTCGTTAATTACGTCTAATAAATCGCCGGATAGCATTTTAGATACGCAACAATCTATCGGTCATTCAATCGAATCAAGCGCTTTCAAGTTATTTCCTCTTCCCCCGCATACATCTGTACCTGTCAAAAATTGGTCATACTATCTGGCCGGCGAGACTATCTCGATATCCCTGTACGTTACTGGCGATAATTATGAGTCGCAATTTGTCTGGCACTGTTCTCCGCTCCGCTCCACCCACGAGCCGTGTACCGTTCGAATCTACCTCTCCCCCTTTTTCACCCTTCACGCTCTTTCTCTCCGCGCTCTTGCGCGCGTTCATCCATTCGATGTACCATTATCCCATCTCCCGGCGCACAGCTCCTCTCCTCTTCCCGTATCCTGGCTTCGCTCTCCCCCCGCAGGATCGCAAGATCATTTTTTACGCGAGTCGCGTGATTCCATGTTCGCCGCATCTTCGATGCAAGCTGGTTAGAGGGACTCCTCTCGCGTGAGAAGTGAGCCTGCACTTCGCTCTGGCTCACGCATACGCTCGCGCGCGCTCGCAAGATACGGTGGCATGATGTTGCGACCAATACAGGGAAACGCACACCTGCTCGGCGTTCACGTGCACGTAGAGGATAGGAACGAAGGTGTATGTAATACGGGCCCCGGAGTACATAATACACACAGTCATATATCCTTCTGTCCCGTAGCTACTCTCCCTCGACCCTGTCGCCTCTCAGTTCTTCTTCTCGTTCCTTGGCTCGCAACCGGCCCTTCTTGCGCGCCCCGCTTCGTGAGCTAGCGATCCTTCCCCCCTTCCTCTTCGGCGTCCACGATCAGGCAGGCGTCTCCGCGCGCCATCGAGTCCTCCTCGTTCCCCTTCCCCTCTCCCCTCGCTCGATGCCAGCTTGCACGACCTAAACGAGATGACTCGTCGCGAGGACAGAGAGGCTGCGTCAGAGGAGACGTTGCCGCTGCCGTTGCTGCTGAAGAAGGAAGACGAGAAAGTCCACGGAGGGGAATTAGGTATCAGAAGCTCAGAGAGAGAAAGAGAGAGGAAAGAAGATGGCCCTGCGGCCCTCGTGTTGCACAAAGAGATTCGCGAAAGCGTCTGGCTCCTAAAGCTCGATCCATACGGCTACGTGGCTCCCTGCTTTGAGATCGTTTTGCGCCGTCTGTGTATTGCAAACCATCCGCTCCACAATTATCGTCGCCGCCGATATGTCCGATTCTTCTTTTTCAACTATGGGATAAAGAGCAATGCATAAGCATCGCGGTAGATGAGTCCATTTGTCAAAACCAATCGGATGTCTTCAACTGCGTAGTTTACGCAACAAGATACAACACCACTATTTCTACCTTCTAATGTTCTTTTAATTTTCTTAATATACTTAAATGGAAACGGTATTATTTGAGATATAAATGAATATCGGGATGTTGATTTTGAATAGTCTACGAAGCACCTTCTACTAACCGATCAACATAGATATTCATCCATCTTTCTGCACTTGGCTTGTTCCATGAACATATGTACATCCAGTCAGCTTTCGTACGTACATACGTATTTACGTACACATTGCTTTCTACCAGTAGATGAAATATCATCGCATATCTTATTACAATGTTACTCAATATCGATATACACATAGCCACGATGCAGTGAAGTTTCACGGAACGTACATGCATTTCGAGGTGTAGAGAGCGCATTAGCGATAAAACTGTCCTGTTTCGCGATTCGAAGGTGAACTCTGAAGTATGAGATTCCTCCGAAACTAGGAAGACGTACTCGGGAACTGTGTCAAGGTGAACAATGAATATATTCACATCACCCATGGAAGGATCAATCTCTGTTAATTTTTAACGCGATACTAAATCTCTAATAACGAGTACGTCTCAGACATAGTAACTACATTTAATCACTCTCAAATCTGTCTTAGTAAGTTGTCAAATCTTAATGTCCAGTTATAAGTACCAAAAAATATTTACCTTCTACCACGCATAAATCTTGTATTAACAAGTTGAACTAACAGGAAAGTTCCCCGCACAAACATGCATATATCAATTCGTAAGCAGGCATATAAACATGCTTTGGTGTCGTCTCAAATTTCAGTTTCGATATTCAAACCCGTTGTATACGAAAATACACATGTAAGAGATTTGACAACTGATTCCATAAAGAACACGTGTAAGTAGTAGCTGAAAGCTTAACAGCAAGTAACATTGTGTTTGTAAACGATTAGTAAATACTTGAGAAATTCTCGTTCATTCATGCATACATATCGCTTGCATATTTATATGTGTCTACGTGCATACGTATGCATGCGAGTCACAACGATCTCATTCTTCCGGTATACATTCTCTCAATCTTACACGGCTGCTCGGGAACTACGAAAGATTATGGACGGTGGCTGATTCGCGGTGTTCGTGGAGAAGTTATTACGGGACATTATCTTGTGCAGGTGTCTGGCCGAGAAGGCGATCTCTGGCGCGCACGACAGAAATTCACGTTAGAGCCGGTAAGAGGAGAACGTTCGTTAGGCTTTCACGAGTCAAGCTAGATAGCCACAGGCATTGCGTACGATCTCCGGTGCGTATCGCATCCACTCGGACGTCGTGCCTTTTTTCCCTTCCTCTCCCGTTTCCTCTTTCCCTCCGCGCCCCTTTCGCCGTCGCCCTTTTCCTCGCCCATCCTCGTTGCTGCTCCCTAACCTCTTCCCCGGGTATCCCTTCCATCGTCTTATACCATCGAGGAACCCCTCTATTCCCTTTCACCCTCGCAACGTGTCTCTTGCTCGCTCTCGTTCTCGCTTTCTCCCTCTTCCTCTTTTTCCTTTACGCTTCGTGGTTCGCGAGGTACGCGACCGAACCGACTCCTCTCTTTCTCTGGATGGGAAACGACTGTCCTCCGATACTTTCGAGCCGGCGCAACGACGACGACGAAATGTGAGCACTCGTGCTCGCGGCCGAAAGAAGAAAGGCGAGGATAACTTTCTTCGCAGCTATTGCCCGCTCTATTTTTATGGATTCCTTCGCCGTTTCCCGTATATTTAACATCAGCCAGCTCGATTACCGCAAATACGTTCTCCGAGTTGCGTAATTGAATGTAAATTAGAGAGCGATCGTAATTACGGATGAGTTGGATAATTGGTAAGTAAGTGTCGATTATGCTCGGCGGTCGTATATACGAAATGTCTCGCAAGCGCATTTATTGGATACGCATAGTTACATAACAGATATACGTTATACTAATATTTACTCGTGTTATTAATACCGCGAACAAATTCTCCTCTGTTTAGTATGGCCGCGGCGTTTTCCATTCAAGCGTGAACATGGGCACTTGTACGACCATCCATATTTTTCAACAGATATTGACAACGCATAGATAGTCCGCACCAAAAGAACCAAGGGATTCTTCGCTTTCTTCGGAGTAAGGAACAAATGTCCGCCCTGTCCGTCGATGCTTTCGAGTCGATGTGGCACGGCGTGAGGCCGGGACCAGGGATGAGGACGAGAACGACACAAAGTGCGAGCTGTTATAATGAGTTTCCTCAAAGTCCATCTATTTCCAAGATTATATACGAAGAGGGAGACAGTTGAATTCGTTCTCGTCAGTTT
>SHCU01000073.1:102139-121421 GCA_004307685.1 Ceratina australensis | reverse complement strand
TATTGGCTCGTCTGAACGGAGACAACGCTCTAACCCTAACCGAACGGTACTTCGGGAAAGTTTAAAACCGCGGGACATACCAGAGACTATAAATAAGGTTGGGAACGCGTACACACGTACGCACACGTAGGCATGCGTCTCATAGACAGAGCGCACGCTCGCGTAGAGGCGAACGCTAATTGTGGAAATTACTCTCTTGCTCGCCGAGGTTTGGAGTACTTTTCAAATGGTTCCGTTGGAAGGCGGCGCTAAACGCGGCCACAAATGTTAAATGGAAGTACAGTCTTGAACGCGATCCGCGGAATACACGCTTGACAGGCAGATTTAGCAAAGAGTAACGCGCGCACCGTCTGCCGCTCCTTTTATACCCTTTTGCCGACCCGTTCCGCTCCCTGCGCTATGATTTACTATCGTCCGATGAGCCTGTGCATTCTCAAAACACGTCCTTTTTTATTCTAGGAGTTGGAGCGACGAAGGGAGTCCCTAAGTGGTTCCGGCATCATTATGAGATCGTACAGGGTAAGTAATTTACAATTCTTACCTTAACGTTACATCAAAATCGAATTGGACAGACCAATAATATACAAGTGAACATCTAAATAAATGATCACGTTATTGATCGTTGATTTCTATTTTCTGGTTATTAAATACGCGGAGTATGTTAGCTCAGGGACTGATCTCTTAACCCTGTAGATACGAACCGTTATGATGAAAGTTCATCCCGTTGGTGAAAGTAACTTCCGAGTCTCAGAACCTAAAATTTGGCTATCCTTACGCTAACGACCAGCCGCGAGACGATCGGAGATCAGTTTATCAGATGCTTCTCGATGGATACTTAGCACGTTACCACGGCGAACTCGTGATAACGGTTTTCCATGCTTCGTTTGTTGCGTGTAAATCACCCGTTCCGTGGTCACGTATAATTTGTACGTTATATGTATGCTCGACACTCGGCAACCCTTTCTATGACTACCGCTTCATTCGCGCACGTATCTACCGAGAGCATGTGTGCGTGCGCACGCGCGCGTACAACGAAGATTATTTCTTCGGTAGTTCAGCTTCGTTATCTGCGCGAGAAAATCCGATTGATATCGTTTTACGCACCGACGGTCTTTCTGGTTTTTTGAACCGAAGGGTATGAGAACTTACAGTCAGGTCTGGTCGGGCTTAAAACCCGAGTCGTCGAGACATTTTGTTGGCAATTACCGGGGAGAGAAAATTTTTCTCGTACATCGTCGTTAACACGATTCCTCGAATTTTTCGTATTTATATTAGTTAATATCATCGTGTTCGTTTTCATCGTTAGTATCGCGCTAACGAAGTATTATCAAGTATGCGAAATTAATGATATAATAGTATTGGTACAAATTGTGTTACATTCACTCATTCATAGAAATCTATTTAACGTGTTACATGGTAGTCATAATATTTGATTAACCATCAATGGTTCGAATTCCGTTTAATCGCGAGCACAGTGAATGACATAAGCGTGTTATTTGACCTTCCACAAGGCGCAACTGAATCTAGGATACCCATATACCGGGGCGCTTTCTCTCTGCTCATTAGCCGCGGCACGCATCTCTCCCTCTCTGTCTCGCTCAATTATTTCGCTAAAAGAAAGAGAGATACCACGGAATGGGATACCCATTCGCCCGGTATTACGTTCCGCTCGTACGTCGATCTCCCGCGAATCGAATAATTTGTCATAGAATGACGTCACCGGACAGTTCTGTCTCTTTATCCGGTACGAATGTAGATACGTGCCACTCTGATTGCAGTATGCGCATGCTGCACCTTGCGCATGGAAATGCTGCAGAAACAGCCTGGCATAGCCGCGAACTCGCTAGAATGAGTCAATTCGACTGCCATCCATTCCCCGCTTATTTAACATTTACCCTCTCTGCTTCTCTTCTTTATTTTATTTATTTTACCTCCTATTCTACGTACAGGCTTCGACATTTTCTACCTTTATCTTTACCTAAATATATAAATCTAAAAAATTCATGATCAAACTATTTTCACATTTATTATTTACGCTTTTCCGTCTTTTATTTTTGCAAGCTTGATAAGAAGGGAAAACTCACTTTTTTCTTTAACTGAAATTCCTCACCCGTTGCTAACTCCGTTACGTTAATAACGAACGAGCTACTAACGGAGGTAACTCAGCTACGTATGAACTTACGATTGGATGGATCTAAAGAATTTTATAGATAGAGTATTTATTCATTTATTTAACCGTTTTACTGATCCTGGACATCTTTACGGTTACAGTAAATTTTCTTGATTTATACTGTCGTCCCGTTAGGATAGTCTTCAAAGAGCAGTATCAATGGTACTGATGAATCTCGTTTCCGTCGCGGCAAAAAAGTCATACCGTATTCCAATTTCATTAAAAGTGTCCGGTCTGAATCCGAGCTTCGACTATAATCGATTATGTGTTATTATCTTGTTGTAATCGTTGGTTGAGAAAGTAAAAGTGAACAAATAATTTGAATTTAACGCTCGCGATCGTTTCTTCTCCTTGCCCTCTATTTCGTATTTTCCTCACCACGGCTCTTGTTTCCGCCACTTTTATTCAAACCTCGCGATTCACTTCGTACCGAAATGCAAATCCCATTACTTTTTACCCTTTGTTTCTCTGTTTGGCCGTGTCTTTTGCAGCGGTTGCGTATAGCAGAGACTTTAAAATTCGCCGTTCGTGCGTGTCACCACTACCCACCGTGACGCGTCTTGCATTCACAAATCGCTTTATCTTTTCAGGTACACTTCAGTTTACAGAAGATCCGAAATTGTCTCGTTGAATTTCGAGTTAATCGATGTTTCATGCTTGACCAGCATCCAAATTCCTCCTTCTTCTCATAATTTATATCACATTCTATTCAATATCAATTTCCTTTACGGTGGCAAATGTGAATTTGCATAGCGACAGAAAACTCATTCGCATTCGCATAAATTAACATTGTTTGCATACTTATCGGTAGAAAATGAATTGAAAGCTTTCAGCGAGAATAATTAGATGGATCATCTTCAAAATACTCGGAACTCAATGATTTATTATCTTCGATTCGATGTAACCGCATAATTAAAAAAATGTGTTTCATTTGGTCTAAAATTATTTGATAGCACCACCGAGGAGAGATTCGTTAAGAGTCCCAGCCCCTGTGTTACAGCACGGCAGGCAAAAGGGGCCTCTGAGGGGTCCTGGCGCCATAAAGCAGATCTCTGAAATCTCACAGCATTACTACTTTGGCACATATTTTTATTCGTTTATTAATCAGAATTTAACTACTTTTACCATACATTCATACATATCTCTACTATATTACGCTCTAGCATCTCTTTCTCTGATCTGTTAACGCTTGTGCACCGATTCCTACCACGTTTTCTTCTGCCGCAAGGTCCCATAACGCTGACACTTGTTACGAATCTCTTCTCGGTGATAGCACGTTGGTCAAGTAGAATTCCGTTAGGATGATGGATGTTCGAGCTTTGGGAAGCGTTCTTCGCGGCAAGACAACGAGCGTGCGCGCCTAGTCGAAACTTAATCTGAGCGCGGCGGTGTCACCAAAGGGTTAATTGGAAAGGCGCAGCGAGCCGCGAATACTACCGGCCTGCCTGAAAAGCGAGAGAAGCCGGCGACGAACCCAGGGCGGCTCGCATTAGCGAACGAGGCAAGACACGATGGGTAGCGAAAGACTCTCGTCGTCGGAGAAAGAGAAAAGACGAGGCGCGGTCAGAAGCGAAGCACAGGGTCACGCGCGCGCGACAGACGGAGAAAGGTAGATAGGGTCGCCGGTGGAATCGTTGCGGACGCATGAAACGGCGTTAGCTGCGCACGCCACCGTCTCCGCCGGAAATTATGCCAGCTCTCCGTTTCTACGTTCGGTGTAAACGAACCGAGGTAACGCTGCCGGGCCGGCCGGCCGGCAACGTCGACCATACCAGAGTGCGGAACACGCCCCCAGGAACTGCGTTTCTCGTGGGCGACGGCCTGAAATATCGAGCGCCTTGCCCACGTACACACGCGAGAACGATGGAACCCGACTGTCCGCGAAGAAAAGAGAGAAAACCGGCCGCGCGGCGCGGCCCGGGAAGGAAACGAAAACGAGAAGGGAAACGGGCGGCAATCGGGACAAGTTCGGCTTAGGGAGCGAGCCGATCATGGCTGGGAAGAGAATGAGGAAGGACTGGGTAACGGTTGGGGAAAAGCAGATAGCCATCGAGGGATAATTTTCCATCTTTCTGACCCTTCTTCGGTTAAGGAAAATCTATACCACCATGGCTTAGGGCTTAGTCAGGGAATGGAAACTACGCGTCTACGTTTCGTGTACCATACTGTAGTAGAAATCAGTGTTCCCAAAATTACGACATCTCTGTATTGCTTCTATAATTTTCGTACACTCTCATGAATCTTAACACTGTGATATCCGGTGGCTTCTTGACGTTGGTGCCACGCGAAAACTATCGGGTAAGTGCCGATGGCTCCACGTTGGTGCCATGCAGTAAATAAATAGATAAACATGTAATACAAAGAAATGCTGTACTCTTATTTGCATATGTATATTCTCTGAATTTCGAGAAAATAGAGGGACAGGATTGAGTCATGGGAATTGATAATAAGATTAGTAAACAAGAACCTCGGAGAACCGACGGTGATAAGCGAAATTATGTAAGTCAGTTCTACCGGCGTGACATGAAAAAATGTAGATTAGATGTGCGGACGGCATAGTGTTAATATTTTTATACTTGGAATTTCTGGACATATTGTTAGGGCAATTGTACTGTGTCGTATGCGATTCGTCATAGGTGTAATATGCAACTCGTGGGAATGAAGAATCAGCTATTTCTTTAAACGTCGTGATCACGTACGAGCGCGTTACATGGTCACGAAGTTTGTCGTAGGATCCAAACGGGGGCTCCGTGGCGCGCGTATGTGCGTAGAGGGGCAGCTTAGAGCAGGAGAAAATTAGATGCCGGCGGAAAAGAGGGAAGAAAAACAACGGTCGTGAAGTTTCGAGGGATAATTTTCCGCCTTCGTACCTGGCGGCTACGCGAGGAGAAAACTCAGATCCGTGCAGGCTTGCACGCAGCTTTTTATCCATAGTTTCTTAGCGTGGAAACGTCGTCATTCCAAAGTAAGCGTAGGTTGACGCATCTATTATAAACCGTGGAACAAGGTACTAGGCTCGTTCAACCAGCACTTTAATCACGAGCCGCGGAAAAGGAAAAATTTTCATTATCAACTTTCAACGTTCAAAGTTCCACTCGTTTTAAGAAGCAATTTTCATTTGCAATTACGAGAGCAAGAATCTTGAATCCCACTCGACTCGACGTAACGAATAATAGGGATAGCTGACAAGCATATGAATTCGAACCGGTTTTTAAACTTATGAGCTTTTAAAATCGTTGAAACTTCAATTCCAAAACATTAACCCGAGCCGTACGATAATTTCATTCGGAATCATGCGATTGTTTACCCAGCGTGCCGCAGCGATTCTTTTCCGTTTATTTTCGCATGTATTCGCGGCCCATCGATAAGCGAAAATTACAGTAACGCAGCGGGCGAACGAGTTACGAGTGCTTTTTAATTGCACACTTGCACTCGATAAATCCATTTTTATTTCGTTCGTTCCCCGCGAAAACGCGCCGCTACCGCTCGTGATTTTTGTCTCCGAGGCATACCTATGTATGTATGGTATGGTGTGTATGGGTGAACGCATTGGCGCTATCATTCGCGATTAAGAACGATGCGCGTTAAAAACACGATTTAAATTTTCATTCCCAAATGTTCGCTGCTAGAATTATAGTTGTCGGTCTCGGTGAATTACGGTGCTGATTTAGTTTTTGTATTTCTGCCAGGTTTCACTCGTTGCTTTCAATTCCCACGCTGTTTTCATCATGTCCGAACTATAATTCCGTCAGTTATCCCGTTCTCCCGATCGATATATCAATTCGCCAGCGTCAGATCTTACAGATTATTCGACTTATCTCTCCAAAAGGAGCAACCGCATTATTCGTTTAATTATCCGAAGACTATTCGAAAAAAAAATATCCGATGAAATCGTATTATCGACCATCACGCCTATCTCGACCGCAGAATTCCGTTACTTCACGAGCGAAAATCGCTGCTATCTCTGCTCGGTAACAACTACTAACCTCTCCCTTTCGAATCCTTTTTTCCTCGAGGATCTTTCGAAGGGGAGAGCCTTAAGCAGTAATTCGGCGATGCAGAATGCAAAAGACGAGAGTCACGGGTTGGCGAGGAGAACTCGCCTCGGAGGAAACGCGATAAAATAAGAAGCGAACGATCGAGTGCAAAGAAAGGAAAGAAAAAAAGGTTGCGGCGTGCAGGTTCGAGGAGGACGCGAGGAATCGAGAGAGGGACGGTATCCACGAGAAGGAGAGGAAGAAGAAGAGGAGTCGATTCTTTTGAGCCTCGGCCAAGTTTTGTGGCCTGTTGGCCGGCTCGTGGAATCCAGTCGCAGGCGATTTCTCGTCTCTGCGCCTTTTAACCGTGCTACGTGTCGCGTTCTTCGTGTGTACACGCGTGTACCAGCCATATATGCCTCCCGTGTCGGCAGTGCAACTGCGAGAGAGAACCGTGTGACGGAGAAGATAAGAAACGGGGAGACCGGTGACAGAAAGAGAGAGGAGAGAGAGAGAGAGAGAGAGAGATCACGGGTAACGGCGAGGATGCAAGGTGCAGGGAGACGAAGCGAGAAGACGGAGGAGGGAACGAGAGAACCGTACACGTTTATTACACGCTGTCCCTTGGATCGCGCTACAGCCGCTGGCAAGACGTTCCATTAACGTCGCTCGGTACCTACGCAATTATTATACTTCCTTGTACAGGCGCGTTTAATCGCGTGCGGGCACGGTTTTCTTGATCCGTTTCTCGTTGCAAGTGGGCAGAGCATCGCGTACCGCATCGATATTTTCTCGTTAGTAGCGTACGCGCTCCAGTGGTCGCCGCTTATTAGCGGGAGGAGAATAAGTTGTATAGCGCGGTGCGTGCGACGCGTACTCGAAACGGAGTTTGGTGTTCGGTGTTCTCAATTCTGTCGGTGATGTGTTACCAGCGGCCCGCGGCATCGTTTCTGTACCGTTACGACGCGTGTAACACGCAACGATACGATCCCGGAGCCGCGTGCGCGCACGCTTGTCCTCGGCCTCCCGTTCTGGTACGTATTATTGCGAACGTGATACGCGATACGGTTGCGCGCTGCTCTCGGAGCAGATCGCTTCGAGCGAGCCTTGTGCCGATTTCGTAGCATCCGTGTGTAGCCGAGACACGGATGACAGTAACATCGAAACTGATAGTAGCACGTATCTGTATCAGATTTGCCGCGACGATCACGTGAATGAGAAAAATATTTTTAATCACTTAAACGTAGTGCATGTAACTTGTATTGAAGTTTAAAATATCTGTTGTAACGGCCTTAGAATTTATTTAACAAAATTGCGACTGACTTGACGGAAAAAGCAGATATATAACTTCGATAAAATATACACGAGGTGCGCTTACTGTCAGTCAAAGCCTCGGAAATGACTAACTTTGTAAGTAAGCGTTTCGAGTAACGTTCGTCTCAAATATAGCACGACTCGCGGAGCGGCTGAAAGATTGAATACTTCTATCCCGAAATGCCTGCTCGAGCTCCTTAATGCTACATTCGTATATTTAATTGCCATTAAAATGTACAAAGTCGCGGCGCTGCGCCGGATCTCTCGGTCTAACTAGACAAAACCGCTGGAGCGCGCAAACAAAATCGGCGAGACGACGACGGCATATTTTTGGAGCGCGCACGATTCCGATCGTCGTCGCGGTTGCACACAGAGGAGGGCCGGGTAACATTTTTAGCAACGCTTGGCAAAGGATCGACCCAGGAAAGATTCATGCAGCGGCATGGGCGCACGCACACACCGCAGCGCCGAGCGGCGTCGAAAACAACTTTTAATACGATCGTTCGATCGACGAGAGGATTGCAATTCGGGATTTAAATTGGCGCAGTCGAGTGCTCGCGCGTCTAGCGCTCGCCGCGGCGCCGCCGCCGCCGCCGCGCGCTCCTCGTTACGAAACTTCGTTACTGCCGCCGAGTATTTTCAACCCCGAAGATCTCGATGGCCCCGGGGCGAATCCATTAAAGGTAAAAGCTTCTCGTTTACATCTGCCGTTCCTCGCGCGTTCGACTTTCTCTTTCTCTACTTTTCGTCCCTGCGCCTTCGTCGTCGCGCCTTCTCTTCGCCTCGTCTATCCTTGTCCCGCGCTCACAGTGTTACGATTCTTTCTTTCTCTCTCTCTCTCTCTCTCTCTCTCTATCTATCTCTCTCGAGACGTCAGCTGGTTAGCGCGGCGCTCGGAGCACTCGGCGTTATCTGGTCAACCGTGTTTCTCAAAGATCGTACGATTCTCGCGAGGAATTACCCGCTGCTGCAAGATTTTAACTTGCACATTGTCTCCTTTATTCGAACCGTATAAGAAAAGCGGAAACGTTGAAACTGAGATCAGGTTATTTGAATGCCGGTGGATAATTCCATTCAGGAAACGAAAGGGGCGAGGTTATTAAGTAACAATGAATCGTCCGTGTACGAAGGCGAGAAGTCTGTGATCGCCAGCAAAAAACCGGGCCGAAAGAACCGCGGACAATGCGGAAACACAAGATGCAGGGAGGTCGTGGCTTAAGTACCGCTGCAGTTGAGCTCCATACGCTTCGGTCTCGTAATCGCGGCAGAGCGAACCGTACTTACGTGGACGGAGATTCGAGAGAACGTGTCTTTCCACATGCTCTCGCAATGACCTTTTCTCAATCTGCGAGAAACCGCATCGATGACGCACGATAACAAACGTCATGTCGTTCATCTGCGAGAACGATCCGATCTCGTTGCTAAATCAACAGAAACTATTTTTTATAATAGCGATTTTGTCGGAACGACGAACGTCCCTTTGTCGGTTCGACGCATGGCGTCGAATTATGCATATCCTTTTCAGCGAGCAGAACGCGAAGCAATTTTTCATTTATTCACACGCGGTACATAATGTATTTTCTTGTTGTCAAACGGCGTGACTAATTCGCTCAATCTCACGCGGATCACACGATTATTTGAGAGGCATTGGCCATAGTTTCATTTACATTTTACGCGTTGAAACTTACTGCCTCGTCCGACGGCGACGCGCAATAGCATCGCGTTAATCACAGTGACGCAACTATCGGCGGCGTAACAGCGATCGTTTCGACGATGCTAAGAACCTTTAACTACGGTTGCGAAACGGAAGCTTAATAATCGCGATCGATCACGAACCGTGTGCCATCCGCGCGGCAACGCGATTTCTAACTGTTTTACAATCGACCCGATGGACGATATGTTTCGCGTTAGCAATCGCTTCTGATCATTTTCATGGCGCGCGTTGGCGAGCAGCTAAGGAGAGACTTACGCCACAGCGGGAAAGCCCCGTGTTCCGTGGCGGCGCTTTATGCCTACGGTCGCCCGGCTACCATATAATCTTTCGAATATCTGCATCGAGAGAAAAATTGCGAACGGTAATCGCGCGGCGGTCTCGCGCTCTTAGCTCACATGCGCGATATTTGCGGAATTGTTGCACAAGGAAGAACACCGTCGCTGCATACTAATTCGTCTGCACTTTCCGCGCGACGGTTTGCTATTTTCAATTCTCCATTTTCTATGCACCGAATCGCGAGGAAAAATTCTCTTCGGTATAAGCACGTAATTCCTTGTTTCATTCATTACAAATTGTTTGCACAGAGTGATAGGATTAGTTTTATTAAACTGCAGACTGCGTTTGTCAAACACAAATTTACTGACGGAAAATCATAAATGATATCAGCTTAGCGGATATTTGCAATGCAATTTTATTAAGATGTACTGCAAAGTTATTTAATCAATGATTGATCGTATGTAGTTAAAACTAAGAGCAGATATTAATGCACAGTCACTCGTTATCTGGTATACCTATTAGTAACAACTTGGTTCGTTGTTCGTATCAGGTTAATCTTATCATCGATTAATGCCTCCGACCGATCCGTACTATCAGTACGGGATTGTCGGGTGGGAACAAAGAAGAATTTAGTGTCCATGTCTGTCCCAGTGTCAATTGGATAACCTGTAAGACATTTTTTACATTTTAGGTAAGACTTTGAACCCCAGTCGTAGACTTTCTTGTAATTCCTCGTACATCCGATCACTCTCCCGTTACGAGTACCGTGCTATTCGTTTCTAAACATCCCGCATACGTGATTCTACCGTCGATTCGCGAATTCCTGCCGCTTGTTTCTAAAGATCGAACCAGTCGACGCTAAACGATCGTCTGTCGCGGTTTAATCGGTGGACCCGTTGGAGAACGTCGACGGCGAGCCAAGCATTTATATGCAAATCCGGTTGTTTCTATTATCGTTCACTGTCAACGATTAGAGACGGGTGTGCAACGGGCGAGAAAGTGAGTAGGTACTCTCGTCGAGCGTGTCCGAGCGCGAAAGCCGGAACCCGTTCGCTCTCGTTGTCCAGACGAGAACTACGATTTTGCCTGTCGTTACGCCGATGCGTAAAAAATCAATCTTCGATATCTTCGGGTTGAGCAAGTATTCAACCGGTGCGCGACTTCGCTCCTCAATAATATCCGCGCGTACGCGTGTCCCGTCATTGATTTTCTTCGCACCTCGAGATCATTCCAGCACATCGTGGTCACGAGCTGATAACGAGCAGCGCAAACCCGTTGACGTTACTCTTATTCGCTGACATCAGCTGTGCACTCGTGAACGCGTACGTGACGTATTGCCGGTCAATTCGGCCGCGTAACGATCGCGAGGTAACATGCATATGTATCTAAGTATCCGCAAATTCGAGCGTAAAGGCATTGACAAACAGTTGGCATTCCACGCGGATTTTTCGCATCGCGATTATTCATGAAATTTCGATTCCGATAGGAATGATTATTAAATTAAAGTCAGTTCGGGGGAATTATTACTCGATACTGAATCAACAAGCGTGAGCCTATAAAACGCCATCGAAGAATCTTAATAACCGGCCGTTCAAAAAATAAACGCCCGTTTTTACGAGCGTCCACCAAGACTGCGAGCAAAACGAGGATCAAACCCGTTCGCGTCAAAACAACGTTCGCGCTATAGTTGTCGGCTCGTTTTTTCAAGTAATTGCGATCGGCACGAAAAGACAGTCCAGCGCCATTTTTTCTTCCCCCTTACTCTCGCATTCATTCCTTCCCGGAAAGCCCGGCACCGGAGCGCGGGATTGTTTTTACGAGGGTGTTTTCCGGCGAGTTAAACGTGTTTACAAGCTCGATAGTTGCTATGGCTTCACCGTAACGATTTACTATGCTAGCGTTTCAATGAAGTATTCGAAGCTGCGTGTATCGTGCCTCGTTACCACCTATTAATTCCTGTTAAGCTCCTCCGGCTTGATTCTACAGTAGCAAGAAGTAGATGTAGCCACTACGTTTTTCAATGCTACTCGTGTAACAAAGGTATCATTAATTCTAACAAATAATTACTTAACTATCAGTCGGATCGATCGGGAACGCGAGTAGTAGACATTTCGATTTCAAATCGATTCCGCGAAGCATTTGTATGTAAAACCTTATCATTGGTAAACCTGATAATAGCATGTTCTATCTTTTAAGAAATACGTATCTATATCTCTCGCATCGAGATTTTTACGATCTCGTTGATCGCTTCGAAATAGATTCACCGGAATACGAGGCCTAGAATATAATTCGACGCGAACGAGCATCGATCAATCAAATCCCAAACGGTTGTACATCGTCTCGTAGATCTCCCAAGGAGATGCGTCCGAAAATAGCCATGTCGTCTCCGAACACTCGGGCAACAACTTCATTTTCCATCTGTCCCTTGAAGAATCTTCCCGCTGATGCCATTTGTTACAAGATTCTGCATGCATGCATGCATGCATACACGCGCGGGTTGGAAGCCAGAAACAGTCCGGTTGGCGATCTACCAGCGCGAACGGGGAACGAAGCGCGGGATCTCTCCTCGCCGGTCGCGTTGGCTAGGAGTTTTCTTATCTCTTCGCGAAGTTGCGGGAGAGATCTTGGATCTAGCCAGCGATCGAGGTTAAGTCGGACTTTCCGTGACGACGTCGAGTCATCGCGCTGCTCACATACGTTTTGCCCACGTTTTCACGTCTGCCTACGCGCACCTCTCCCCTGACGGGAGAGAACGTCAGAAGGAAAAAGCGGTAAAAGAGGAGGGAGGGACGGTAATGGAATTGTTTCGCGTAATTCCTGGCTATCTACGTGTCCGTTCTCATTTATATCAAATGAACCGAAGCGACGATGAAAACGGGAAACTGAAGTGATTTCGGCGAAAAAAAGTATTGCGGTTTTGATTCGGGTGAACATGCTTCGCGCACGCCAGTTCCACGTGAGTTTCCGTTTACGATGGCTCTGAGTCACCTTTGGCTACGCGATCGCTCCGGAACGAATGACACTGAATCCAAAAAGTAGTTGCCGAATGATACTATTTTATCAAGCAACGCGAGTAATAATTGAATGACAATTTCTACTTTAGTTCATTGAATCGTATGATTGTAACGTATGATATAAATCCTTTGTACTCTAGAAGATTTTGGACGTTGGCTATTTCAACGGGAAATTACAGGGAAACATGCATGTACCAAAAAATTGCGCTGAAATAATTTAATTCCCCGTTAATAATAATAATCTTTATATATAATATTATATTTTTTACATTATATTATTATAATAATTATATATTATATTATTTTTTACATATTATATTATTATAATAAACTTTAATGTCCCATGAGAGAGGACAGCGGAAGGCAAAGAGTTAATACATACAGGGTGTAAACCGACAGGTGGGCAATAGTTTAGGATAATATTTTATCGCCCTATAAAGAGTTTTCAAATATCAGGAAAATTTACAGGGTCCTTACAGTACCCCTTCAAATTTTGGCAAAAATTCAAAATCTGCCGATCGGATTGAAAATATGCTCAGATACTCTCCTCATATAGTAGAACATTTACCTAGGGTTTCAGATTTTTCTATACATTGGATCCCCAGAAAAAAAGAGTTTAAATAAATTACGTCCAAAAATTACGTCCGTATGTCTTACCTGGTGTATACATCGCGAGTAAAATTATGACGACCGAGTGAAGTCTGATAGCAATGCTAAAGAAGATTTATCGGGTAGTTACGCGTATACTCTGCAAGCCATCGATTCCATGGGCGCGTGGTTTCGGACGCCCGGCTGTGCTTAAGATGGTTACGATGAAAGCTGCGAGACAACGCCTTTCTTGGACGAGGATTACGATCTTATTAGTAGATACGAGCATACATCCATTAAAATGGATACCATCAATAGGTATTGGTCATTCTTCCCACGGATAATTTTTACTCCTATGTCGATAGGCTATTTCTGAGAAAAACTTAATCAGTGGGCTGTGTTTCCAATATTTTCGAGTGAATAAAATGTATTTCTAAATCGTTGCGATTAACGATAAAGCCAAAATTTATTCGTGTGCGTGACACTTGTTTATGGATTATGCGGAGATAATGTGAATTTACGTTAATTCGCGAGCGTAGCTAGGCGGAACGTACGTATTTTTATAACCGCGGTGGGTGAAACTCGGTACCATGTAATTGTTCACGTATACACGAGCATTCGCGTTTGTTCAATTTGTTTATTCGACGCCGATGACAACAGGTGTATATGTACAAATGGCGGAAGTGATTTATATATATGTATAAGTTTGTACAAATAGTGATCGTCGCTGGGGAGTTGTTGAACGAAGAGAGGAAGGAGGGTGCGTTGCGTAAATTTACATTCATTTAATATTGAAAATATATCCCGTACAAATCTGCATATTAATATTTACCATCGAAATCTGCGCCATTCGACTGTTTTATTGCGCGCGGGCATTAATAAACGGCGTGTACGTTAAAGAATTTAGAGTTGCCACCCCTCCGGACACCATCCTCCTCTTTCCATCCCTCCCGGTAATGGAGATATTGTAATTTGAAGTGGATCGATGTGTCGCGTGCGTGTGTATTTTCATTGTCGCATTTCCCTGGGAAATATCGCGCGCGGTAAATATTTTGCTTTTCTTCCCTCTCCCCGTCTGCCCCTCTATTGTTTTATCGTTCCTTTCGCGGACGCTGTTTTTTGTTGCTCAAAATTAAGCGTCCCGCTTCGATATTTGCGCTCTTCCCCGTGTTAGATATCACACGGTGTTAAATAATATCGCGCGCGGTCGCTCGAATATGACGGGAAACAAAATCCGGCGTTCTACTCGTCACGATACCTTTTTCGTCGCGTGCTTTTCCTACCGCCTACCCTGCCGCGTGTCGGGTAACGCGTCGTATAATTGAAAGAAGGAAAAAAGTGAAAAATGAGGGAAATTAGGAAAAGGAGGTGGAACGGAAAATGGAAGGAGAAAAATAATTCTTTAAGTGTCCTACGATTCAAAAGAGTGGAAGCTATGGTACTCGAGAGAGCATAAGCAGTCAACACGGATTTACACAGAATTTCTCCCTCTCTCTCTCTCTCCTGCCTGCTGTTTCTCTCCTACGGTTATTAACTGCTTCTTCGAACTTGGCTTCATTCTTTGCCGATGCACGAGACGCGAGGAAGAATCAACCGATTCGGAAAGAGACGATCGGACGGAAGTGATGGATTCACGGTTTTCTTTTTGCGTTCCTTTACGCCCGCTTCGAGAAGGCAGACGACTCGGTCCGACGATTTCGCGTTACGCCTCGTGATCACCTCTCGACGACTACGACGACGACGACGACGACGACGACGACGAGGATGACGACGAACAGCGAGACAGAGAGACGAGGACGAATCGTAGTGAATGGTGGCTTTCAGCCGGTAATCGATTCGCGGCCAGAAGAGAAAAGAAAATGGGACCGGCGCTTTAATCGCCCTCCTCTCGTTTTCTTTGTACATTCCCTGTCCCCTTTCCTCGAGCACCGTCAACCTCTTCAACTTGAAATAATAGCTGTCTCTTTCTTCTGAGGCCCCCGTGCATCGATCAACGAGGTGTCTTTGCCAGTCGAATTAACATGCTTTATTGAAATTCTTCTTCGCTCTTGAGATGCAATCAGATTTTCTTAAATATATATTTACCTTTATAATCCATGCGATTATTAGGCCAAGCAACAGAGCGTTTCTCACACATAAACCAGCTACATATTGCTACATCCTCTCCAAGTTTCAACCCTCCAAGTTAAAAAACAGCCGAATTATGAATTTGATAAGAAACGCTGAATTTTTACGGTTTCTTCGGATTATCTCCGTTGCTAATTATCCGATAGGGACGTTTGACATCTCATTTTATTCGCATTTTTATCTTCGACGAATCATCCATTCAGAGCATTAAGATTCGTTTCTTAGTTTCGAGGTTCAAGCAAAAAAACTAAAAAAAATGCGGTTTTTTGTTAAAATGTCATTATAACAACGATTCCAACAGAGTTGGAAACACGATGGTACAGGTCATTTTCTACTAAGAATTAGTGCATGAAGAAATGCCATTTTCCCTGGTCTACATCTAATTGAAATGGTTTTTTTACAACAATTCCATGAATTATTTCAAAGTTGAACTCCTTCGTTTCATGCCCCAGTCCACGTTACTACGCTAATCCTATCCATGCACCATCTGCAATGCATCTGAGATCTGTCGGCTGCTTAAAATCTCTCCTCTCATCGTACCGCATCCTCTTCCTACTTTTGAGCCGTCCGGTAGCCGCGGATGTGTCGTTCTTGGAAGTTCAGGAACTTATCGATTCCCCTCGACTACGTGGGCGACTCGGACTCGGCTGTTCCACCTTTCCACGTACCAGCTACTCAACCATCCGCGTTCTATACCTATACACGCGACGACGCACGGGCACATCCATAGCGGGCATATTTCCAGGGTATTGTGCAACCGCGTAATTATTCAAAGGCATCGCGCGATCGACGTGTTCGCGATTTCGACGTCGCCTGGCTCGCTACGCAATTACGTGAGCGCGCGCGGATCGATCGCAAACGAGCGCGCGGGGAGAAAACACGTTAACCGAGAGCGGAGCGCGGAGGCAAGGATCGTCGCCGCGTCGTTGTGGGGCTTTGTGTCGCGGTCGAACGAGCGAAGAATCATCCTGGTCTCGATTTTAAAGGGGCATGACGTCAGTGATCCGGCGTGGGCTGAGCTTCTCTCGCTCTCCTTTTCCCTCCGCTGCGTTGTACGTGACGTTCCCGTGGCGCGTTCGATCGTGGAACGGGGACTGGCCTGGCCTGGCAAAGCCTCCGGGCAGCTGTCGCCTCGCGATCCTTTCCATATAACGATCTTTCCTCCGGTCCCGACATTTTTCATATAGTCCTCGTCGACTTTCTACCGGACTGGAACTCGCTCGCTGCGCCAAGGAAAGAGAGAGGACGAATGGCACGACGCACAGTGGTCGGGATCGCGAAAACGCTGGCCAAAATGCAATTTTCGAAGTATAGAGCAGCGATTTTTTTATGTAGTATTTTTTTGATAGATATATCAACGCATTAAATGTCGTAAATTATATTGAAAAATATTAATCCGTTATTGAGATATTTTATTTTTCGCAATTTCGATTTCAGATTCGAATTGAGTGTTCTCGAAAACAATGATATACCAAATTTCATGAAAATCAAAGATCATCTTTATATTTTCGCCAGTTTTTTCGCGATCCGGACCACTGTGCGACGCGCTCCGACGTAACGAATTTTAGTCGAACGCATCTCGGATAGAAGGGATGAATCGCGTAACAACGCGTAAAGACATCGTTGATGAATCACTCAGCGGGTGAACCGTTCCTCCTCGCGACGAACGAAAACGTGTATACGAATTCCTGGTGATCAAGATCGTTGGCGGATACCGATGGGATCGCGACAGCCACTTGGTGGCTACCGTACCGCGAACCTGCATCCATCGGACGCGACGTACGATCGGATTTCAGAACGCAACTCTCCGTGGGAACGTGGATGCGCGTCCATTTCACGTACACGTCGCCGCAAGGCGTACCAACCGGTCGCTTCCAGTAATGTTATCATGCGTGGAAACCGTCGAACGGCGCTTTCCCATTTCCCGTCGAAACTGATAATCGATCGGAAAAACAGCGAGTTTCAGAATTTTCGGACACACCTATCTCCGTTTGCAGCGAATAATTTTTATTCAAACACGATTCGAATCGCTATCTATATACTATTTCCGGTAATTGATTGTTCGCGTAATTGAATTATAAACAGAATCCTTACTCGACGCGAACTAATTTTGGTCCGTGAGAAATTCGTATCGAACTCAAAAGCCTGAGACTCGGCAACTTCGTAACATCGTTTCGCAACGATTAATATTATTCTCGTGCTCTCGTATCTCGTTCTAGCGACTCTCAGAAAATTATAAACTCCGTACACAAGTCTAAGGACACGCGATAAAGAAAACGATAAAAAAGCGGCGCAGCAATAACGGGCACGGTACGCGGGGAATAGCCGCGGCAACGGCAATTATCGATCCACGGGAGACGCGTTCACGTATTCCCGTGCGAAGTTCGCGCAGGATATTCCGTGGCCGGGGCAAGCTCTCGCGAACCAACGAGCAACCAACTTCCGCGTTCGGGCACGACGATGAGCAAGCAGAAGCACGAGGTGAAAAAGAAACTGGCGAGAAACGCTCACGCGTGCAATGAAACCGTGCCACCGTTCGGCGGTTGCTGCTTCTTGCAAAAACTGGTCGCCGTTCGCGATCCCACCCGACGTAAGCTGCTTGATGAGGATTCGATGATGCACGTACGTACGTCGTATCGAGCATGCAAATTGCCCTTAAGATCGATAATCGCCGGCTGCCTTCGAGCCAGGCATCGATAAGATCGATGAAACCATTCTCGGGCATGCGGAGCCATTAAAGTTACTGTCATGCAATATCGTCAAATTTATTAGATTATTCTAACTCTTAATGATCCTTTCATTCGCGCTATCATTGATTCCTTACTTATTGAAAAATAATTTTTCGTATGTAAATAGATCAATTTTCCACGTGATCTATTGGTTTTCAAACAGAGAATATATTGAAATGTAGTACACGGGTAGGAATATGCATATAATTAATACAATGTTAGTTGACGATCCGTTCTAGTTCGCAGCTGACAAGTGACTGAATGACATGACAGATTGACAGATATAAAAGACTGACAAAATATTGTTTGATCTATAATGTCATAGAAACGATGTTCTTCGAAATTCTAAATCGCGTCTGTATTCCAACATGATCATTATTGGATACAGAACACTACAGAATACACAAAATAATAGAGAGATACTAAAGATGTTAAGTCTAGTTGTAGTAATTATGGAGGATTGTTTCAAGAATTTTTTTTATGGAGTCCCTTCCTTTTGTTGCGTTATGTTATTCTTATAATAATCGATCGGAGGGCTGGATGCAATTACTCGAAACCCCGTGCCGCGGCAAACACCGTGGTAATGGTACTTGTGGCGTACAAACATCAGCTATATCGCTATATAGATGCTGTTCCCCGTTTCGCGCGCTAATTTCTTCCTGGTAGAAGGCGTGCGATCATATCGTACCGCTATCAATTATCGCTGCGAATTTTTTCGATTCACGAGATAGTGAAGCGACGAGATCGTGAAGTACCATTCGCGATGATCTCGGTCCAACGCGGGGCTGATATCTTTTTCTGCTTATCCGGCGTTTGATCCGACTCCGGTATGTAATAATATCGAGGATTGATAGGCATTGATTTAGCGGGGTACGCTACCTGCTAGTTTCTCTGGGAAGAGTCGTTAATTTTCCGATTTGATTGAACGTTGGTGATACGTCGTGAACACCACGGCGTTGCTTTCACAAGACCCTAACGACTCGGGCGAATTCTTCGGGAATCAGATACCTCCAAGTATAACTCATGCCTGCGTACCTGCGTGAAATAATCGGCGGTTCGCATCGATAAATCGTCATTTCTCGATTACGAACTTTCACAAACTGGGAAATGCTCGAGCATCCGAGGATCCGCAGAGTCTTGGCCTGTCAATAGAGGGGGAAAAGGCTTTCTCGCGAGTCGCGGTGCGCGCACGCCAGCTCTTTTGGCAACAGAAAACTGTCTCGCTATCGACCCGTGCCGTTCGATATTTGGGACGAGGCTGACCGGTTACGATGCCAACATTTTTTCTTTCCTCTCTGTTCAAAGGTAAATTTCCGGATTCGGCTTCACTTCATTTCGTATTAATTGTTTGCACTGCCATTGAAAATCATACG
>SHCU01000073.1:72501-85722 GCA_004307685.1 Ceratina australensis | reverse complement strand
AAAGTTGAAACGAGGTAGGGTGACATTAAACACAGATTGCGCTTCAATCGATGGTGGAAACGGAGGGGCGCTCTCTCATTAACATTTATTGTTCTCCGCAGGATGATTATACCTAACTGTAAGAGAGACTGTATTTCAAGGGAGGCAAAAATTATGAAAATATGAAATAAAACAAAAGACGCGTGGTGCGACGAAAGAGAGAGTGAATGAAAATGGAAAGGGTACGACTTTTCGCAACTGTACTTTATTCTTTGAATTTCTTCGAGAACTGTTGGTTGCCTAAGCGTTGCTCGCGAACTTGTTACCCTATGTACGCGGTACATAATATGAAGTTGGCCAAACTAACGCCGAAACTTCTGCCGACCCGTGAATAGCGCGCGGGTTCGCGTGCCGCGAGTTTACCAGGATTTTAGGTTTCATTTTCGGAAAAAAAAAACTTCCCCGACAAAGCGATTAAATCACGGGCTGCGGCCCGTGACTCGCCACCCCTTCACTTTTATTCAGGGATATTCTTTCGTCGGCGTATTATCACAAATTTACTCCCCATAAAGGATGTAACGGTCCATTTGTGATATAATTAAATATCTCAGAGTTCGTAACAATTATGCGATAAATGAATATTTCATTGAAAGAAATCTATTGGGTAAGGATTAAACAGATTAGGATGCTCGACTTCATTTTTCTATCTTAACCGAGGAGTTTAATTATTATCAAATATAAACTGAATATGTAATATTCTTCAATATATATTTCGAGGCAGGTACCGATTGATGATAATGCAATAACTCCTAGAGAAGTTTCGATATTTTCACCATAAATAGACTGCGGATTTGATGCTTATTAAATTACTGCTAACTGTAAGTAAATTGATATTAAAAATATTTGTCTGCATAAAAATCCTCGGTCTAACTATACATCTTCATTTCATATTGAATTTATATTAATACTTAATCACGGGCATATAAATGGATTTCACTGTATGAATGGATTTCACTGGGTTGCTGCTATACAGTCAGTGGTGAAGTGTACCGGATAGGCCTTGAACACGGGTTTCGAGTTTTCGAGGGATCCGTGGTCGAAGCAGTCTTCTTTGTCTTCCAGCTAAGAACGGATTCCACTTGACTTCCATGTAGTAATCGGCTAAACGTATTTCAAGCGCAGTGACGCAATCGGTTACCTGGCCGGGAGAGAGACGATCGAAGCCACGAAGCGAACGAATCCCCCGAGCTGCGTTTCGAATCGCGGATACGTCGCTGTCTAGTTTGTATCGTTTAAATCTCTGGCCAAGAATTAAATTGCGAAGGTAAAATATCGATCCTCCACCGTCCCCTCCTAACACCCTCGTCCTCCACGGTGGTTCGGATAAAATTGGATCGTGAAATATTTGCCTTTCCTATCCCTTTATTTTCAGGATCAGAGATATCAAAATATATTGTCCCATGTACCGATAGCTTTATTTTGTCGCGATATTCTGAATAATTTTTGTGTATTTAATAAAACCCGTCACAGATGCGCAGAGAGAGAGAGAGAGAGAGAGAGAGAGAGAGAGAGAGAGAGAGAGAGAGAGCTCGTCGTAGTTCTGTGTAAACGAAAAACAGGGGGGAGGAGGGGGGTGTTGCAACAAAAAAGAGCTGCAGCGTGACGGTATGAAACAGGAGGTCAAAAAAGCTGTCGGTATTTTGCAAATTACCGTATGATGAAATTAATGGGGTGGTTGTCGCTGCGTAGAACGGGTAGGACGGGGTATCTACGCGGATAGCGAAACGCGATGCTCACGCGTGCGGCCGTTATCCGATTGCGACGGATTTCCGGTGCGCCGTTCGTGAATTTCGTTCGCCAGTGTGTATAATCCGATACGAAAAATCGCGCAAATTAATAATAATGGAGTTACGAAGCGGTCAGCGCGATGCGTGGAATTAAAACAGCGTGGGCAACGTATGTAATTACCGCGGAGTTGACGCATACCTTTCGCTCACCCTGTGTGCGCGTATAACAAGGAGCGAAGGAAAAAAAAACAACTCTGGAGGTAAAAGGATTAAAAATATGTCTCTGATGGAGGAGGCGCATTCTCTGCTAAGCCGTTCATGGAACGCACGTCTCTAAAGGTTGACTCAATGAAATTGTTCGAAAGTAAACGCTTAATGAACATTGAGAATGTTTTGTAATTTCGTTATTTTGCGAGCTATTGTGTTTTTATAATGCTAGTTACATCGTAGCCGTTCACTTTTCTACGTTGTCACTTGTCAAAGTTTTACGAGTCTCTTTTATGTCATCATCGCCGCTGCTTATGCTTCTTGGTAACCGTCTTTTTATACCGTGTATAAATTTACTGTATCTTAACACCGTATTACGAAACGTGAGGATAGAAACCGAAGCAGATTTTATTCGAAAATCGAATATGCCTGCCGGACGGGGTTAGCTCTAGGGCAATCGGTCGAGTAGTCGATTAAAAACCGGAAACTCTTCTATCGCGGCGTGTCAAGATGGAACGAAACCGGCGGAAGTTACGCAGTGAAAACGACTGAACGGTATTGCCTATAAATCAGGCCGGCGCGGCGTTGCCCTCCTCAGCTTCATCTTTCCCCATTCTTTCCTTTCCTTTTGTGCGACCGGCACCTTTCTATTCACCGCTGTGAAACGCGGACCGACCGTCCCACATTTTCTGTGCGAGAAGAAAAGAGAGAAGATGATCGAGACGATCGTGACGTAAAAACCGTACGCGTTGCGTCTCGTAATACGTTTTAAACCGCGTAATGATATGCTCATAAACTTAATGAAATACATTAAACGCGTTATTTAAAGTTTTCGCGAGAACGAGGGGCAAGGAATTACGAGAGTGATTGGATTGTACCTTACTATAATTTTTTTTTTATGTAAGTCGTTATGCAATGTGTCGGACAATAATTAAACCATCACCGGCGTAATATCATCAGGACGCTGACAACTCTCTTTCTCATTATCACCCGCACGATAACGTGTGAACGGAGCTAAATAGATTGGTCTTACATAATCGTGAAAAGTTCGTCAAGGATGGTCAGTCGAGTCGTCGACTGGCCGAGGAACGATCGAAAGAGAAGCGTGTCGCGGGCGAGACGAGGCGCGAGGGCGCGAGAAACGCGCTCGATCGTTGCCGAGCGAGTAGAAATGTGGGCCGTGCGACTCTGAGAACTGGAACGTGTGCGTACAGGTGCGAAACCTCGCCGCATTTCAATCCGCAGCCGCACAGGTTTTCTTTTGAATTCAGCTGCTGTTAATCGATCCATCGGGTCGCCAGCGCCGTTGGCTTCGCCATCTTTAGACACGAATCCCTTCGATAATTATTTTTAATTGCCGCAAGTCGATCATATACCCCGGACACCAGTCCCTCCTCCCCCACCCGCTCTCTTACCTTGGACTCCTCTTGCGCGCCGTGCGCTAGTAAAATTTAGTGGACAGCCTCCGATTCATTGCCACCTCCGACCATTAAATGCTGTTTGATTGCAGTGTACTTCGTACCATATCAACACAATTTGGAAATGATTTGAATAAGGTGATTCTGTATTCAATGGATTTCAGTGAGAATTATACTATTTTTGTATATACAGTAATTTCATGGTTACTTTAAATCTGAACTCGTGTCACATATCAATCAACACAATCGCCGAATTTGTCATGACATTCGTGGAATTCATTTAAACCTGCTCGAAGCAGGTTCTCGCACGCCAAACAGCTACTTGACCTGTTCCCTTAATCACTTGTATCATCATTTGCATGGAGGGAAAAGTTCATGCGTGGATTTCATTCACTGTGCAGATATTAACCAGTTAACTGCGTTCGACGTGTATACACGTCATTCTAAATTTCTTTCGATTAATGATAATCAATAAACAAAATTAATAATAAAATTTGATAATCTGTTTAAATATAAAGAGACTCGTGTAAAGCAATTGATTTTATTATAACATCGCTCACATGAGTTCTGTAGCTGTTAGAGTTTATTGAATTAATTTATAGCATTCAAAGTATTAGAGTTTTTATATATTTAAATGTAATATATAATATATAATTTTTATAATATACAATTTGTATACATATAAATATATTTATATATTTAAAGAAAAGATTTCTAAAATTAAATTTCGCACTTAAAGGGTTAATTACATTTTTGGTACATAACGAAGAAAACGCGAGAGCTCACGCATTTTTCTGCCGTATAAAATTCACGTTGAAGAACAATTTAATTGGCACGAGTTTGACTGTTCGAACTCGGTCACGGGGAAAATCCTTCTTGCTGCGTTCATTGATTTCCATCTATTTTTTCCACCGTAATTTCGAAACGAACTTGCTCTCGACAAGGAGGTACAAAGCGATGGTGAAGAAGGGCGCGCAAGAGGCGGTAGAGCCACGTTTCTCTTGTGTTTCGCGAAAATCGTCGATTAAAACTTTGAGGTCGGCCATTAGCCTTCACCCACATTGCACAGTCGCGAACATTCGCGGTGATTACAGCAAGTCCTGTCCGATTGCCGTGCACTTCGGAAAGAGGTGTTACTCTTCGCATTAATTATTTCGCATTTATTGCTGTAATTACTTAAGAGGTAACACCACTGTCATTGCTAAAAAGCGGATTCCTTTGTATTCTTGAACGCAATACGCAAATGGTTTTTAAATGATTTTTACGAGCCAAATGTCGGAGGATTAATGAGACAAATTGTGTAAGAATCATATTCATTTTCTATTTTTTACAATCCTAATAACTTCGAGTTACATTTTATGATTGAATCATTTGGGATCAGAGTCTCTTTAATTTCCATTTTTGGAAATAGTAAACATTAAACCGTGTTCCGCTCGTTGCGATGACAACACAAATTCATTCGCGCTGAAGTAGAAATACAAAAAAGAAAAAAATTAGTGAAAAGGTAACAAAGGCAGTGATAGAACAAACAAGGAAAGAGGATAGAAAAACCGCGGAAAAATCAACGCATCGATGAGCGGAAGCGCTCTGCACGGCAATCACCGAAGGTTGACCTTGGCAATGAAAAAAAAAAACACAGACGTATTTACAAAATCAAGGAAAATCGGGGCGGGAACGGTGAAACGTGGCTCGAAAAGCTGCTCTCGAGGAAGACACTGACCCAGATACCGGTGTGTATGGGGAAGGTCGTGTTTAAACACACACGTACATATGCACCGAGACCTATATACTCACGTAACACACGCGTCGGATGAATAACGTGGTTGGGGTGCGTGTGTATGTATCGCACGCCGGGAACACGTGTGCGTGGGCGCGCGCGCGTCCCACCCACACATAATGGCCAGACACATAAAATAGAGGGTTATGTATTTTCTTCGGTCTCCCGTTCACGAGAGAGCGGCCCATTTGCTTGACTCTTACCTGTATGTACGTTTACATATGTTACGAGCACTCTTACTTTCCTGCATGTACACATACGTTTCTGACATAACGGATTCTTCTCGCATTTACCATTCCTAATTACTTTAGACAATTATCATATAATTACTAAGAATTATAAGAATTAAAACTAATTTTTTTTTTATAATGAGAAGTAAAGCGAAGTAACAGACATGACACTGCAAATTAATAAATAAATTGAATCAATTTCGCTGTGATTCGGTTTTACGATTTACGAGTGGAGGTTAACATCTTCAAATATTTGTGTTCGGAAGTATATGATAAAGTATGAAATGCCGTATTTGAATGAAATAATCAAACAGCTCTCTCCCTCTCCGTAGAAGAGGATAGAGTGAATAGAGCAAGGCTCCAAGGTACAACACGTGCGCGGGTGCACGTGTGCGCATTTACATACGGTCCTCTAATAGACACACGTGTTCGCGCCGGTGTGCGTAAGTCGGCCTTTACGTTTATGAATGGAATTGTAGTGGTGACGACCGCGTGATACCCCGCGCGTACGTGTATATATACGTGTACACGTACTCACGTACGTACGTGCGTAAAGTTAATATTGATGACTCACACTCTCTGTCTCTCGTTGCACTCGGCCGATTTACTACGCTCCCGGCGAACGATGAATCGCCTTCTCACCCTTTCCTTCGTCTTTGTTTCCCTCCAACGTTGCGTCATTTTTCCTCTATTTTGCAGTTTATTCTCGTTTTTCCTGTTTACTCTGTAATGCCCATTTCGCGATCAGTCGACAAACTCGTTACAAGTCGAAACGAGCGTTGAAACGTCATATTTATTTCACGCAAACTGAATTATTTTATTTATACTTTTGTAACATGAATTAGAGTACATTGGATATATTTGGTTCAGAGTATCCGGGAATATTCTGACATTTCAGGAGTTCGCGCGGTGAATGATTGAAACTTAATAAAAAGGAAGATCTTGTTTGTGAAATTCTATAGGCATTGGATACCTGTCGAACGACAAAGTTATGAAAGCCGATGAACCGCTAATTACTTGGAGCGGTGTTCGTAATTGTTACGCGAGAGCAATGTTGTTTTAATCCGTGCATGGAATATCACACTACATGCATACGCGTGTTTATCGAACGGGAGCGTTCATCGGTGATGGTTTGTTATTCAGGGTCAGTGGTAGTTCGCAAATTAACTTGCCAAGTTTTGAAATCGGAGAAAACGAGATTACACGGTTAACTTTCACGAATTCCATGGAAATTGGAGCTTAATTTCTTGAATACTTTCGGAAGAACGGTAAGCTCGAAATTATTTGCAACTGACATACCGACTTGTACGTACGCATAGTTTTAATATGCAGAGACGTGCCCTCTCCGATCATTTTTTAACGCCGTAAATATAACGTCGCGACGGATTCTGGATTTTATTCGCATAATGGCAAATCGTTCGGAAATAAATCTCTGCGTGACAGTTATATACGCTCAGCATGTAATTCGAATACGCAAAGTGTTGTTTATAAGGCATTAATGAAGTATGAAAATAAAAATGAGGGGAAAAGAATGGATAAAGATAAACGGGAGGACAATTTCGAAGACTAATAGCGCAAATACGCTACCATTTAAATCTGCACCTCTGCTCGGAATAAATCATATACTTCTGCTCATTCTCGAGCGACGCGTGCATATCTCGGGCCACGCATTAGCGTATTTTTCACGTAACCCGTTCATACCGTGCGGCGCGCCGCGCTGCGTTGCACTGATTCCGATTTGCATAACATATGAATTATGCATACGACTCTAACAGTAACAAATGCCTCGAATTACCGTATCACACGAATAGACTAGGTAACCAATACTAATAATAATTAATTTGACAGCTGTTGGCTCTTTACGAATGTTTCGGCCAATATCTCTTTACCATTTTTAACGATGTTTTCGGAAGTGTTCATCGATCGTAATATTTTCTGTCAGGAACGATGGATGCATTTATGCATAAATGTTAAGGAGCAATTTAATATCGTACATCAAAATACAGTTATCAATTTTATTAGCAGATAGCTGCATCCTTTGTTGGTACATTGATGAACGGAGAATTTTATCGGTCGAGGTGATGGTTGATGTCAAAATGCTTATGAGGCTAAAGATCGATTTATTGGGGTGGTTCGAAGAAAGGCCAATTAATTAAATAATCTTTTTCCCATTCTCGATGCGATTGAATTCGTGAGCTCGGCTAGCCTCGTCGTCGCGGCAAGCCCGGCGTCGCATTCATCGACGTGCCGTTTCAATTAACGCAAATGAGTTAGTTTCGTGATTTGATTAGTCGAGTGGTCGAGTTGGTGCGCTTCTTTGAGATACGCTAGTACCTTGGACTTCTGAATTCGAACTTTTGAGACGATAAGTTATGCTTCTCACTTGATGTCGTCGTATTTTGTGCGAATTCATATTAAATAAATGGTCTGCGAACACGAAAGGTTGTCTCGAAAGTTCGGGTATTCAATATTTTAAATATCCTGATCTACATTGTGTTTATAATATTTTTTTAGAATCGAATCCTCGCATTTTGTTTTTCGACTGCGACAATTTCTCATTCCACGGACACGATCATTTTCTGCTCGCCGAAATGGATCTCGGTGATCTCCGTTGAAGGTTCTCAGGGAGCGCGAATATCGAGCGCATGTTCGCGGAAATTCAGGGGATTTCTTGCCAGCTTACGACGTTGCTTCGTTTGAGAAATTAGATACCGCATAATACCGTTACGTGACGATACATCGCGTTCCAATCTACGTTCAGCAATTCTATTCAATACGGCAAACTTTTGATTATACTTGGACAGCGGAAACAATGCATACGGTTTTACGGTATTTGCAATTCAAAATGTCTAATTTGCTGATTTACATTAATTGATGTCGTATAATTTTTACTACTTGATCATTAATCAAGTGGCGCCCGGCACGTTGTACAAGTACTTTTAACGAGATTTATTTGCTGATATAAATCGTTAAAAAATCGCACGTGGAGGCATATATTAGAGTTGAAATAGCAACCGGTTGAATGAAGAGGAGTTAACATCGGGGTAGATAGAAGTTATAATGACAACTGCCTATTTAATGCGCGAACAGTAAATCGTCGGTCATTAAATTCTCTACATTGATTAGGTATTCTCGGTCCGTAACATGGTTAAATAGAATTATTTGTACCGATTCATTTACATTCAGTCTTGTATTATTCCATTTTTCTATTATTCCATCCTTTTTCATTTCCTTCTATTATTCCATCCTTCTTCTCACATCCAGTCTTCTATTATTTCATCGGTGAGTTCTGTGTACCTTGCAATTTTTCAAATGCATCAATGATACAATCAGAATCGCTGAAAAGATTTATCTTATTTGCATACGTGTGAGGTAAGGTACCGGAAAGGGTAAGGTGTCGCACTTGAAACAGTGGTTTGATTAAAAAAAAAATCAACAGTTCTACTGCGGTCTTATCGCGCCGTCAAAAATCTAGAATGGTCGTCGAAAATGGAGACTGTAGTCTGCGGCCGGTAATATTGATTTCGTATTAACGAACGCCAATACACAGACGTTTTCCTGTTTCTATGTCTGCGTGGCTTGGTCCTCGACAAATATTACCCCTCGCTCTCGTTTCCACTTCGAAATCAATTTACTCGTTTGCGGTATTACTTTTTCGTTCGTCGACGATGGGAAACTGGCATTCGCAACGACAGAAATCTGCGAGGTTTCGTGCAGCTTCCCATTGGCTTTTACACACAGCTACTGCAATCGCCGCGAGTTCGAACCCGGCCTTCCGATAGAACGTTTGAATGCAATTTTTGACCCCTGGCAAGGGTTCGTTGATCTAATTTTGGCCACTGTCAATTATACTCTTGCCATTGTCAATTATATTATGCGATTGTACACGTACGTTTGGAATAGCGAAGAATTAATATGTTTGCATGTTTGCATTTAAAAATTTTCTCCCATCGAGTCTGGCGCTGAGAGTAGGTTTAAGCTCTGAGCGGCTCCCGGATTCCCCCCCGATATCGTTTCGATATCAGCGCAAGTTGGTGTTGTTTCTCGCAGTGAAACTCGGAGTTCTCTGTTTGCACCGTGAAACTTCCGAAACACGGTGAAATTAAACATTTACCTTGCTTCTATCATATGTTGCGCCGTTCACCCTATACGTATAAATATTTATCGTGAATAGGTAGGTAGGTAGCTGCTGTAATCCCTCCGCAGAAATGTATGCTGTCCCGTGAATATGAATGACGATAATCGTGCGCGCGCCATGCTATAGTAGTTCGTCCCACGTAAACAGAATGTCTGTCGTTCGATGATACGCCTAGTAATAATTCCGTATAACGTGAATTAAAGAACTTAGTGTGTCGCAGGTTAGATTTATAAATCGTATATATTCAAGTATTTATCCTGACATTATCTGATAGATAATAACTCGCGAAGCAAGATGGTGACTAGTTCTTGCTACAGAGTAAAACGGTAAAATGTAATAACTTGAATAAGTAAGGCAGGAAACGATTCAGTTAGCATGCAGATTTCCTGACGGCTGGTCGCGTGTTTGCATTCTAATTGGCCGGAATTGTGATATAGGAGGTGAGATCGTTCGACGAGGAGATATTAATGGGGCCTCGTATTTCTGTTTCAGGTGTGATGGGGCCTCGTGGCGCCGGCTTTTACTATGAGCTGAGGCCTCGTAACTAATCGTAAGTACCTTTTTGTCATTTGTGATATAACAGAGATAAATGTCAACCGTTCCGTGACATACGTATAAAATTTAATTTCAATTTCGCGGTCGCGTGACTCGCTTTGTTAAGAATCTCGATCTATCGAATATTTCTCTTTCTCGTTTTCCATTTCCACGTTCATTCATTTATGCAATGACCGAGACGTTCCCGCTCCCGTGTTTCATCGTGAGAAATTCAACGAGTCGAAATAGTCAAGATCCTGTGATCCAAGTTCACGGGACTTTTGAGGATCATAGTAACCAGCCTTTCTCCTTATCCTTGAATTACGAGCGATAGCATTGAACCGTGGCGTATAATTATCGGTTCAAGAACGACGCATTGTTCGTGATAATGACAACCTGTCTTAGCCGGTCGGTTGACGCGATTTGTCGAAGAGAGCTATCCCGTTGTATCTGGGTTAATAACGATTCACTTACTTACTTACTAGTTAAACAAATTCCGTCGATTGATGAATTGCGTGAGAATCGTAATTCCGTTTTATGAACGACACGAGATTTTATTGAGGAAATTAATTGAATTATTACTATCAACAAGCTGCATGGGTCAACTTATTCATTAAAATTAATTATGAGGTCTAATATTCTGTAATTTTAAATCTATAATTAATAACCAATAGGAATTTCAATTGATTATAATAGCCTACCAATTATACTAATTATTCGTCAACACCCTTTAATAATGGCTCCTTTCCTGTAAACCATAAAAAGAAATAGAATTTCAATCGTTTCCGCTTATACTTCTGCTTTCAACGAAAAACCTATTCTCCTTTTTTATAAATGTTCGCGCGTTTGCAAAGCGGAGCAAGCACGAGCGTAGGCGGGCGGCTTCATTGGCGTACACACGATCGGTCATAATCGCAGGTAACTCGAACTACACACAGAGTTTCGCGTACTGTTCCACGATAGCAGGAACGGTAGCGGCAGCAGCAGCCATCGGCTGCTCTCGACGGAACCGGATCGCGTTTGTGTGTACACGATACAAAGAAGAGCGAGCGAGCGGGCCAACACACAGCCGAAGTGGAAGCGTACGAAAGTCCCTGTTAGCGACGCTCTATGCCCTATAGCATCTATATAACCGTCGTATTCGTGGCTGTTAGGGGTGCAGAATCGGAGAGAGGGTGGTCGAACCAGAGAAAGATGGAGAGGCTGTGATAGGAGGCGCAGGGGACGGAGACAGAGAGATGGAACGAAACGAGGTAGCGGGCCGAGAGGGAAGGAGAGAGGTACCCACGCGGTAGAGCGAGCAAGGGAGAGAGACGGAACCCGAGGGATGGTTTTGCTCTGGTGGCTCTGTATTGATTGCTACTCCTCCTCCGCTTCCACCGCCTCCTGCGACCGTATCTCTCGTTCTCTCTTTTTCTCCCTGAATCCGACCACGCTGGCCGTCTTCCTCTCCGAGCGTTGCCTCTATATTTCTCCTTCTACGCGTACCTGTCTCCTTTTTTCCCCTTTTTTCCGCGACCCCGCGCATCCCTCGCCCCGGCTCTCGCTGTTGGCGTTCACCGCCACCCCTCGTTCCATCTCTGTCACCCTCAGCCTCTCCGCCGCTTCGCGTTCCATCCGTCTCTGTCCCACTGCGGTCGTTCTTCTCTGCCGGTCCGGTCTTCTACTTCGCCCGGCACACAAACGCGCCTTGTAACGTTGCCTCCGCGAAACCATCAAGATCCCGAGGTCCTTGTTGCCACGTATATCCTCGACAGGCCTCCTCTCTCGACCCCCCTCCTCTATCTCATCTGCCTCCTCGTTCCCCGGCGAAGAACCGGCCGAGAACCGGGGGCGTAATTGACGCAGATGCGGCGGAGAGGACGCGAGAACGGTGACAGGCGGGCTTCGACAACAGACAAGCGTGGTAATCTTTGTGGACATTGATCAGATTTTGTTAGAAAGAGGATACAGCTGTTTGATAGCGATACGAAAGATAACTCGGCGTCGTGGATAATGAGGCACTCGCTCTTTTGTGCTTGGCACAAGTTTGTTTTCATATTGGACCCGAGAGCCAAGATGATCGTTTCGGAAAATTCTGTTTTGATAAGGTATCGGCTAACAGATTAGTATTCGCTCGCTAGGACCTACTTCCCCGCGGTACTCGTATAAAATCGTTTACCTTATAGTCGTATTCTTTACGCTTGTAATCTACTTACAACTGTAATCGTACCGCTTCTGGATGAAATGTATTAAACGGAATCACCTGCGCGATCGATGATCCATCGAGAAATGATATCGTGTCGACGCTTCTTTACCTCGTGACACAATTTACCTTTTTCCCCCACAATATTTACAACGCGCGTAGGACACTTCAAACAAGTGGAATAAGAGCGTTTTCGTCGCGGTAAGATCCGACGAGAGGAGTCCCCCTATATTTTTGTCGGCGACGGAAAGGTAACGTTTCTTGATAGGAGTCGCCTCGAAATTGACACCTGTCAGTGTCACCTGCGCCGGACGAGTATTCGATCAACGCGTGCATCGATAGTACCGCGAAATAATATCGTTTCCACCGTTTATTGATGGATCGGTCTCGACCTCGACGCGAATTTTTCCACAAATTATCCGAAACATTTTTTCGCGATGAATTTTTTGGAAAACCTCCGTTTTCCACGCTATAGAATAAAACAATAGTCGTGTATTAGCATTCTGGAGATACTTCAAATTTCAAATTGATTTTTACACCCGCACAAAATATCAGTTGTTAATTTTGCTCGGATGAAATTTCTTCGCTTTGTGTAACTTAAATTTTTAATTACTGTACAGTAATTTGAACAAGTACTTGTCAATTTATAGGGACATTAAAACTGATTGGCTGGTTAATAACAAGGGACAAAAGTTGGCAAATATACGCGGTCTTGATTAAACGGTCAAAATTAACAAATAATACACGAATCATTATGCAAACAGCCAGCGACAGAGTTATCGTGTTCGTCTATCAGTTAATAATTCCTGGTTCATTCGTCGAAGTTCTCATTGTGTTCGTGCAACGAACGCGTAAAATTTTATCGTACGTAAATATTGTGCATGTAAAATTCAACTCATCACTTGCTCTGGAAACTGGACTTATTGCGTGTAATATCGCTTCCCGCAAAAACAGTGCGTACGATTT